>JAAEAF010014301.1:0-375486 GCA_011037195.1 Triatoma infestans
ACAAAATATCTCAAAAAGAATCTCAAAAAGAAAAATTGCAGCAAGTTTGATATTTCGTTTAGATATGATCTCCACGTACGGAGAGATTGGGTAAAAATCTGTCATGTGTGGTAGAGATAGAGATATGTGAACAAAATATCTCAAAAAGAAAAATCGCAGCAAGTTTGATATTTCGTTTAGATATGATCTCCACGTACGGAGAGATTGGGTAAAAATCTGTCATGTGTGGTAGAGATAGAGATATGTGAACAAAATATCTCAAAAAGAAAAATCGCAGCAAGTTTGATATTTCGTTTAGATATGATCTCCACGTACGGAGAGTTCGGGTAAAAATCTGTCAACCAGATGTGAAACTTTACTCAATGGTGTTTTTAGTTTAATTTGAAATGTTATTTTTGTTTGAAACATTTTACCAGGAAAATGGATCCTGGTTTGAAGGGCACTGGGGAGAGTTGCATCATTAAGTTTTCTTCTAAATCTCCATTTCAGTATAATTTATGGTTATTACATTAAATTACATTGCTATATTTCCAAAGTTGAAGAAAGTCGTTTAATCGAAAGTGCGACTTTTCAGCAGAGTTTTCTAATTTTTTCTTTTCTTTTTTTACTCATTAAAGATATTCATACATAATTATGAATTCATAATTAAAACTGGGTATTAGTTTTCATTCATAATTATGATTGGAATTAAGTATAGATGGTGGACTTTTGATTTTTTTAAGGACTTAATGGCACTGCGACTTAAAAGATCTATTGTGCGCTCCCACCTTTACTCCGATGGGAACACACTCAATCTAAAGCAGGTATATATTTTTTTGAGAAAATTCATGATCTATGAGACTCCTCTTGCAATTCACGGACACCCAGTATGCAGTTAGGTTTTGAACCTTCTCTGAATAAAAGCGTCGCAGCCAACAGGTGGTTATTGGAGTACAGAATCTGTGGGCGTTATCGCGTTCTTGGCTCTACTTCTTCCGGTACCCTGAGGTTACGTTCCGCGTCAGAAAACCTGTTAGTATACACAGCGTATTTTTAGATTGATGCCCTCATGAGAGCTTTTCCGATTGTAATCGGTCTCAGCCTTGAAAGGATTTCCTCCTCATTCTGAACACTTCTTGGAGAGATTGGTCACTTAGTCCCAAAAGAGTTCCGGCACAATGAAGGTTATTACTGTACCTTTCCTTGCGAAATTGTCGTCCATCTCATTACCTTCTACGTTAGCATATCCTGGAATCCATTAAGTTTGCTGAGGCTTTCTGGACAAGCTCATTAAAAGGCAGCTTTTGATAGTTCAAGTTGTAAATAGTAAATGCCCATGTTCTAGTGGAAAAACACTAGATTGAGTTTAACAGAAATTTCTTTACCTTTTATTATATCCATATTATTAGCTTGTTAAAGGAAGTGAATGTCACATTTTCATGAACATATCTTACAAGGCTTTCATTGATATGAAAATAATAACTTGAATGAACATAATTTCAGGTTAGGCCACACATATTTGTAACATACAACGGAGATTTCTTTGATTGGCCATTTGTAGAAGCCAGGGCGATTGCACATGGTATCGATATGAAACAGGAGATTGGTTTTGCGCAAGATAAAAATAGCGTTTATAGTTGTAGGCCTGCAATGCATATGGATTGTTTATGGTAGCAAACTAGCATTTAAATATTTTATTTGATTGTTGTTTTTTGTTTGTTAGTTTAAGAATGAATGATTTGCAGTTGGGTAAAGCGCGACTCTTACCTTCCTGTAGGATCTCATAACTTAAAGGCTGTGGCAAAAGCAAAATTGAGGTATGATCCAGTAGAATTAGATCCAGAAGAGATGTGTCGAATGGCTGTGGAACAGCCACAAGTATTATCCAACTATTCAGTTTCTGATGCTGTGGCCACATATTATTTATACATGAAGTATGTACATCCATTTATTTTTGCTCTTTGCACCATCATCCCTATGGAACCGGATGAGGTATCCTCATTTTTGTTCATTTCATTTTTAGTACAGTTATGAATATTCCCCACAAAATTATGTTTCCAACTAAATGATATATTTTATTTTTTATATATATATATATAGGTGTTGAGAAAGGGCTCGGGAACTCTCTGCGAAACATTGTTAATGGTGGAAGCATTTCATGCTAATATAGTATTTCCCAATAAAAAAGAAACACAACTTAATAAATTAACTGATGATGGCCATGTTCTTGACCAGGAAACTTATGTAGGCGGCCATGTGGAAGCGCTTGAATCCGGCGTTTTTAGAGCTGATATACCTTGTCGATTTCGATTGGTAGTAGTTTTTAATTTTAAAAACTGTAATATTTTTCAAAATTCAAACTAATAATAAAACTAAATTCTTAGGTTCCGGAAGCGTTTAATATGTTGATTAGTAATGTTGAAAAGGCTCTTAAACATGCCATTGAGGATGAAGAGAAAATTCCTTTAGACAGTGTTACCAATTTTGAAGAAGTAGCTAATGATATAAAAAGTAAACTTCTTGAGTTAAGAAATACCCCTTGTAGGTTGGAGAACCCTATGATCTACCATTTAGATGTTGGTATGTAAACACCCTTTGAGATTAGATGTAGGTTTGTCTAATTATAAATGATAACATCTAATCTTTTAGGGGCTATGTATCCAAATATAATTCTTACCAACAGACTGCAACCTTCCGCAATAGTAGATGAAGCAGTTTGTGCTGCATGTGACTTTAACAAACCCGGTGCATCATGCCAGAGAAATATGACTTGGATGTGGAGAGGAGAATATAGTAAGAAGCAATTTATTCACTTCTAAGCAGTTTTTTAAAAAAATAATTATTCAATTTTATTTCTTATTTTTAGTGCCTGCAAGTCGAAATGAATTTCATAGAATTCAACAACAATTAGAAACAGAAAAATTTGCTCCATTAACTGCTGGCGAGCCGCCTAGAGCTTTCCATCAACTGACCAAGCAAGAACAAGCAATAATAGAAAAGAAAAGGTTGACTGATTACTGTCGCAAAGCTTATAAAAAAACAAAAATGACTAGACTTGAGGAGCGAACCTCTACAGTTTGTCAGAAAGAAAACTCATTTTATGTAGATACTGTCAGAGCTTTTAGAGATAGACGATATGAATATAAAGGATTGTCAAAGGTTAACTGTTTCTTCCTTCTTAATTGTGATCTCTTACTATTATCACTTTTGCTTTCTGATACCGATTTAAGAGGCAACATCGCATTCCTATAAACTGCAATATCAACGGTTCGTCCATTAGTTATACTCTAAGGGCAATTATTATACGAGGGTGGTTTGAAAAGTTCTCGCAATGTACTAGAAAGAAGTGTCTTACCTCGGTGGAACTGTTTTTATTTTTAACATAGTCTCCCTGTAGACTAATGCATTTTGTCCAGCATGTTCCAATGCCTTTATCCCATCTCGAAAATGAGATTCCTCCAGGCCTGCAAAGTTCCTCTCCAATTCGGCTGTCAGTTCTTCCGTTGTAGGAAATCTCCGTCCACTGAGGAAAATTTTCAGCTTGGGGAAGAGATGAATGTCTGATGGTGCCAAATCAGGTGAATAAGGTGGATGTGGCAACAATTCGTACCTCAGTTCATGAAGTTTTGCCATGGCAATAACACTTGTGTGCGGGCGGGCGTTGTCCTGATGAAAGATGACTTTCTTCCTTGCCAAACCAGGCCTTTTTTCGCGTATCTTTTCCTGTAGTTGGTCTAGGAGGTTTGCATAGTATTGTCCCGTAATTGTTTGGCCAGTAGGAAGATAATCTATCAGCAGAATGCCTTTTGCATCCCAGAAAACTGAGGCCATGACCTTTCCGGCCGAACGTACTGCCTTTGCTTTCTTTGGTGGTGGTGACTCAGCATGTTTCCACTGCTTTGACTGCTGTTTTGTCTCTGGGGTATAGTAGTGGAACCAAGTTTCATCTGTAGTCACAAACCGGCGCAAAAAATCTTGTTGGTTGCGCTGAAAACGGGCCAGACTTTGTTCGGACATTTCCAATCTGGTGCGTTTATGGTCCAATGTCAAGAGCCGCGGTACCCATCTTGCCGATAAATTTTTTCATTCCCAATTCTTCGGTTAAAATGTGATAAACCCGTTCAGATGACATCCCTATAGCTTCAGCAATCTCTCGCACTTTCAGTCGACGATCCTCCGTGACCATTTTATGCACTTTTGCGATAAATTCTGGGGTCGTAGCACTTTTTGGCCGTCCACTACGCGGATCATCATCTAAGCTCTCCCGACCAAATTTAAACTCGCTGGTCCACTTGGCAACAGTTGAATATGAAGGAGCAGATCCCCCAGTGTGTTCTGAAAGTCGGCATGAATTTCCTTTGCTTTCATACCTTTCTTTACAAAGTACTTAATCACTGCTCGAATCTCAGTTTTTTCCATTGTCACAAATCACTACGCGGGAACAACAACAAAGAGTCGTCACTACCACTCTCCTGCAGCAAGAGCACTTACGCGCCACGTGTTCACTCACAAAGGATGTGTGACTATTGCGCGGGAACCTCGTTGCTCTAGCACTGACATCTAGCGGTGATTCCGAGAACTTTTCAAACCACCCTCGTATATATTTTGGGCTCCCTCATCGGGCACCTCCCTAGAGATGGCATGATTAAGAAATACAGCTTCACTCAAAACTTTTCGTTGAAGCTGGGCACCAAAAGTGGAGCGAAAGATCCGCTCTGTTGGGCATTAAGGAACATGCCATTAAATGGTATACTGATGGGTCTAAGACCCTCGAGGGCTGGGGCGGGGGTGGTTGGTCCAAGGATCAAGCACTTGGAACCCATGGGTAAATTTCCCAGCATCTTCCAGGCGGAGATATACGCTATTGGAAGATGTGTACAATTAACCTCGATAGGAGTATAGGAACCAAGAGATTGTTATCCTCTCCGATAGTCAAGCAGCCATTAGAGCATTGGGTGCATCAGTTATCAACTCTAAAATGGTTGGGAATGCATAGATAAACTTAACAATCTAGGCAGGAGGAACAAAGTTGTACTTTGGTGGGTGCCGGGGCATGTTGGCATTGAAGGGAATGAGATGGCCGACGCCCTGGCCAAGATAGACGCTACGACCCCACTTCTAGGGCCGGAACCTTTTTGTGTCGGAAGAACTTAGGAGGGAAGAGGAGACGAGGAGATCTCAACTCTGGTACTCCCTCCCCGGTTTGCGGCAGGCCAAGATCTGCTTGGGAAATTATAACCGACGGAGATCGGAGGCCTGCATTGAATTGAGCAATAACAAGCTCCGCGTTCTTACGGGTTTCCTCACGGGGCATTGCCGACTTAGAGGACACCTGGTGAAGCTGGGTTTGGAAAGTGATAGCTCATGCAGATTCTGTGGTGAGTTGGAGGAAACTCCATTACATCTCCTAACAGACTGTGAGGCTGCCTCTCAGAGAAGGTTCAAGAACCTGGGTAGCTACCAGGTGGAGGAGGGGGATATACCCTCTCTAGAGCCCGTCAGGATACTGGGGTTCCTTAAGGATCTCAGACTGATGGAGGTGTTGTAGAACGGATGTTCAACTGGGACATCTGTTCGGGTGCTGTGGGCAAGCCTGCGGCTCCCAGGGGGCATAGCACAATAGACCGGATAACAGGTCGCGGTGCTTTGCCCCCCCCCCCCGCTTCAAAAAACAAATAACATTGCAAATATTCCAAATATGCCTACCGCAAGTACAATTTTACAGAGCGGAGTTCGTCCCAGTTTTTTCTAACGCATTCCTTTAACTTGGCATACTATTATACATACTAAACATTGGCACCCAAGGAAATCACAATATCATATAATCACAATATTTCAAGTCTCAGTGGATAGCATTATTGCCATTCCCTCTACACCTAACCTAACTAATATATCTACACTTTTTATTTGAAGCACTTTTCTGGAAAAATTCATTTTGAGTGAGATTGTGGGAAAGCTAAATATAAAATAATTTCAGTGGGTAAAGTCTTGGGAGTAATCAAAATTGAAAAATCATTTTGGTATTAGTTTTTAAAACGTAGAAATTGTTATTTATTTTAGGTAGCTAAAAAAGAGGTTGCTGAAGCTGTAGCTAAAGGTGGAGCAGCAGAAATAAAGTCAGCTAAAAATAGAGAAATTCTATATGATTCATTGCAGTTAGCACATAAATGTATTCTTAATTCTTTTTACGGATACGTCATGAGACGAGGGTAAGTAATGCTATAATTTTAAATTGTAATCGATAAAATTGCGTTTATTTATAAAAAAAGGAAAAATATTATTGTAGCGCAAGATGGCACAGTATGGAAATGGCTGGGATCGTGTGCTACACCGGCGCTAATATCATCACCAAAGCTAGAGAAATAATAGAGCAAGTGGGGCGACCACTTGAATTGGATACGGATGGTATATGGTGTGTATTACCAGCTTCATTCCCAGAAAATTATGTTATCTATTCAACGAAAGCAGGAAAATCAAAAGTTACTATTTCGTATCCCAACGCTGTACTTAATTCCATGGTAAAGGTAGGTACATGTGGTATCTTAATTATACTCGTCTTATATTATTAAAGAGGGATCTGATATTAGAGATCATGCGCTTGTGTGGTATCTGAGTGCCTTCCGGTATTTGGAGGAGGAAATATCCTTCCTAACCCTCCCCTATTCTAGGACTTACCTACAAGTGTATTGTGAAGCTAAAAAACATTACAGAGGAACAATTAAAAATGCAAAATTAGATTATATTAATTTAATTAAATACACCTTTAGAAATATTAAAAACCCAAAAGATTTTTGCAAATTGTTCGAAATTTATCCATTAAAAATTCTGAAGCTCCCTCTGAAATTAGTATTAGTCAATGGAGTGAATTTTATAAGACTGTTTACCCTGCTAGGATGACTGGTGAAGAACAATATATTGGTTTATCTTAACCTGTTCTGGATGACTTATTTTCTTTGGAGGAACTTTCATATTGTTTAATTAAAAGTAAAGCTAATAAAGCACCAGGGCCAAATTATATCCCTAATGAGGCGTTTAAGTATTTGCCTGCAAACTGGACTCACTACTTACTTAACTTGTTTAACAAAGTTTGGATTGAAGAAAAAATTCCGCATTCATGGGGTCAGATAAAAATTTCAAAAATTGGGACCCAAAGGAACCCCTTAACTATCGCGGCATTGCCCTCGTGAATACTATAACCGAACTTTTTACACAGTTGCTGAGTAATAGATTAAGTAATTGGGTTGAGGGTGTCTAATTGATCCGAGGAACAAATGGGTTTTCGCTCAGGTCGAGGCTGTATTGATGGAATTTTTACTTTTTCGGCTGCTTTAAATATTCAATTAAGATTTAAAAGGCAACAAATATTGTCATATTTGTCGATCTTTCTCGAGCGTTTGATTCCATTCCTCATAATCTTCTCTGGAATAAACTTTTTAATTTGGGAATAAGCCCTAAGATGATCCGGCTGTTAAAACTGCTCAATGATTCCGCTCAAATGTTCATTGATGATAAGTTTGAATAATCGGTATGATAGACGTCACCACCGGAGTCCTACAAGGAAAAGTCCTTTCCCCTCTCTTATTCAGTCTTTTTGTATGTGATATTGTGGAATATTTTCTTAAGAGGGGTGCCAAAGGCACTAATATTAATGGCTTGATGGGTTTTTAATATTTCTAAAGGTGTATTTCATTAAATTAATATAATCTAATTTTGCATTTATAATTGTCCCTCTGTAATGTTTTTTAGCTTTACAATACATTTGTAGATAAGTCGATTGAAATTTATTAATCTTACATTTTTTAAGTGATTTTCCAAAGTTCTCCTTTTGTTAAAGTATGCTGGCGATATTGCAATCACAAGTTATTCTTGGCATGGTGCCCAGTTTAAACTTAAAATACTGGATAATTATTGCAAAGAAAATGGTGTAAAAATACATAAAGAGAAAACTGTTGTATCCCATTTAAAAAGTCAGGCAAGTTAAAAAAGATTAACGATTTTTACTTAGGAGATACACGTATAAAATTACAAAAGAGCTATAATTATTTGGGGATACCTTTTCATATATCCTGTAAATTTGTTAATACTGCTGAGCATTTTGTTACAAAAAGCTCCTTGGCTATTCCTCGAATTCTGACTGTATTAAAACATGCAAAAAATGACAGTTGGAACTCGACAATGTGCTTGCTCGATAATTTGATTCTGAATGTTCTCCTCTATGGGGCTGAAGTTTGGGCTTTCCCATATACGGAGCTGTTGGAACGAGGTTGGACGTCCAGGTTAGATTTGTTAAGCGTCTGTTACATTTGCCGAGAACAACTTCTGACTTTTATATACAGCTTGAGACAGGCAGGTACCACATCAGTATTTAAAAGACTTTTTAAGTGGTGGTGAAAAATCCTTTTTATGACAGAAGATCGTCTTCCCCGTATCTGCTATAAGAGATTAATTGAGTTACATAACAATGTAAATATACCTTTCAGCTGGGCCTTATATTTGCGCTCTTATCTATACGAAATTGGCGCTGATGATGTGTGGCTTACTCCAGACGCAAGACTATTACATAGCAGATTCTCTCAGCTAATCGATTCATTTTCTAATAATCTGATATGTTAGGATATTTCTAAAGCTGTTTTCTCAAATTATAATTCGTCTTATAGAAACATCTCTAGTTTAGGTTTGGGATAAAATTATTTACTAATGGAATGCCATATTCGTTAGAAAAGAATATGTAGTCAGCTAAGATTGCAGTGTAATAGAAACAGTTATATTTATTGTAATGATACTAAGTTTAGTTTTGATTCAGATTCCCCTTGCCCACTTTGTAATGTTTGCTTTGATGATCTTAAACATTTTGTTATAGTGTGCCCTGTATTTAGAGATATCCAAGTTATTTATTTAAAGCCTATTTTTCATATAAATAATGAAGGAAATGATATGGATTGGTTGAATTCTTTATTCGTTTTAAGTACTTTGTCCCAAGTGAATAGGAGTTATACTTATAATATTAAGGCTTTAGAAAGAAGAAAGTTTATATTAAAACTCTAGCTGACAAATTATTATTTTCAAAGTTAATAAATGGAATGTAATTTTATTTGTAACGTTTTTTTTTTTTCTTTCGTTGTTAAATCTTTGAATTTAGAATTTATTTGTAAATCCCTATGCGAGGGCTTTGAGCAAGCCGTGTGGGAGTTCGAAATTAGTGGGAGAATGTAGCAGAAGGCTTAACGCCTTAGCTCGAAGGGGTAAAAGTAAAGTAAAGTAATGCCTATTTTTTCAGGCGGACTTAATGTCCAATTATTAGGTGTCGTGGACGGGGGCGGAAGCACCTATTTTACTATTAACATTTTTCATACCAATATAAAATTTAGCAGTTATACGCGGGACTCGAACTGGGGTCCTCCCACTAACAAGTCCATGCTCATAACCACTACACCAACCCAGCTCGAAGGGGTAAGGTGCGACTCTATTGGATACCCGGCCGGGCGGATCAGCTGGCTAGGGAGGGATCCTCATTACCTTTTTGTGATCCCGAACTAGCCCTTGCCGTCACTAAGAGGTTCTGAAATAAACAGATTAGACTTTGGGAGACGAGAGTTTTGGAGAAACGCTAGGAGGGCACGCAAGGGTACCTCCAGGCTAAAAGATTTATAAAAGGAATTAGGCAGGGGGTTTCGGATTTCCTCCTGTCCCTTAGTAGGTCAGGTCTGAGGACCTTGGTGGGTGTAGTGGCTGGACACACTTGGGTGTCTAGTCACTTGCATAATACAGGGAGGACGTCTAGTTTTTTGGATCTCATTTGTCAGAACTGCGACGATGGAGTCAGGGAAACGGTGTACCACTACTTATGTCAGTGTCCTCGTTTCACTGGTTCTAGGTTTCGTGTATTTGGGAGGGTACCGCTCTCGCTGGATTGCCTGGGTGAGTTGGAGCTGAAGGATGTCTTGGGATATTGTGGATTGACTGGTAGGCTACCGGGGGAGATCATTTAAGGGGTTGAATTGGGGGCAACGGGGGGAATAAAAGCCATATAGGCACCCGGTTCATTAATAATAATAATAATAAATCCTTATGCCATTATTTTATAAGAATCTTTTTTTTTTCTCTCTTGCTTTTAATTTATTTTTTTTTCTCTTATGTATAATATTGTAATTGTCTTGATTGTAATGCTCAACTCCTGCAAAAAGACGTATCTTAAAAGGAATAAGGAATTTAATTGAAATTTGGCGATATGTCTGAAAACTTGAAAAAAGTTTTT
Organism: Triatoma infestans; assembly: GCA_011037195.1. Taxonomy (NCBI): domain Eukaryota; kingdom Metazoa; phylum Arthropoda; class Insecta; order Hemiptera; family Reduviidae; genus Triatoma; species Triatoma infestans. The sequence goes on from JAAEAF010014301.1 coordinate 10,235, forward strand.
TTTTCTGACCAAACCTCAACATCCAATTTACAACAACAAATACGGCGTCGTAAAAAAACATCAAACATTATTTTCATAATAAAAATAATTACAATTCTTTAAACAAATTAGACTGTAATATCAATTAATGGTGACAGATGTTACATTTGCTTTCTCCGAGCCAGCTTATTTCATTTGCAAACAAAACATAATTCGATAACCAAATTTACAAACAAAAACAAAATTCGATAATTAAGTAAGTGAAGAGCATTAATTAGCACAGGTAATATCTGAACATAATTTCAATCTCGACAGGTATGTATTAATAGTATTGCTTTGTGTAGTCATTTTTGTTTTTTGTGGTTTTTGTTTTTATTGGATCTAAGAAAACTTAGATTTTTTTTTAATTCTATCAGTTTAATATCTTGAGAAGTTAGAGATCGTATTAATTCTTTTGTTTATAGGAACATTTCACGAATCATGTATACCATGAATTAGTTGACAAAGAAAATATCAGATATGAATTAAGAAGTGAAAATTCTATCTTTTTTGAAGTTGATGGTCCTTATTTAGCTATGGTTTTACCAGCATCGAAAGAAGAAGGGAAAAAACTTAAGAAGAGATATGCTGTCTTCAATTTTGACGGTTCTTTGGCTGAATTGAAAGGGTAATATATCAAAATATGATAATAATATTTATTATTTTTGAAAAGTATAATAAAATAAAAACATCACAATTTGTAAATGTAACATTCGCAGTACAAGTTCTGCAAGCTTTTTTACTGCCACCTATTTTTAAGTGGAAGTATTACGATCGGTTTGGTTTTTAATGGAAGTGTACATATTTGAAGACCCTAAACACAACGAAAAAAATATTTTTGGGCGTCTTATTGTCATGAGTTTTTTGTTTGTTAATAATCTTTATTTCAGCACGCTCTATATATATTTCGAGATGTTCTATACAAATGCATTGATTACATTTACTAAGAAAACTGATGTACAATAAAAACAAGATTACATTAAATACAGTACACACAAATTAATTTAAGATGGCAAGCAAATTCTTTATATTATTAAATCAAAACCATGTGACTAACAAACATATAGAAATATTTGAAATTGAAGTAGCTTACTAGGAGGCCAAGGTTCACCTAGAAGGACGGCTTATTTAATTTGCAGCTCTCTTATTGAATCTAGAATTGGGAACATTGTTATTAAACATTTATTGTTTTAGGGGGCTGAGCTGTACACCTGTAAAACGGTTCTTCAATAAACTTAAAGCGATGTCGGTATGATCTTGTTTTTATATCTGCTTAATGCTTGCGTCATTTTGTGGGTTAATTTAACATTTATTAGTTTCATGATTAAACTGTCTGGTAATTAGTATAATTTTTCACTGATTGGTCCATTGAACACTCTACTTTCAGGGGACTTCAGAAATTAAGATTTTAGAACCGACAACGATGTAGGGCTAAAGCTGATTGACTTTCACATAAAGCTTGGGACTGTTTTCGCCACCGTATCTGCAATTTCATTCTCTTCAATTTTCTACAATATGTTCTAATCCACAGAAAATGGACAATCCCTCCCAGATTACTAGTTAACGCCTAAGGTTTTGTTTTTGTAACTCTATTAGAGGGAGATGATTATTTGAATTGGAAAGGAATCTGTGGTAATGCGACTTTCACTCAGAATCCACGCAGCTTTATCCCCACTGGGCTTGACTATCGCTGATGGCCTATGCTGCTGATGACCTATTTGAGCAATGTTCTTCTTTTTCATATTGATATGCTCCAATGTACACCATTCCATATAGTTGAAAAGAACCACAGAGGATCCAGATAGTTGCCATCCTTACTGCCGTCTGTATATACCACAAGTTTAACCATTTTCTGCATTACTTTGTTTAACAATTTGCAGTACTCGCGCTGGATAAAGCCGTTTGTCGCCATCAGTTGGTAAATCCGGCTCAGTCAAAGAATCTCTTAACTGATGCGATTCATCATTCTGTAGATGATTTAAGACAAGACACTAGTAACTTTTAATTTTCCTTTTTATGTTTCTGCGATGTAACAAATGTGTGTGTTTAAAAATTCTTTCTCCAGATCTTCACGATTTTCTATATATTAAAGCCTTGATAAAGACAGGAAACTCTGTCGAAACGTTGGCGTAATTGAATATTTTTTCTTGACCAATCCTCACCAAGTTTCTGGATGGAAATTGCGTATGGAAGTTGAGTATTTTTTTGGAATATTTAAGGAAATAGCCAAATCTATTCCATTAGCATCAACTCCAGTACTGTGCACAGCATAAGTTTGATTTTTTTAAATAAAACTGGCAATTTTATTTTCATTACATTTATAAAGAAAATCATAGATGTTAACCATTATTGTGGGCCCAACCACATATTCAAGAAAATTCTTGTTTGAGTCAAAAGACGACTACTAGAGATCTTGTATTTGTTATAAAACATACTATTATGATGAGAAATTTCTTTTCTTCTATTTTCCAAAATTAATACTTCGCGAAGTATGAGGCAATGGTGAGATTACTTTCACCTTTAGCCGTTACAAAAGATCGACTACTACAGATCTTGTATATATATTATAAAACATAATATTATGATGAGAAATTTCTTTACTTCTATTTTCCAAAATTAATACTTAGCGAAGTGTGAGGCAATGGTGATATTACTTTCACATTTAGCCCTTACAAAAGATCGACTACTAGAGTTCTTATATTTATTATAAAACATAATATTATGATGGGAAATTTCTTACTTCTATTTTCCTAAATTAATACTTTGCGAAGTGTGAGGCAATGGTGAGATTACTTTCACCTTTAGCCGTTACAATAGATCGACTACTAGAGATCTTATGTTTATTATAAAACATAATATTATGATGAGAAATTTCTTTACTTCTATTTTCCAAAATTAATACTTTGCGAAGTGTGAGGCAATGGTGAGATTACTTTCACCTTTAGCCGTTACAATAGATCGACTAGTAGAGATCTTGTATTTATACTTTTACTTCAAACTTATAATATTATGATCAGAAATCTCTTTTCTTCTATTTTCCAAAATAATCATAATTTGCGAAGTTTGTGGCAATTTGGAATTCTAGATTACTTTCACCTTTAGCCGTTACCAAATGTGGAATCATATGATCTCTGTTTAAAGTGTGTAAAGATTTATCAGCTAAAAACTCTTCCAACAAATTGCCTCTATATGTTCTGAATGAACCGTAAATCTTCATTAATATCTCTAGAAATATCCACATAAGAACTTACAAAACAAATTTGCTAATAATTGTTATAATTCGCTTCAAGTAACACATGATCTTCAAAGGACTAATTTTATGTGTGTCTGTTTAAGAGTGTAAACAAAATATTACAAAAACGAAAAATTACAGGAAAGCTCAATACTCATTTATGACCACCTAAATGAGTACCACTAAAATCATACCACATGAAGGTTTTGATATATGTAAATCGGTCAAGTTAGTTCCGCCACTTAAATAATATTAGGATGCATTAATATACTCCATTAAAAAAATAAAAATATATATAATGGAAAAACGGACAAGGCTTTTGAAATTTTTGAAAAGGCTGTTCCAACGATTTCATTTAAACTTAGAATATCATGTCCAAAGAAAACCGATCAGTTCTTTAAAAATATTTTTCTGGAAAAATTTGTTCTAATTTTTAAGTTTGACTTTGCATTACAAGTTTTGACATAACCGAGCCGTACAAATTTGTTAGGGGATATTGGCAGAGCTGACGCAGGTTTTGAAAGTAAAACAACAGATAAATACAGCTGCTATTAGCCTTGTAATCTGATATAATACAAAACAAGATACATATGAGAAAACAGTTAATAGATGGATGTAGAAATGTTATAAAAACAAGTATGTATAGACGAACGGACAGACAGAGCTTTTTTTTTTTACACAGACACAACCGGTAATAGACTGAGTTAACAAATGTACATATAAGTGAAGTAAGGATACTATTGTGGATATAAGGAAATACATTCTTACACAGAGATACCGGATGAAGCGCACTAACACAAGGAAACACAAGGTATAGTATAGAGCGGATACTAGGGGGATTTCCTGCTTAGAATTCCCGATCAACAAAAGTAAATTTGACATAATCGCTATACTTGGTCTTGCAGCAGCGAGAAAGTTAAAATATATTGATTAGAAATTGAAGTAAGAGAATCTATGAGAAACGTTTCACAAAGTTTTTTTTTCTGGATCTAATTACTTTATTTCTTCACTAGGTTTGAAGTTAAACGACGCGGAGAGTTGCAGCTAATTAAGATTTTTCAGTCTTCAGTTTTTGATGCTTTTCTGAAAGGTGACACTTTAGAAAAATGTTACGAATCAGTGGCTAAAATTGCAAATTATTGGTTAGATGTTTTATACAGCAAGGTATGTAAATTTGTCTTTATTATTCACGATTAGGGACGGGATAAATTCAGTGGTAGCATGCTGGATTCAGGTCCTTAATCCGAATTCAGGCAGCGCTGCCCTAAGATTTTTTCGTTCTAGGCGTTTCTAAGCTCACTGTCCGATGATGGATGAAAATTTAATGTCTATCTTATTATTTTCTTGTTTGCAAATTCCCTAGCATCTGTAAATGTTAACACATATCTTGAGAGAAAAACAAACATAATTTTTCTTTTACTGCTGTTAATACAATTACAAAATTAACCAATTATCATGGAATATTCACGCAAAATTGTGCTTACAAATATATAGTGGGATAGAAAATAGGGCATATTTATTAATGCGAAGCTCACACATTTTGTACATTCTACTAAAAAATGAGATAGACCAGGAGTAAATAAAGCACACAATCTCCTATCTTCTTACTATCTAACGAAGGCTCACAATTCAAATTTAGTAGCTCACCTCTTAATCTGGACAGCCATCTTAAGTTTCTCAGCTTCAGATTGGGATCCAAATTTTCGTCAAAGTAGACCCCAAAAGCTACTACATTTGTCAGAGCCCTATAGAGAACGAAACGCATAGAATTCTTAGGCTTAACAGATTTCTCTCTATAACTTGCCTTGATTTTTTCTTTTTACACTGACAACTGTGACTGCCACAGATTCTGATCTGCCATTGAATATTTCTGCACAACGTCCAACCAGCGCCTGAAAAATGCTAATTTCACAATAGCTATAATGTGAGGCAGTCAAGCCCGGGATAAAACTTTAAGGAAATATTTAAAATGGAGTTGTTAAGTGAATAAGAACAAGCGGGTCTAGAGCAGTTTCAATTAGAGGGTCGAATTTCTCACATCCTCACATTTGGCATCAATAACACCTGCTTAAATAACTTTGAAACTTCATTCTGAGAGTGGAACCTCATTCTGAGAAAAAAACCTAGATCATTTACTTTAATGTATCCTTTGGCAGAAGAAATTTTACTGCTAAAATGAGATGTAAAAGTGAATCTTGAATTTAACGTCTCACCTAGATACATGGTTTAACACTGGTCACTGGTACATTCTCTAGGGTTGAGAACTAAGGATCCAACCATCACAGTATCCACCAAAGGCAGTTGCCATTCAAAGAATTTTTTCTTGAGTCCACTGGAATTCTTGAAAACATAACCTATATCTTCCAGGTGTGAATCCAGCTTAGCCAATTCATCAGCTCTTTCGCAATAAGCTTTCACTCATGCGTCATATCCTTGAAAGTTATAATCATATAGCAGAGCTGCCAAGGGGCCCCTGAACTTCTTTCACCAATAAGATATGAATGGATGGGTCATGGTTGGGTTGTTTATTGATCTATAGCAGTGCGGACATCTTTGTTTATTAAGACTGTATAAGTATCTATATCTTTGCAGTGTCAAGTATCAGTGGAGAGTTTTTTAGCAATTGTCAAAAGTTCTGAAAGATTATTTGAACAGACATTCTTGACTTTGGAATGCTCCCGAAACAAACTGAAACCTATCCTGTGTCAAATTATACAACAAAAGCTGCACCCACATGTCCATTTTCCTTACGTCCATTTGTATATATCTTAAGTCTGTGTTGAAAATTTTCTTCAAGTTCTTGTATCTTTTCCACGTGTATGTATGTATATAGGTAGGTATGTAGGTGGATATGTATGTGCTATATTGTATAAATTGATCACCAGTATTTCAGCTGAAGAATCAGTAAAGGGGCATTTGCGCAAGTGGTTTAAAGATAATTCTTTGGCCGATTTGATATTGGTCATGTTCTAGATTGAAAGTATATAGAGAGACTAGATGGAGCAATACGGACAATAATGCAAGGGGTATTTATATATATTGAAATAGTTTTTCGTGAACATTTAGTTTAGGTGGGTGTTGATCCTCTAAGATGGGTTTCTGCCTTTCAGTTCCACCTGCCGGCAACTAAAGCTAACTAAATGTTTAGTAAACAAATTCCAACTTTGAAGAAAATTCAGAGAATTAAATTTAGAAGTTTTTTTTCTTATTCATCGTTGCTGCAGATACTGTTCTTTATATGCATGTTTATTTGTTACAGGCTTGCAATATGCCAGACTCAGAATTGTTTGAACTAATATCAGAAAATAAATCCATGAGTCGTAAACTCGAAGAATATGGTACTCAAAAAAGTACATCTATCAGTACCGCTAAAAGACTTGCAGAATTTCTTGGTGATCAGATGGTCAAAGATGCTGGCCTGGCTTGCAGATATGTAATTTCAAAAAAACCTGAAGGATCACCAGTGACCGAAAGGTTACTATAGCTACATTCTTGTATGTATTTGAAGTTAATTCTGTAAACTTAAATATTAATTCATATTCAAATACTTAGGGCCATTCCTTTGGCAATATTTCAAGCTGAAGAATCAGTGAAGAGGCATTATTTGCGCAAGTGGCTTAAAGACAATTCTTTGACCGACATTGATATTCGGCATGTGCTTGACTGGAATTATTATATAGAGAGACTAGGCGGAGCAATACAAAAGATAATAACCATACCAGCAGCAATGCAAGGGGTAAAATCATATTGCTATTTATCAATTACTGCATTTTTAAATTCATTTAAACCTTTTAGAAATATATAAAAGTATTTGTTGACCGTTGATGAATTATGTTATGAAGAAATTTGGTGAGGATCGGTCAAGAAAGAAGAAGGAGAGGAAGTGAAGAATTCATTTATGCCAACGTTTCGACAGAGTTTCCTGTCTTTATCAAGGCTTTAATATATAGAGAGTCGTGAAGAAGTGGAGAAAGATTTTTTCAACATACACATTTGTTACAGCGCAAAAACATAAAAAAAGAAAATTAAAACTTACTAGTTTCTCGTATTAAACATCTACCGAAAAAAAGAGTTATTTTTTGCTAGATTCTGTAGAACTTGCTAGATTTGTATCCAGTGTTCAATTAAAATCAAATATGAAAGTTTAAAGTTTCAAGTTTGTGTTTTTACGTAATTAAGGGTAAGAGATGCTTTTAGAGACTTGGTGCTTGTTTGTTTGTGTAAACATCAATCTCAGAAATTAATTTTAGTTGAAAATTGGTTTGAATCTTTTGTAAAGCATGCCAATCATTGCGCTTACACTGAGCAATAGCAAAGCCATGTTTTGTATTTTCCCAATGTTATAGGAATTTAATTTATGATCAGTAAAAAGATACAGTTAAAAGTATTTCATATATATTGTAAATATTTATATTTAGAACTATTAAGGTTGTATCTAGAACAGAACAATTGCAACGAGGAAAGAACTTGCACAGAATCAGAGCTATTTACAAAGGTTTATTTTAAATTCAGAGGAAGTTGAACAAATTGAAATCAAGGATTCGAGAACTATTTACAAAGGTCTTGTAACAAGGTATGAAAATTCTCTTCTAAATTCAGAGGTGGTTGAACAAATTGAAACCAAAGAAGTTTAGATACTAAAAATAAGGTCAGAAAAATTTTCGAGGTCCAAGACCCCATAGAAAAAAAATGCAAAACTGGAAAATCTTTCTTTTCGCAATTAGAAGAAATTCTTTCAGTTCACAATCCTTAGAGTGGTCAAATTTTTTCACAGTATGTCACAATATATATATTCACTTCGAGCAAGCACTTATTTAACAATTTTGAAGTAATTTTTGAGTTTGAAAGACAGTTGTTATTAGGAACGCGAAATACTAACTAGTTATATAGAAGATACATATATATATATTTTGATAAACTTATTTGGATATTAAGTCATTTACTACGTTCAAAAGGGTAATAATCTAGAAAATGCGCTCTAATAATAAAAATAATTTTTCTATTTTCTGCTTATGGAACTATGTAGGAAAAAACTCGTATCTATACAGATCTGTGATATGAACCGCCTCAGCATTGGGGGGAGGGCGGAGCATCCAATAGGCCGGGCAAGGTTCATGGATCGCAAAAGAGAGTGCTAAGTGCAAAAGGGAGTGCTCCAGTTAAAAAATATATAAAAAACTTTTCTTTTTTTTTTAACGTAACTTACTGTTGAAGATGATGGGTATGTTTTTTTTGCCTAAAAGGTGGTAGTTATTCTACTCTTATACCGAAAGATTTAACTTTGAAGATAAAATATTGGCTTTAAAAGTCAAATTACGAATTGCTGTACAAACATGGAATTTTGGCATCATTGGTGTCACTACTAAAAGGCTTGATTTGAATAAATTGCTACAACAAATGAGTACAGTCTACAGAATGATTGTATTTTCAAGAGTTCCATACAGAGATTGTATTGAACTCACACTGGGTATAGTCAGAATGAAATCACTAGTCAGGGGACAGTATTGACTAACATATTGAAAACTAGTTAAGGCGCTTTCTCAAGAGTCAACTTTAGTTGATCAGCAAAAGTTGAATGCGACTTGAGTCAGTTTTGGTTCATACGTTTCAACTGAAATCGATCAAACCGTTTCAATAACGACACGGAGCACTCTATGCGTTGAAAGCAAACTGAGAGGCCAATTGGGCGATTTGGAGGTTCACACTTGTCAATACTTTAAAGATGGCGGGTTCAACTGGAAGATGCGTCATATTTGAACGATAAAGTTTGACTCGATCAAACTTTTGTTGATCCACTAAAAAGTTGATCAACTTTATTGAAAGAAAAGGTTCTCACTAGGTTTTTCATTCAACTTCTGTTGATCAACTAAAATCAGTCAACTAAACTTGACTCGTGAGAACGCGTCTTTAGGAGCCTACGAGAGTTGTTGCCAGAATCAAATCAGTCCATCATCCTTGCGACCAGCAGCCAAACCGTAACTGAGAGTTGATAATAGATTTTGTAACAGAAACAAACTGCCGTTATGGACGCCTACACAAAGTGAGGGAGGTAATATACAAAACCCCTGAGTGTGCATACGTCAGTTACAGAAACTATTCGTAACATTTGGTTTAACAATAACCACTGGTATTGTTCAAATCTCAACAGTTTAAACATTGTTAAATATAACGGGATCACACGTAAAACCATTGATCCGTTCCATGCTACCACCAGCAGATTTGCAAAAAGTCTAGAACAAACAATAAAAAAGCAACATGCATAGACAAGGATGAAGGAAAAACAGAAGACATACTGTCACCTCTTTATGTAACAGATGAGCTTCAAATTCGGAATGACGCTTAAGCAGCATGTTTGGAAGAACATCCGCTCCTGGATGAAGATTTGATGAAGGACGGTATTCAGAGGATGAAGAACAGTGGAAGGATGAGGACAGCACAAGAAAAAATTGAAGGAGGGCGAAAGAGTACAGTTCATAAATTACGAAGGAGAAGAGAAATATAATTTCGGTTGTTTTTAAAGAGAGAGGCAACGTACAATAATTTGGTAATAGGATTTTGGGACAGTTTCTGCAAGATATATAAACCAAATATTAAGGAGTAAGTTTCATTGGAAGTATGTGTATAAATTTAAATAGTGTATAGAGTTCAATATTTTGCTAATGTAATTATGTCACTAATCAGGTATCATTTGCTAAAGTGCTATCATAGTTGTCAGAGATCTTTTCCGTGATAGCCTGCTTCTTTTTGTGGTCATCGACCGGTTTCGGACGTTCGCCCATTATCAGGATGTTTTTGTCAAACCAGTGTGATAACATAGACGTGCATAGAGCAAATTTAGTTTATACACTCGTTTTAAAAGTGTTTTTGTTAGGACCTAAGGGTTAGGATTAAGAAGGGTGTTGCTCTCAACCTAGTTAGGTCCTAACAATTACACTCTTAACCTAGTTAGGTCCTACAAAAACACTTTTAAAACCAGTGTTACTACCACTAAATTTGTTCTGTGCAAGTCTATGTTTGACAGAAACATCCTGATAATGGGCGAACGCCCGAAACCGGTCAATGACCAAAAAGAAGCAGGCTAACACTGAAAATTCTCTGATGCTTTGCGGAACCAACCACAATTGCTATCATACTTAATTATACAATTGTACATCCAAACAAAATTAATTAGAAATAAATAGATGGCCAAAATTCCGACTTTCAAGAAAATTAGTAAACCGGAAGTCCGTTTTTACTTAACACTTTTGTGTTTTTCTCGATTAAACATCGACGAATTTCATTAAATTTGGATACTAACTATAAAATTTGCCAATCACAATTTTGAAAACAAGAGTAAGAGAAAGTTGTGTGAGTGTGTCATATCAGATATTTTTATAATTAAATAAAGGAAAGCTCTTAAGGAAGGAATAAATAACCATGCCATTTCATTTAAGCATTTTTTGAAATTTGGTAATATAAAATTTCTTGAAATTTAAAATAAATTACCATCCGAAAAGTTGGTTTAGGGCTTTCTTGGGGGATCTGTAACGTTCGGCTTAACTCGAACTTGTGATATCAAGTTTTGTTGGGATTGATAAAGGCATTGCCTGTTGGATTACAGTGTATCCGTTCGTTAGCTCTTCCGTCTTGAGAATCAACAAGTAAGAAATATACCAACCATAAGTAAAATATATAGTTCTTCAGCTCCTATATTTATTTGTAATGGAAACTAAATTACAAGTAAATTTTAAAGCTTGAATAAAAATGGTCAATTATATTTGTAAAAATTGCAATAAAAGAAAGTCGTTTCAGTGTTTTACAATTTTTGTACACTGGGCCAACATGGTATGTAAGATGGTGGAAATATCTCATAGTATGAAGAAGGTATATAAAACACTTAGGTCTTCGGGTTGAGACTGCGTCAGTGGTTTGTTGTAAACCGAGGTTTCGCCCATATTATAATAAGTTTCTTCAGGGTAGTGTCGCTTCCAAAGCTGAAACAACACTGACTAGAGATAAAGTGGATAGTGGAGAGCACTGGAGAGGGGGTTAGCTTTCCCCCTTCCTTCTGTAGATGGTTTTTGGTAGTACAAGGGGTTAATTTTCTCTCCCTTGCATATGATTGGCTACTGGGTAATGAGGTCTTAGTCTTCCCTCCCACTGCCTTGTTGCTAAAGTCGTAGTCTTGTTTTGGTGTGAAAAGCCGTTAAATATTTTTTCCTTTTCTGTTTCTCTCACCAGGGGCAGCCATCTTCTGCTCAGACAGAGTCCATCATCTCTATTCAAACAGTTTTCCTCTTTTTTAATTTCTGCTGCCTCTCTTAAAACGTTCGTAATAATTGCCCACGTTGGCAAGGACTTCGGTGTTCTCAAAATTTATTGCACACTCAGTTGTGGACAACGTAATGCTAGTGCACACTTTTCGGTTTTGTTGTGTTTGACATATTGTATATGTTATTTAAGGCGCGCAGTGCCTGCCTTTTAGTCTGTCCTATGTACTTTTCTCCACAACTAAAGGAATCATATAGTTCGCACATTTTTGCAGTGGAAATTTGTCCTTGAAATGTTGAAGTACTGGGACATTTTTCTATCCATTCCATCTATGGTTTTCATATGTTTTTTTCCAGGAGTTTTGTAATCTTTTCTGACACTTCTTGCATATATGGGAGAACAGTTCTGGTTTTCTCTATTCGTTCTTCTGTATCTTCCTGATACGAGGAGGCTTTATTGACGAGAGTAGTTATTGCCCGATCCTTGTAGCCGTTCCGTTTCAGAGCTTACTGAGGATGATTTTCTTCTTTGGGCAACTCCGTCGGCTCGACTATCCTGATTGCGCGTTTGATGAACGTTGATCAAACCTTACTTTTGCGCTCGTTGGTAGTGTGAGCTCTCATTCAAGTACAGTTGGTATGGTTTTCTTCCGGTTTTCTGTGTGTCCCAGTATTCCATCTTTTTTTCTGTGGGCTGCTATATCCAAGTTCGGAAGTTTTCCATACTCTTGAATTTCCTCCGGGAACTTTTATATTAATTGCACTAAGATAAAGTTATATGTGTTTAAGAAACAAGTTCATTGTAATAATTTTTTTTTTCTACGCCATGATTCTGCTATTCAGCAATCTACATGCGCGGCTCAGAACAAAAAGGCTGCGCTGGCAACTGATGTTCGTTTAGTTGGATATCCAAGGGACATGTGAGAACAATCTCGGACGCGAACAACTTCACCCCCCCCCCGGCTCATTGTTATCAAGTTATTACTTTTTAACAATTAAAAAAAGGTAATTATTCCCTTCATTTCAAAGTCAATTTAAGAATGTAATATGATGTATGTAATAGTACACATTCAAGTCTTAGTAAAAAAAAGTAATGACGCTTATTGAGTCGCAATATGTATACTCATTAATTGAGGCTTCTATTGAATTCTATAAATGTATTTTTGTATTTTATATTTTTTACAAAATGTATAATTTTAATAAATAAAAAGAAACAAAAAAATGATTAAAAAAATCTGGCGTGAAACACTCACACAACTTTCTCTTACTCCAGTTCTCAAAATTATAATTGACACATTTTATAGTTTGTTGTACCAAATTTAATGAAATTCGTCGAAAACTGAAAAAACTGTTCAGTAAAAGCGCACTTCCGCTTTACTAATTTCCTTGAAACTCGGAATTTTGGCCATCTATTTATTTCTAATTAAGTTTGTTTGGATGATAGAATTGTATAATCAACTATGATAGCACTTTAGGGAAAAACATAACCCCATCCCTCCCCTAAAAGTGGCCTTAAATGAATTTTCCCAGAGAAATGTTTTAATTAAAAGTTGTAGCTCGTTGTATGTGTAGTTTATATAACAAGTTTGAAGAAAATCGTCGGAGCCAGTTTTGAGAAAAACACAAAAAAGTAAAAAAAACAACTAGTTAAGTGGTACTTCCGGTTGAGGAATTTTGACAGATAACGTACAGTCAGATCCCACGGTGATACCTAAACGGAATATCAAGTTTCAACTTTCTGCGGTTTTTCATTTTTGAGCTATGCTGTTCACATACATACACACACACACACACACACACACACACACACACACACAGACCATTTGCTGAAAACCACTTTTTTTGACTCAGAGGACCTCAAAACGGATGTTTCCGGTGAAAACTTGATATCGAAAATTTACAATACTTCCTCTTACAAAGAGTGAGAAAGTAAAAAAAAACACCATTTTTACGAAAAGTCAAACGTTGAAATATTTTTTTTTTAGTTCTGTAATTTCAGCCACACAGATTAAATGTAAAGTAAAGTCAGACCGAGTTAATTTTAACAATACATTATTGTATTTTCACAAGTTACATACCAAACATACAGTTTGAATTTGAAATTGGTTACACAAATACAAACAGAATAATGTAGGTAACTGATTCGACTTCACCGCAAATGTTCGGCACTTTGGAAGGTGTCATCACGATTTTTATCAAATAACCTCCCATAAAACATTTTTAGTGTTGAAATAAGTTCTTTTCAGAACTTTAGTTTTTGGCCTTGGGAGTGGGTTGAGTTCGCCAAGTTGGCTTCTTAGCGGTGCAGACCGAGCGGAACAAGATTTGTACTGCGCAGGCGCCAACTCAGCTATATAGGATGGTTGCTTGGCTGGTAGAACTAATAACCTGAAGCCAGTGTATAATACAGTACACAGTATAATAGTACACAATAAAATTAACAAAAAGTCAAAGTGAATTAAGAAATAGCACTAGCCAGACTAGAAGAAACTTTGAAGAGGCTTGCAAGTCATAACGAAAGAAAGAATTGGCCTTGTCAGGGCGATAGCCCGGTTAATAGTGTCTGCTTCTTTACAGGAACCCAGCATAACTATTACACCCAGCGGTGTACAACATACATAAAACGTTCTATATAGACAGCTTTGCTATTGGCTAGCAGCCCTCTACAGGGCCATCCTACTTGAACGGCCTTTTTCAGTACGACCTGCAATAGGGATACTTTTAATCTTATTACCGCTGTATCTGATACAAGACAGGCAAGTAGCCGTAATAACCCCTTTTTCATTCGCATATCTTGTACCTCATGCCTGACTCCTACGTAATAAACATCTGGAAATATAAGAAGTTCTTTGCTAAATAATGCTAACCAAAGATTTTAACCATTTTTCTTCCAGATCGCTAATCCTGTACCGAGAATTCGGCACCCAGACTGGCTCCATAAAAAAATGGTTGAAAAAAATGACACTTTAAAGCAGAGAAAAATAAGTGAATTATTTTTCTGTTTGCCCCCCAAAGCAAAGGACATTGTAAGTATAAATTCATTTATATAGTTCTTAATAATAATTCCGTACTTTGCTAAAAATTAGAATTACAGAAAATGAATGATGATATGGAAGCTTGTGATATTGAAGATTTAGTCAGACCATCTGAAAACAATGGAAGACCGCCTTTAGCGCATATGAAGAAACGTAAGCGTGACGTAACGCCCGAAAAGCAAAGTCCGAAAAGCTGGAAAGAAGCTTTGGGATCACCACCACCTTTTGGCACAACTAAAGTAATTTTTATCTAAACTTCAATATTCTTATGTTCTTTTCTTCAAATGAAATTTATGTATTGTAAAATGCAATCGTTTCCTTGTTGACGTTGGGTTTGATAAGTTGTTAAAAATAGTTGGCTATCGAACTGCAGAATTTAGGTAAAAACATAAAGAAAAAATCTTGTTTCGGCATGATTTTTGCTTTCTTCAACGGATATTTGTACGGTTTTTTCCAACCAAATCTTAAATAATAATAAAAAGATTATCAACGCCTTTGTATCAGCCAACTACTAAGCTCCCCGCAAAGTACATGCATTCTCCCGTACTCCTTCAGAAATTCAACAAATCACTAAAAAAAAAATCTGCGAAACACTCACACGACTTTCTTTTGCTGTAATTAATAAACATTACTATTCCTTTAAAATTGCTATGTATGCTGACGTTTAGTTGAGTACCCCCGAAAAAAAAGTGGTAGGGTACCTTAGTGGACTTCGTGGGCGCACTCTGCAAAACTTGCAGCGATAATATTAATATAAACCTCACTGACAGTCTAAATGGTAGGTTTATATTTATGAAGTTAGTATTCCAAAGTTTAAAAAAAATTGTTGTACTCATTTTCGATAAAATTTCAAAAACTCAAACCTATCCTAACCAAAAGTGGCTTTTCAGATATTTTTCAAATTTGGAATTCTAGCAATGCTTCTATAGTTCTTCAACATTATATAGGTGGTAGAATATAATTTAACACAAATGGTACTTTACAGTAAAGCCTAGCGTACAGCCTGCAGTTATCCCAGAACCATCCAAAATACCAGTTTTTCCTTTGAAAATGTTTTAAATAAAAGTGAGAGGTTTTGTGGGTGTAAATAGTTTACGAAGTTAAAGAAAATCGTTGGAGCTATATTCAAGAAAATCGCGAAAAATTAAACAAATATTAAGTAAATCACGCTTCCGGTTGATGGATTTTGCCCAAAACGTCCGTGTATGATGCGATGGTAGCTCCTAACCAGAATCTTAAGTTTGTGCTTCCTGCGATTCTTCGCTAAGATATTTTGTTCATGCATAGCTCACGTATAACACATTTGCAAAAAACATTTTTTTCGTGTTTTTTTCGTGGTCAGGGGCCCTTAAACAGTATTTCTGGTGAAAACCACAAAAATTTATCACCATCTCCTCTTACTAAGAGAGTGAGAAAGTACTAACGAATTCCTACTCTTACCACTGGATTTACTACTACCAACAAACAAAAAATTTTAGCATCAGAGACATTTTCCGTGGTAGACTGCTTCATTTTGTGGTCATCGACCGGTTTTCGGGCGTTCGCCCATCTTCAGGATGCGTTCTTTCAGACAGTGTGCCACACAGACTCGTACAGAGACTTAGTTTCACACTAACTCAAACTAACTTAGTTAGTGTGAAACCAAGTCTCTGTACGAGTCTGTGTTGGCACACTGTCTGAAGAACGCATCCTGAAGATGGGCGAACGCCCGAAACCGGTCGATGACCACAAAATGAAGCAGGCTACCACGGAAAATGTCTCTGATGCTTTCCAGCTCTGCGGAACCAACCACCACAACAAAAAATTTTAGCACATCAAACTAAAAAATCCATCTAGTATACATTAACATTTCTCGGCTACCAATATTTGGGAGAGTGTGCACACTTACACAGAAGACTGAAATAAACACAAGACATCATCTGCAAAAACTAGACAGCAGAGCCATGTCTTAAATTTATTAAACCACTATTTCAATTGCTTAACCATATGTATGCTCATTTATAATTCAGATCTATTTACTTAACACAAAAAGATAAAGATTTCATCCCTCTACATTCATTTAATCCCTTTTCTCCTTTAAGATTTGTTTCAAGATTTATTTCAAGGATTATTTCGTGATATTAATCCGCATTATTTTGTTGTATCGACCGGTTTCGGCGTTCAACCATCTTTAGGAAGTCTTGGTAAACAAGTGCTTACACAGACACACAGGGCAAAATTATTTTACACACTCCTTATTTATTCACTAACCAATCCCAGAACCTTACCACTTAACAATTTTGTTTCTGATTTGTATTACTTTTAAAATACTCAAATCGTACTTTTAAAATCTAAAACGTAGTTCCAATAAACCTAATCTTCTTAACTTCTAACTGCACGGTCATCAGCATATTGTTTCAGCTGGTAATACTGTCACAAATATATGTTGATGAAAGAACATCCGGTCTTTCTCTTATAGCTGTAAGAGGAAGTAAGTATAGCAATCCTATCAATTTTTCTAAATTATTGAGTTTTCACAGGAAATACTTGTTTTATTTGAAAATTATTTTGTTATTTCTTGTTTTATTTATTTGAAAAATTGTTAGTGAATGGTCCTTTGTTACGTGTGTGTGTGAAAAAAATATCCTGAAAACGAAAAATCTCAGGATTAAACTTGATATTGCACTTAGGTATCACGCCGTATTCGACACTAAAGCCGGCTACACACGTAACTGCATACTTGAACGGTATACATGCGCAGGTCTTTTGCGCAAGTATACATGTGATCCACACGGCTCATGTATACTTGAACAGATAGCAGCTGGCGACTATGGCCGAAGACGACGATCTCGCTTTAGCTGCTTTTGTTTTAATTTACCAAAGAAAAAGTCAACGAAAAGATCGTTCTTTGTGGTGTAAAGAATGGCTGAAGAAACGAAAAAGCTATTCACACATTAATTTATTAAGTGAATTGAAATTTTACGCAAGGGACTGGCATAATTATCTGAGAATGGATGAAGAAACTTACCTTCACCTTTTATCACTAGTTACTCCTTTGATTAAAAGGCATAAGCAACATCTTTTTTCCCCTTATCGTGGTAGTCTTTACACTTTACATTCCACAGACACGGTTCGCTTTCATAGATATGAATAAATTCTTCTATAATTGATCTATGCCCCTTCCTAAAATTAACCGACATAATTATTTATAAATTATATATTTTAATAATATGTAACCTTTATTCACTTTTACTGACTGAGAGATTGCACAATGACGTTTTAAACATGAACAAGATGGCGCGCACAAGTATGCAGTATGAAATTTTAAACATTTTCTGACTTGTGCAAGTTTTCCATACAAACGATCAAGTATGCATGTACAAGCGGACTGCGCATGTATACCGTTCAAGTATACAGTTACGTGTGTAGCCGGCTTAAGGAATCGGACAAAAACCCACCAATCGGAAGTGCGATTTTACCGAAACTTTTTTCAGGAAAATTGATTAACGCAAACTTCGCAAGTGAGCAACTATTTAAAACCCTCTTCCCACAATAACAATAAAACACGGAATAAACAAAACAAAACTAACCTGAAAACCCAACCAAATTGTTTTTAAGTTAAAAAAAAATAGTTTTAGCTTTAAATCTGCTGGTTCTTAAGTCTGTATATACGAACCATAACTACCTTAAGGTGTACATATGTAAATAATGTATGCAAGAGAGAAAAAATAAAAATGCCAATGCGGAATGTACGTTTCATTAAGCTTGGTTAACATACTCATATAATTTTTTTCAAATTTTTTAAATGATACACTTATAAAAAAGTCTGCACTTAGGCTAGTTTAGATTTGTTATGTTTAGCATGTAAAGAACCCATATTTAGGTATACATACGTGCGTGAATGCGGTGTGAATTGTGAAGGGTGAAATGAATATGTTTAGTGTCATCAAACAATCTGCTCATATATATCGCTTGATTCTTTATTTGTTTTATTTAAATTGTTATTATTTTAATTGTTTAATATTTAATTATGTTAATATAAATCATTTAATTTAATTTTAAAGTTATTTTGATTAGTTAACTGTAAAGTGAATCTCCCTCCAACAACAGAAGATTGTCTAAGAGTTTAAGATTAGACCCCCCCCCACATGTTGGATGTTTCCATTTTAAGGAAAATTTGCCTCTTTAACAACCCAAACAAGTGTTCCTTTTTCCCACTCAGGTACCATCGCCCATACCCCTCTTGATCTAGTTTAAAAGTTTAGTTTTAAATACAATAAAAAAACCAGTCAGTGTGTTAACTGAATTTGTTCTGTGCAAGTCTGTGTTATCACGCTGTCTGACAAACGCTTCCTTAAGATGAGCGAACGCCCGAAACCGGTCGATGACTACTAAAAGAAGCAGGCTATCACATAAAATGTCTGATGATTTTGGGCAAAATCCATCAACCGGAAGTCCGACTTTTCTGAATGTTTTTTTCATTTTTCGTGATTTTTCTCGAAAACGGCTCCAACGATTTTTTTTAAACATATATGGTTTTAAAACCTACATAACATTAATATGCAGTAGAAGCATTGATTGAATTCCCAAGTTGATGAAAATCGGTTAAACGTTAGTTAAAAATTTGCAGAATATGTTCTCGAGTTAACAGTTACAGGGTGATAGGATGTTGAACAGTTAAACTATTTTCTTTGAACTTGGAATACTTGCTGCATAGATAGAAACATATCACTTTTATTTAAAACATTTTTCTGGAAAACTTGGGGGGGGGGGTGATATTGGTGACCTATCGCCAATTGGTTTCAATTTAAATGACATCAAGCTTTGTTGGTTTTCACAAAGAGCGCATAAGGCCGCTCAAGCGCTGATACAAGTAAAATCCCACCATATTTTTATGGTTAGTCCAACTAAACATTGTAAAGTTGCAATTTTAAATTCTTGATTAAATTGTATTAATTAAAGAAAGAGAATGTCATGTGACTGTTTCACACTAGATTTTTAAACTTGGAATACTTACAACACAAATATAAACCTATCACTTTTATTTGAAATGTTTTTCTGAAAAAATGATTTTAGGAGAGTTCTGGGGAATCTATGACGTTAGATTTTAGTTTTTTAGGTTTGATGAAAGTGCGCTCTTCAGGACTACAATGTATATATTCCAGCCATTTGTCTGTACGCAGAGGACCACCATTATGTTTGTTAATGCAAGTTTCTGTGCAAATTCTAAATTTGAAAGAAAATGTGTTAGTTTTACAATTGTATTAACTGTCGTAAGACAAAGTCATAGAAGTGTGTCATACATGTTTTTATTTTCTCTTACTCATGGTAAAAGAAAGCATCGCGATCGAGTCAAATTTTCAAATTGAGTTTTCAACGGTTGTACGTGTTTGAGCCCCCTGAGGACGAAAAAGTGCGTTCGGCGAATGGTTTTTGTGTTTTACATATATATATATTTATTTATTTATGTATTTTATATATATATATATTTTATTCCTAAATTTCAACAGTTTGAAAAATATATTTTTACACATAAGAAATGTGTATTTCTTTATTCATTTTATAGGACGACAGATTGAGATGGTTAGATTTTCACAAGTGCAAATGGAAATGGCTAAAAGAACATAAAGAATGCAGAAATTTTGGGAAAAAAACTTGTTCAGACAAACAAATGAAATCCAACAACAGACGCTCAATGATGGGTATACTTGGTGGATTTATTCAGAAAGCCCAACATACTCTGTTAAATACACCTTGGCAAATTATCCAAGTATATTAACACAGATGGAATCTCAGATGTTCTGCAATTTAAACATTGGTTTAATTCTGATAACATTTTTCAGATATATGAAACTGGCTCGCCGGGAGTGTTGAAGGTGTGGGCATATGTTGCTGGCGAGCTACATCACATTAGAATCATTGTACCGAGAATATTTTATGTAAATCATCGTGTTCCTAAAGCGGATATTCCCGGAGCACTTTACAAAAAGTGCAACAGAACTTTACCTCGCTCTCGTCCTACCTACTACCTTTATGAATACACAGTTCCAGAAGAAATTTTCCAGCAGCATAGCAAGTTAGAGAAACAAGTATATTTATAATTTTTGTTGAAATTTAGATCTGTCTATCTATCTATTAATCATTTTAATGGCAACTTAACAAATTCTTATTCCTTTAATCTTATTTTTAATCGTTTAGTAAAACTTGCACGTTTAAAGAAAATTTATTAATTGGAATAACTTATTTACTTATTATATGTAACTTATAATATTAACCTATTATATGTTACATGTATTAATGTTATATTAATATTACATATATTAATATTATTAAATGTTACTTGTATTAATTACAGTAAGAGAATGTCGAGTGAATGTTTGACACCAAATTTTTGATATAGCCTAATGGGATAAAAAAAAAACACGTATTGATAGTATAAATAGAATAGGCAAATATTTTTTTTTCCCTACGCCATGACTTCGGCTATTGAACCATTCTATGCCGCTCGGCCCAGTATAAATAGGTTGCGTTGGCGACTGATAATGTCCGTTTTGTTGTTATTCAGGGGGCACGGGAAAACAATCTCGGACGAGAACAACTTCACCCTCCGAATAGAAAAAGATCTTAATTGTACAAGAGGAAATTAAAAATACAGAAATTGAACATTCATCTTAAAACCGTTCAAGTGGTCTGCGACCGTCTTTCCAGTTGAGATTTACAACATAATAAATTATACTATTTATAAACATAACAGTTATAACTATGATAATCTATTCTATACATACAAAATGGTGAGCTATTTTGTGTGACGATTTTAGTCTTGATTTTGTGAAATGCGTTAATATTACAAATTCGGTAGGACGGATTTTCAAGGGTTTGCCGCATTTGACCCAGAATTTTCTTGAGTATGTTAAGAAGAGTGAGGGGTTGGGCGGCGAAATGCGTTAATGTTGTAAATTCGTCTGGACATATTTTTAAGCGGTTTGCACCATTTGATATAATTTTCTTGAGAAAGTTAAGAGGGTTAATGGTTGGGCGCCGAAAGCTCTGCACCCGTAGTTTAACTACAAAAATTATAGGGTGATTTGTTGTGGAGTGATTCTTGGATTTGTTCATATAAATATAACTGAAAGTAAACAATCCAAATATTAACAAAAATTTTTTCACGTTATAATATCAAATCAAAGGAAACACTAATTAACTGAAATGGATTTCATTTACTAATTATTTTCTATACGATAATGCTCTAAGATATAAACTCAGGAGACCATTTCTCGATTTGATAGTACATTTAGCAATATATTAACTTTATTTCATCATTTAACATTATTTCTACATTTATATTATCCAAATAAGTTTCTCTTAGATATGTGAAGCTGAATTCAATTATTACAGGGCATTTACCCAAAAAGTGTATTACAGTTTCTTTGAACGGCGGTGTTTATACTGAAATTGGAACGATAGTATAAATATTTACATTAAGAAACAACTCTTAAGATAAATCTTTGAAATTACCATTCTCTCTTTACTAAGTATATGTTTGTGTCTGTTTTAGTGATCTGATTGCCGATCTGTCAGCTGCTGAAGTCGAAGGCATTTATGAGACTCAAGTACCTCTTTTATTCCGAGCATTGTTAAAGTTGGGATGTGTTTGTGAAGTAGATAAATCTGAAAGAAGACGATTATCAGAAGTATTAACAGAAAATAATACGTTTCTGTTAAATCATCTTTCATTTTGCAGTGTTGCCCATCAGAGTTATCTTGAAGTTAGTTTATTGATTATTGCCTGTTTTATATAAAGTATTGTTATACACATTTGGTTTTTCTGGGAAAATTAATTTTAGAGTGTTTCTGGAGTGCCACTTTAGTATTTTTGACTGGTCTTCATCAACTGTTCTCATGTTGATAAGAATTGAATATGTTGTTAAAATATGATTTTGAAGAAATTTTTTTCAGTTTTCTGCGATTTTTTCAAATCGATGCCACAGAGTTTTTTCAAAGAATCCCTTTTATTTGAAACTTTTTCTTAAGTAAATTGATTTTAGATGGTTATGAGGAAGGGGCACGTTAGACTTTTCTTCTGTCACTTGATGTATTGTACGGATCTAGGCATCAATAGTATGTTTAGTGGAATTAAATTTATTTCAGAAATTCCGAATAGTTTGTTAAGATTTCTGCTATTACTTCGATAATGATACCAATGGGTTTCTTTAAACTTGGTATATTTATTACTGATTTGAAGACCAACAAATTCTGTTAGTAACATTTTTTTCAAGAAAATTATTAAGAGAATTGTGAGGAAGCTGGGACGTCAGGCTTCCCCGCCGAAGCAGGCTAGAGATTTGCTGTTTCTATAACAGCTAACATTTAGAAATATAAGAATTCCACTCAGAGATTTCCGGGTGACTGTTCCATATGAGATATTTTTACTTTCCCATACTGAAGTAAGAGAATGTATTGCGATCGTGCCAGATCTTCGAAATTGAGTTTTCACCGGAAATACATGTTTTTGGGTTCCCAGAATACGAAAAAATGTTTTAGCGAATGGTCTGTTTTTGTTTTTTTTAGTACAAATGAAAGAAAATGGAAATTGCTAGTTATGGATAAAATTCAAATTAAAAATAGAGAAATAAAAATTTTGCATGCTTTGCGTTCACCAGATTCGTTTTTCCATCTCCAGGAGACTCTACATCTTGCTATCTCATATTTGCTGCTATCATGAAGCATGTGGTCTACGCTCTAAACCGTTGCACCATCTCTTGGGCAAGCGTTTGACGTGATTATTTTAAACCGCTGTAGATACTCCCTAATATGTTCGTGACCCATCAATATCTGAGGAGGGGGAGACTCAAACCTGTGCTTTATTTTGGGATAAAACTCCCTCGTCAAAACGCCCGTCTCTGAAAGTGTTCAACTTTGCTGCCATTCTTTAAAACATCTTGATACAACAGGCCAGAAATATAGCTGGCAGCTCTGAATAAGCCAACTCCACATCTTCAATGCGTGAGGCAAGCTTAGCCAATTCATCGGCTCTCTCGTTACCATCAATGCCACAGGGAGCCTTAACCCATGCAATGCACCCTCGAAAACCAACTGTCTCTGAGCGTTACCAACTTATCCCGAACTTCCCCCCACCAGGGGTATATGAATGGTTGGGTTGTTTATTGAATCGATAGCTACCCGGCTGTCTGAATTTATGTGTGCTGTGCTGGTATCCAAAATATTGCAGTTTGATAAAATCCAATAAGGAGCTCTAGCAATCGCCAAGAGCTCCGCTTGATTTGTTTGAACATCCATTCCTTAGCCTATATTGTCCTTTAAAAACGACATATATATATATATATATATATATATATATCCGATGTATACATCGAATGCCGCACCTAAATGTTCTTCATTCATACTTCCATCACTGTAAATCCCTACCCTATGACGGCAATTTTCCTCGTGATCGTACAGCCTCACTATTACTGGTCCCCAGTACACTTTACTTAGTTTTTTCAATAATCCCAGACTTGTGGTATTTTATCCGTCGTGGCATGCATATTCCTTTTATTCCTGACCGGTTTCGGATTTTCATCCATCGTCAGAGCAAATTGACCAAGTTCATGTAGAGAGTTCACTTCAACACAATGTTTCTGTTACACTCACTTGTTGGTTGTTGATTGTATGAAAGTGCGGGAGGTTATCAATCAACAAACCAAGAAGTGTGAGTGTAACCGGTCTGGAATAAAAGGAATATACATGCTAAGACGGATAAAATACCAGATGCTATCCAGCATTGCGGACCCATCTACATATTCAACAATTTCAGACATCTATTCATGACACACTCTACGTGCGCCTCTAGGTGCAATTCTAGTCAAATATAACTCCCAGGCACTTCAGACTGTCAGCCTGTTGAATTAGAATCCCATCATGATAAATACGCAGTTTTCGCGGTACAATCATGTAAGCAGATTTTGTTGGATTAAATCTCAATATTTTCTCTGAGCCCACATAGAAATTTCTTTTAAACTATAATTAGATAACATTTCCAGCTCTGCTACTTCTTTCCCCCTGATCACAAGAAGCAAATCGTCAGCAAATGCAATTATTCTCACTTGTGATGGGAAGTCCACTCTCAATATTGTATCGTATATAACTGTCCACAACGAGGGCCACAACGGCAGCCTTGAGTTACTTCCTTAGCTACAGATAAATTATTACTTATTACCGTTGCTTTCCTGTTCTTAAAGTAATTCTGCAAAAGAAGAAAAATATTACGATGGCACTTGTGCAGTCGCAGTTGGTTCAGGATTTCTGGCCACCTCGCCGCATCAAATGCCCCTTCCACATCGGGAGATATGAACATTACTTTCTTTGTTGTAATGGGTTTTAGAAGGAGAGAAATAAGTGAGGAAGCGTTTTTGAGAAATAAGCTAGAATGAATGCGGAACACTGCCAGGACTTTATACGTAAATAGAAATTAGGTAGCGAGAGATTTAGACTGAATAAACAGAAGGGCAGCAGTTGGTTGCTGACGCGTTGTAACTGCTGCATTAACTATTCTAAAGACTGTCCCTTATAGGGCTAGCGCAGTTGTATATACATCGAGTCTCCCACTCTAGTCTGGCCTAAGTAACGAGTAAGATCCTCAATTTTGTCTTTCTCTCTGCTTTGAATCCCTCTCTTCGGATCCTATTACATTTGTTCTTTTACTTCCAGAATAGCATTGGTCGTGTTTGATTGCGGCCTGATCCAAACTGGTCATTACTAAGCCTTCCCTCAGAATACAGTTTGTACATTATCTACATTATCCTATCAATCATGAATTTCTCTAAGACCTTTCCTCTCACAGGAATAAGACTAATTGGTCTAAATTTTCTTTGCCAGGTTAATTTTATTTCAGAATGTTTTCAAACCGTAAGGAACGTACCACTGCTTAAACAGTGATTATACAAAGACGTTTGCCTTTGGAATTAACTCAAAAATTATTTCGAAAATTTCACACTTAATTCCGTCCAAGCCGGGGTTTTTTTTATTTTTCAGATTCTCTTTCACAAGCTCGACTTCGTTTTGTGAAAATGGGATAACATTTTCAGTATTGAGCTCTTTCTCATTAGCTGATCTAATCAACTCATGCTTCTTCAAGTCATCTGCTGTCTTGTCTTGAGGTATCAACTTTTTTAATAGTTATTCCTGTCTCCTTCAAATTTTTTGTACATTGCCATCTGATTTTGTTATTGTAACTGTTAATGAAGGTTTATGTTACCCATTATGGTTTTATAAATAGAAATCCACCGTTATTTTTATCATTGTGTTGCTTGCCTCTTTCCATGTTTCAATTTTTTGTTTTTTTATCTTGTCCAAAGAGATTCTTTGAAATTCACAATGTTCAGCTCTTCGCTTTTCTGTAAGCTTAAGTTTGAGTAATCTGTTAATTCCTTGCCATTTCTAAATTATTATTTCCTTTTTTTTCTTTCATCGTTCGCCTCGTTCTCACGCTTCCTCGCATTTTTCTTCTCTTTCTCTCTTGGTGATGGGATTGCCGGCACTTTTATCTCTCGGAGTTCGCGCGTTATTTATTTTCCCACACCCTTCAAACGTTCTCTATTCCTCTAAAATTTCTTCACTTGTCTTCTACAGTTCGCCTGAACAATAGTGTTTGTGCCGTTCTCTTCTTCTTCGCCCGACTAGCTAACATCTGTTTACCAGTCTGTTAACTTCGCCTTTAAATTCTGTGTCGCCTTATACGCGCCTATTCGCCGTGTTAATTAATATTGACCCCTCGGTGAGTAACAAGACCCATCTCTACGCGCATCACCTTCACGAGGCTATTTCATCTGCATCTTAGTGGCTAGCCATCACCGCCGCTTCAACAACGGCATCATCCGCTTCTGAAGGAGCATTCCAATCCTTCTACGCTGACCTGAGTTCCTTTCTTTCGCCACTCACGCACACCCACTCACACGCACGCCACCTCTTCCTTTCTCAGTCCGCCATTCGTCTCATCAACCCTTTTTCAATTCATCACTCACCGTCACCAAAGGGTAAGTCTTGTTTTCATTTGTTTTACATTATTATTAATTTTTGTTTTTTCACTCGCTACTTGCCATCCATCTCGCCTTGGGTGTCTGCCGTGCAGACAGTCTCCATTATTTTCCTTTAAATTTTGTTTACTTATTACATATATTGTAGTCCATCATTTTTATCCGATGTATTTTATTTGGGCGAAATTCATTTTTGGGGTTTCTGGAGAATGGGAGATGTTTGGTTTTTCTCTAAACTGCCATTTCAGTATATTATACTGTAACGCAGCTGGTGATGCCATCTAGGAGAGAAGAAGGTACCTAAGGTTCTCTTAGTGGCCGTAGGAAGCGCTGGCGGCGCTCTAGTCTTGGCTGGAACAGTCGAGAGAAGTCTGGAATGTTCTCTACTGGTATAAATAGAGGGACCACAGAGAGTTGAGAGAGTTTTTCAGTTACAAACGAAGTTACAAGTTTGTGAAAAGTGAACAAAGTGAACTTTTGTGGTTTAAAGTGTGAAATAATTATTATTAAGCGTTGTATTTAGTAATTTATTGTGTATAGCAATAAATTGGTGTTTTCTTTATTGAAGTTTAGAGTATTTTATCTATACGAACCCACTTAAAACTAGTTGCAGTAGCTAGTTTAGTTGGAAAAACATTACAATACGATGATTCTTACCTAATGCAATATTATTAATAGGAATTAGATGTGCTACTGAAATTCCCGATTTTGAAGGAAATCTGTTGACCGGAAAAGTACGACTACTGAATTTTTTTTTCTTCAGATTTTTGTGTTTTTTGTTTTAGATAAAAACTTCGAGTAACTTGGAGTATAAATAAAGATGTCACGTTTGTTTGCAACTTTTTTTCCGAGTGTTTACTTCACTTCCGAGAGTTCTAGGGATGATTCATTCCCTCAAAAAAGTATCGCCTTAGTATATCTATATATTCTTGGGTGGTGTGTTAGTGCGCCCAGCTCTCTCGCTCACGTTCGCGCGCCCCCTGTGCTTGCGGGCGCCTTCTTAAACCTTTTACCTAGGCTTTCCTGTCTTCTTTTTTAAGGAAAGGGTCGGCTTCCTTCTTCATCCCATAGTATCCGCGCTCCACCTCCTCTCTCCTTTCCACTGTATCCGTTCCCCGCATCAAATTACCAACCTACTTCCCTACTATGTCCGCTTCGCCCATCCGGCCAGCCCGTGTGTTCCACTTCACTCTCCTTCTTCTGCTAGTTGCGATAACTTGTGTTGTACTGTGAATTCGCCTTTTATATTTCTTGTCGCCTTACACGCGCCTGTTTGCCTTGTTAATTAATATTAACCATCGGTGAGTAGCAATAAATCATCTCTCCGCGCCATCACCTTCACGAGGATATATCGTTTGCTCCTTAGTGTACTCGTCATCACCCGCCGCCTCAACAACACCGTCATCCGCTTCTACGGAGCATTGCAATCCTTTTACGCTCCCTGAATCCCTTTCTTACGCCACCCACGCACCCACACGTCACAACTTTCCTTTCTCAGTCCGCCAGTCGTCTCATCACTTCTTCGATTTATCACTCACCGTCACCACAGGATAAGTCTCGTTTTCATTGTGTTTTACATAATTATTCATTTTTGTTATTCACCCGTTGCTCGCTATCTCCCCTTAGGTGTCTGCGGCGCAGACATATGTATGAAAACACACTTTGGTATACGTAAAGAAAAACATTGGTACAGAAAACTTTAATACTTTACTGAACAAACAAAATAATGATTACAGTTCTAATTCCGTTCTTTTTATTTCAGGATGATATTAACTTGAAACATATATACTTATATTACCATAAGGCGCCTACTGGACCTAGAGCATTTCTTGGTTTATTTCTTTCACCCATAAAAAAGGCTCTAATTGTAATATTAGATAGTGTAAACACTAATCAAATGCCAAATTTAAATTCCATGTACAATTCGGAAAGGAAAATGAAGTTAGTCTTTTTATCTTAACTGTTTAGCTAATATCGTAAGAAAGAAAATAAGCTGTTGTGGTTGGGTCCGCAGAGCTGAAAAGCATCCAGTTATATTTTCCGTGATAGCCTGCTTCTTTTTGTGGTTATCGACCGGTTGGGCGTTCGCCCAACATCAGGATGTTTTGTACCCTCTGTACAACCTGATTTGCTCTGTGCAAGTCTGAGTTATCGCACTGTTTTACCAAAATATTCTGATGGTAACCGGTCGATGACCACAAAAAGAAGCAGACTATCACGGAAAATATCTCTGAAGAAAAAAGCATATTTAAAATTGCTGATAATTTTGTATTTATTTTATAAATAAAATATAACCAACAAGATTTCATATTTAGGTTAAGTAAAACAGAAGCAAATGAAGAGCATTTACTTCCGCCTCCTGGTTTATCATTTGATGTTAAAATAGTGACTGATGCTAAACAGGCTTACAGAGATATTTTGACTGCTCTACAAGGATACAGAGATGAGAAAAAAGGGCCGACTTTGATAGCTCTTCAGTCGAACAGAGGTACTGATCATTTTAGGTTACTTTTAAATTTGTCTTTCTTTTACTTCTATGAGAGCAGGAAGTATTGCCAACTTGTAAACTTTCGAAATTGCCTTTTTCACCGGAAATACATATTTTGAACTTCCCTAAGTATGAAAAAGATTTAGGGAATGGGTGTGTGTGTTGTGTATGTGTGCACAAAAATCTCGATAAGAAAAGTCGCAGGTAGCTCAGACTTGATATTCAATTTGAATCTCACCACCACCAGATTTGAAAAGAACACTTAATCCTTATTTGTTTATTAACCAATCAATCCCAAAGCTTTACCATTTAACAATTTTTTTTCTGAATTGTATTGCTTTTATAAATTTTAGCATTGGAAGTACTGCTGGGGTTACCTCCGCTGCATCTTTTGATATAAAAGGAGGCGAGGGCCAGTGCGTACAGACTAATGAACAGTGGCCAGTGGAAACGGAAGAGCTCTTTGGCCAAGCATTTGGACATAATACAGAAGGTTGGCCCTGGCCCTATTTTCAATTTGGCTGGGGAAAATTGCTGTCCAACATTCCACTTTGATATCCCCTTCCAGGTGATCTTTACTTCAAGATCGGAATGGGCCAAAATTTGGGGAAAACGAGGCCGGACTGGGGGATCCTGGTTTACGGATGGATCCAAAATGGCCGAAGTTAAACCAGAGGTACTCATTGAGAGGTCTCTAGGTGGATACTCCTCGGTATTCCAGGCTGAAGTTTATGCTATAAAGGAGGAATAGGGAGATATGCATCTTTTCGGCCATCCAGGCGGCACTGAAGGCATTCAGAATTACTTCTTCCCTAGTCAGGGAGTGTAGAGAGACTCCCTGGAGCCGGCGCAATAAAGTGGATAAACACCGACACAAAGGGATAAAAGGTAATGAACAGCCGATCAGTTGGCCAGGAATGGAGCGAACACCCCTTTCTATGAGCCGGTGAGTGGCCTTTCTCAGGACCAGTCTGGCGAGGGCGTCTCTGAGAGAATGGACTCGGAGAGAACGTAATCGTCACTGGAGGCTAAGTACTGGAGCAAAACACGGCAAAATGTTTATGCCAGAGCTGTGTAGAAGAAGAACCAGAGAGACCCTGGGTCTAAGCAGGTATCAGATTTGTCTGAAAACGGGCCTGTTTACAGGGCACGGTAGGTTCAAGAAACATCTGCACTAGGTGGGACTATTTGATTCGGAACCCTTGTGTAGTCTAAAGAAAAGCCTGTGGCTGCTCCGACAAACTCAGTGGAGACGGGTCGGGTCCAGATAAAAGAGAAAAGACAAATAAAGTATAAAGAAACCCTTTCTCTTTAGAGTGTGACTTCAAATTTTGTGCATGCCGGTTTCCCAAACTATGCCCATCTGCATCCACGACATCAAAGACCGTCGGTGAAACCCAGCGTCGGATTCTTCCTGGTTGGAACCTAGGCACCTATTTGGCAGAGTGGTATCTAGCAGTGTCGGACTGTGGTGGGTTCTCACCCAGACTTGCTGCGCCTCCTCAAAGTCAATAGCCCGCCGCCGGAGATTGTATCTGCGAGCACTGGCCTCGTGAGCCTGTCGTAGCCTCTCCCTGACATCTTCAATGATAATTCAGCCGGTCTTGTCTCTTGGCGCCGGTTTCTCCCGTGTATCTCCACTCATCGTCCTCCAGCCTGTATTCCAAGGCATGTGCCACTAACTCCCGCCCGAAATTTAGATAGGAGGGGTATACCCCATCGTTTCGTGACTGATGTCCTGAGGGCGAAGCCAATCTCTGCTAGATGGCAGTTCCACTTGCGGTGATTGTCCCCGACAGAGGCTGCCAGCACTGTTTTAAGACTGTATTGACCCGCCTGTTGGGTTTGCTTGGGGATGGTGAAGGGGTGTGAAGCGTTGTTCCACTCCAAACTTGGCAAGCATATCTAGGAATATTTGCTTTTGTAAACAGTCCCACTGTCACTCAGATTTGAGGCAACCCGCATGTGAGGAAGACTCCCTCTTCAATATTCCGCGTGACTGCTGCGGAAGTGGCACTTCGTAGAGGAAACAACACTGTGTATTTAGTCCAGCAGTCCGTTACCACCACTAGGAACCGGT
Source organism: Triatoma infestans (assembly GCA_011037195.1). Classification (NCBI taxonomy): domain Eukaryota; kingdom Metazoa; phylum Arthropoda; class Insecta; order Hemiptera; family Reduviidae; genus Triatoma; species Triatoma infestans. The sequence goes on from JAAEAF010014301.1 coordinate 41,348, forward strand.
TTTGCTTCGTTGATAGCGGGAATGGTCCTATGAGGTCCGTACAAACAACCTGCCATGGCAATCTCGGAATTGCAGCTTGGCCCAAGAATCCTGTTGGGGTCTTCAGTCCTGGTTTAGGGAGTTGCAGATGGAGTAGTTGTTGACATATTTAGTGACGTGGCCAGTAGTACAGCCGCGTTACTCTCTTCATGGTTTTGAAGATGCCGAAGTGTCCTGCCTTTGGATCGTCGTGACATTCTTTCAGAACGCTTTCTCTTCCCGCCTGAGGAACCACCATCTTCCACGTATTTCAGTCCTGGATAGGGTTTTTGTTAGGAGCCTTACGTTGGAGCCTGTCCGATACAATCCTCCACTTGGTAAACTTCTGGGGTCTCTCTCTAACCTTCTCCAGCATCGACCGGTATCAGCGGTCTTGTGTATCATCCTCGACTTCTATCGGAGAGACCTGTGTATTGGCCCTGGAGAGGGCATCCACCGCTAAACTCTGCTTCCCTGGGCGGTGCTTAATTACGAAGTCGTAATTTTCTAGTCTCAGCGCCCACCGAGCAAGTCTTCGATGGTTCCTTAATTCGGTGCAACCACTGTAATGCTTGGTGGTCCGTGATGACCTTGAAGGCGGTGCCTTCTATATACGGCCGAAACTTCTCAATGGCCCACACGACGGCAAGACATTCTAATTCCGTGGCGGAATATTTACTTTCGGCTCGGTTTAGAGTTCTGCTAGCAAATGCTACTACCTTCTCTCCCTCGTCGGATTCCTGGGCACTATTCCTCCCAGACCGAGTATGGGTGCAATCTGTTTGGACCACGAAGGGTCGAGTGAAGTCCGGGCATGTTAGGAAGGGGGGCCTCGATAAGGCGGCTCTTAATCTCTTCGAAGACGTCTTTCCTTCTTTTCCCCATTGCCATTTCCTGCTCTTTCGTAGGAGCCTTGTCAGTGGCTCCATCCTCAAGGAAAATTCTGGGAGAACCGGCGGTACCAGGAGGCCAGCCAAAGAAAGCCTCCACTTGTCTACAGTTGGTAGGTCTAGGGTATGTTAGAAGCTCCTCACCTTCCCTGGGTCTACTCTAAGCCTGTGTCTATCCACAACGTATCCCAGTTAACATAGCTCATCCTGGGATCTGGCACTTTTCCTGGCTTATTGTTAGGCCGGCGGCCTGGAGTCTGGATAGGACCTTCTGCAGGGTTTGGTCCCGGCCTTCGAAGTTCCGGGTTACAATGACGATGTCGTCCAGATGTACGAAGATTAAAGGCTGCAAATCGTCCCCCAACACGGAATCGACCAATCGCTGCCAAGAGGCTGAAGCATTGTGAAGACCAAAAGGCATCTTCGTAAACTGGAAAAGCCCACATCCTGGCGCAGGTAAGAGCTGCCTTCTTGCTGCACTCCTCCATGGGGATCTGCCAGTAGGCACTCTTGAGGTCGAGGGTGGATGGGTAGCGCGCCTCCCTTAGCCGGAATATGGGAGACATATGGGAGCGGGTAGGCATTTTTCTTTGTGGCGGCGTTCAATCTTCTAAAGTCGACACAAAATCTGTAAGTCCCATCCTTTTTCCTAGACATAACCAGTGGTGAGGACCAAGGGCTGTGGCTAACATTTCGTCGAGTTGCCCATGCATACTGGCTAGTAGGGCAGGTGACACAAAATAGTAGCGCTGCTTAATTGGGGTGGCTATCGCCGCTATCCTATGGTGATAAACCTTTAAGCAGCCGATCTCTTGTCCACTTCTGACTGGGAAGTCCTCCAACAGTGAATCTAGCGTCTTCCTTTGGTCTAGTGTAAGTTCTTCCCGTGGGGTTATCATGCTAGCCACCATATCGGGTGGTCCTCCTTGGCAAAAATTCAAAATTAGAGCACACTCTTAGCCACCGTACCTAGCGCACAGCGCCAAAACTGGTGCCTATGGTCACTTAGCCTTGCCTACATAGTAGGCAAGCTTCCATCCCTGCCACGTGGACGCGGACCTCTACATATCCGTCTAGTCCGGCGCATTACCGCTACTTCTCGAGCAAACTCAACAAAGTCTTTAAAATTGCTAGCACTTCTCATTAACTCTTTACAATCTCCCGGCCAGTTCTCTCCCCTCCTTTTCAGCTTGAATTCTATGTGGATTCTTGCCTCGTTGAGGAGAGGACATCGGAAGAGAACGTGATGCATTGTATCCCGTTCACCGCATTCGCAAGTCGGAGAATCTTTCAATCCCAGCTCATATGGAGCTTAGAATTGAACTCCCCAGGGCCCGTAAAATATTGCGTTTCGGTTTGGGATAGCTCCAGCCATCGAATCGACAGCCTGTGATGCAGATTAGGGAAGAACTCGTAGCGATTCTCACTGTCTCTGCCTCATCCCAGCGACTTTGCCACTTCCCAATCTCGTATTCTCGGATCTTTTTCTTTGCTAGAGCAGGAGGCGTCGTCTGGGCCGTTCCTCACCATTAAGGACAATCAATACCCCTTTTTTATAGTTATGGGTAAGAGCTCTCATCACTACAAGGAGATCAAGCGGCAACACACCAGCGACCACCGGTAAGGAGGCCGTGGATGATGTCGCATAGGCCCTTGTTACTGAGTACAGAATGGCTCTTTGCATTTGCAACAGAGTGCCGCTGTACGACTGCATGTCAAACTTATCGGCCCAACAGGCAGCTGCGTACGCTGCGACATTCTCTATTATTACGCCCCTGTAAATGGTTAAGGCCACACCAGTGCCACCACGGGCTACTCTTTTTATTCCCTGGTACAAGTTGAGACATCTGGAGGCAACCCACTAGACATGGAGCTTAAAACAAAGCTTCCAATCCAGCAGCACGCTCAGGTACTCAGACTGGGTCACGTGGACTATTCTATGATCGTCCACCCTAATCATGGGCGGACGACTAGGATGAATTTTGCCTTTCATTAGCATCACTTTAGACTTCTCGAACGAAATCTGCAGCTTCTCCCCTTGACATCAATTCTTTATTCGGGTCACTACAGCGCTAGCACGCTCTTCTAACTCCCGACGAGAATCACCATGAAAGACTATTGCGAGGTCGTCAGCGTATGCAACGAGTCACAATAATTCATATTCTCTATATGTTCCAGCAGTCCATCCATAACCAAGTTCCACAGGAACGGGCCCACCACCGAGCCCTGCGGACAAAATTCAAATTAGAGCACACTCTTAGCCACCCTACCTAGCGCATAGCGCCAAAACCGGTGCCTATGGTCACTTAGCCTTGCCTACATAGTAGGCAAGTTTCCATCCTTGCCACGTGGAGGCGGACCTCTACATATCCGTTAGTCCGGCGCATTACCGCTACTTCTCGAGCAAACTCAACGAAGTCTTTAAAATTGCCAGCACTTCTCATTAACTCTTTACTCTCTTCCGGCCAGTTCTCTCCCCTCCTTATCAGCTTGAATTCCATGTGGATTCTTGCCTCTCGAGGAGAGGGCACCGGAAGAGAACGTGATGCACTGTACCCCGTTCACCGCATTCGCAAGTCGGAGAATCTTTCAATCCCAGCTAGCCTTGCGGACAACCTTTTGAACAACCACCGAGCTACGAACAACCTGTCGCCTTGAAATTTCGCCGGCTTTAGTCACTAGCACCGCCACCCTTTGGGTGAGGTAGCTTTGTATCAATTTCAGAAGATTTGGTGGACAATCTCTTCTTCTGAGTGACTCCAACACAGTCGGCCACCAGACATTATCAAAGGCACTAGCTATGACCAGGAAAACCGTGAGGACATATTTGTACCCACTGCCACGCACAAATTCCAGGATTTTCGATATCGCATCTGTCGTCGATCTACCCGATACAGAACCATGAACTGAAACTGATAAAGGTTTTCAGTCTCATTATAATCAGTTTCTCCAGCAGTTTCCCAAAAACGGGCAGGAGTTGTATCAATCGATACGACTTTGCATCATCGATGGGCTTGTTTCCACCTTTATACAATACTTTGACAAGCCCTGTTTTCCATTGACTAGGAAAATATCCCATTCTCAGGCATCCATTGAAAAATTCAAGCAGATACTGGCTTAGAACGTCCTCATTTTTCCGGACAATTTCTCCATTAATCATATCCATTCCTGGAGCCTTCTTGTTCTTTTAATTTCGCAATAATGAATTTAACATCATATATATCGAACTCAGTCATGGACTCATCCAGAGAAGGTGACTCATAGGCTGCCTCGCGACGACTTTTTTTGCAATTGTGTGTCGTCCAGAGGGTTATTCTCAGGGAGGAGTACTTTTAGTAAGTGCTTAGTCGACTTACTCCAGGACCCAGCATCCGATACTCCGTCTATATTTAGACTTGCTAGTATCAGGTCTGTGTTTATCTTACTTGACTGCACCTTGTATACCATACCCCATGGATCTCTATTGCCTTCTGACTCCACGAAATCCCTCCAGCTTGAGGTCTTGGCCTGCGACACCAACTTTTTATACTGCCTTCGGGTACCCCGATACTCATCTAAATATCTTTGACGGGATTCCTCATTCCGTTCCCGTTGGTACCGTCTTCGTTTCCTGGCTACTTCTTTTTTTGCTACTGTCAGCTCCCGTGTCCACCAAGAACACGGCGCGTACGACTAGTGGGTATTTTCTTTAATGCCTCCCCACATTCGCCCGCTATTGCCTCAGTCAGCTCCGTGACCGCCATTTCGACACTAGCAATGGTATCCCCTTGGACATGTATGGGAGGCAATACTGCGCTGAAGGAGAGTCTTATACCTTTCCCAGTCAGCATGTTTGACTGAGTACCTTTCTAGGCCCTCATAGGCGAGACATGGCATGGTGTCCCAGGCAACTTCGAAAAGTATAGCCCTGTGATCACCAGTCACCTTCCAACCGTGCACCCTGTCAACAACAGAAGCTGTACACAAGATGACATCCAGGTTGTGCTGAGCGCAGTTCCCATTTCCTGGACATATGTCTTTAAATTTCCAGGCATGTTCATGACGCACAGATCGTTAGAGATAATGCACTCCTCGAAGTGCCTGCCTCTGTCATCCAAGGCGTCATCATGCCACATGGGTGACCATGCATTTATGTCAGCGGCCACTATTATCTTTTTTCCTCTGTTTTCTTACAAGAGCCAACTCAAATGAGCTATAGATGACGTTATGTCACACAACGGCTGGCAGTACAGGCTCACCAGCTTCATCTCAACGCCATTTGCAGCATTAACAGCACACTGGTACATGACTGGTGCTGTGCTGAGGAAGACGCAATAGAGTGATTGATTGCGCGTTCAGCTGCAATACTCTCTGGCCACTATCCGTAAAATACGGGCTTCTTCCATAATCGGTGTTGGCTTGTTGTCGGTCAAGAGCATTTAGGTACGCTGGGCATTTCAAACTCTTTACAGAGTGGCTGTGCGGCTTTCGGAACACTTTACAGGCAGCACATGCCGGGGCTTCGGCTTTCTTTAGGCACTTCTCGTACGTATATCCTTTAGTGGCGCAATGTCCGCAAGTCGGCTCTTTTTCTTTGCAGAACTTTGCCTCGTGCCATACACTTGATATTTGTAGCAGCATGATACCTGTCTGTGGTCCATCACCTTACAGCGATTCCACTCTATGTATACTCTGCCACTACTCAGGGTTCCTTTCAGTAGATGTTCAGGCATCTTAGGCGTGACTTTCCTACCCACTTTTGAGACCCATTTTTGCTCGTACCTGACTTGACCAACACTCTGAAGGAGTCCTGGAAATCAGGTTTCGGCAATACCGATCCGAGGTTTTGGTCATATATAGCTTTCATAATTCGCACCTCATTATGGTCGCTCGGCACATCGAAAATAATCATCTTGGGAAGCCGTTTCTTCGGCAGCTCAGCCTGAAGACCAGCACACCTCAACTTTTCATTATATAGTAAGGCTTGCGCCTGCTCAGGGCCTCCTGTTTCTACAAAGAGGGTCTTATTTCTGGCTCGTCGGAGGGACACGACTTGCCAACCTTCCTCAGAAGGATTTAGACTTCCCTTAAGAATTTCCTTTGTCTGGTCGCTGGCTTATCATCTTGTGTTTAATTACAACCATATGCTTTTTCGGAGGCAGCAGCTTTTTCGCTGCCTGCCTTTTAGGCTGCTTATTCTTTTTGCTTTTCAGAGCCTTTTTGTTTTGCTTTGATTTAGCCTGCTTTCCCTCAGGCTGGCTTCCTTTAGACGTGACTCCCGCATAAGAGTTCACTGGTGCGGGTTTCGTGGTGTCTACTATCTTACTTTGATTAGTACCACTGCTGACCTCAAATGACTTACGGGCTGTCTCGCGCGAATTCACGGACAGCTTGGTTGTATCGGCCTTGATTTGGTCGGTGTTTTCTAATATACAGAGAACCGCCATCTCCAAGGCCTGCTGCTTTTTAGTTGTCTCAGTGGTGGCTGCAGCGAGTTTGCCCTTAAGCCAGGCGACGCGGGTGGCCATCTCACTTACGATGGCCGTTACTTCTTTTACTTTTTTCGTAATAAACAAGGTATGAGTCTTGTTTATCTTCACACTTGGGTCCTGGCAGTACTCAAGCTCTAGTTCGCTTGCTATGAGGATAGGGTCCCTCGTCACATACCCTTCTGGGTTCTTGTTTTGGTTCTCGGGTTCGGTGGACTCGGCAGTGTTCTCTACCACGACACTAGTGGTCTGTTTGACCACCGTCGAACATGTTGCAACTTTTTGTTGCTCGTCATCAAATAATTTTCTTCTAATACCACCAGTCATGCCTTTTAGGCAAGGTGGTGTCACTTCAATATCCGAGAACGGACTAGATGGTCTAGCGTTCATCGGTGTGCTCGTCACACTTAATATTACTTCACTAATACTACTATGTACAGTTAAAACACTTAACTATGTCTACTATTTACAATATTTACACTGGGGTGAAGCCGAAACTTACACGCCCTCGCTCTGAAAAGAGCGGTTGGGTGCCTCCGCCCCCTTCTACAAGTGTTGTTCTCCCTTTAGCCCAGACGGAAATGGTGCAGCTACTTCCAAAACTCCGTCTGGTGTCCAGCCCCGGCGAACGTGGACGCAGGAGACCACTCGCTGAACAGAAAGCCACAAAGCTATACACTGGCGTTTATGGCTCGTCAAGCTCAGAAAGTTCAACACACTTATCAATAATCACTAAATATAGAACTTTCTTGTACAGAAGTTTTAAAATAGCTCAACAATATCAAGCGAGGGTCGCGGGGCCGGTCCTCCTTGGCAGGGCCGAAGCGCCATGCCTCCGCTACCATGTCTGGTATATATCTCCATCCTTTTTTCTAAGGCTGTAATAGCTGCCACGCAAGCCGCCGCTCCTTCTTCCTGCTGAGCCACCCAGCGTGAATAGCTCACTTGGGTCCCTTTGTGGACCCAGTCCGGGTTGGGACCTTTTATTCCCAGACTGCGGCGCCGTTTCCCGAGCGGGGTTTCTCTCGACAGATCTGACACTGATAGACTTTAACGCCTTGCTTCCCACACTTCATGCAGAATATTTGCCGCGGTCGCGAGCAAGTACGAAATCTGTGGCTGGCCGTCCGTCTGACAATTCCAGCAGATGGCTCGACATGGCTTCTGGCTGGTCTTCTCGGCCCTTGCATCTGGTTTAGCCGCCAAGCAACAACAACAAAAATTATTCGGGTTTTCATACTCCTCCTCCTTAGGCCCTTCTGACTCCGTTTCCGGGTCTGTGGCCGTTGTCATGGCTACCCGGGGAAATACTTTCTTCTCACGTGGTATACCGCCTTCTGGCTCCAGCAATCCTATGATGAATTCATCAAATAATTATATGATGAACTAAGAAAAATTACTAATTATATGAAGACCGACACTCACCCCTGCGGGTTTAAATTATCGTCCGACATAGAAAATAGAACTGTCTGTCTTATTATTAATATTTCTTGTTTCGCCTCTAAACTTCAAAACTACCATATGATGTAATTAAATTGCTTTTATTATTAACCAGGTGATATTATTTCACCTTAAAATCATTTAATGTTCCCGGTTGGTTTCTTCTTCCGTCGAGAGATCCCGCTCACTAGTGTAGTTGCCCCGTCTGTCCAGAGATGCTGCTGTCTCTCTCCTATTTACCTTTTCTTCTAACACTGTGTCAGGAAGAGGAGGAGACGGCCTCTCACCTGTTGTTTGATTACATCGAAGGTACGAGATCTTCGGCACGTTGAGATCGCAGGAAATCGTACTTCAAGAAGGACTGGTGGAGAAGGTCCTGGTCCTCATGAAGAGAAAAATACCGTGTTGATTACACTTTAAATCCAATTCCCATTAAGTACAGGCCAATCGGCCTCTCCAATTTTTCCAAAATGAAGGAAGTAATGCTGTTGGGTCTGTAAGCCTTAAGAGTCTTAAGTAATCCAATTTCTCCCAGGTTTGGGAATGAATGCGACCCTTGTGATTCTCCAAGTATGAAGGATATAGCCCGACGAAAGACGACCCTCAGCATATCTAACCATTTACCAAGCATGTTCCACCTTTCTGGCTATCTCCCTGTTCCTAGGTGTGTTGATCAAAAGTTCCGCTTTTTTTCCCCAAGTATTCCTTATTATCTGGCAATATCTAACAGCATTACTTTCAGCGCCTCGTCAAGTTGGGTAATCTGTCCATTAGTTTGCCTTATACTTTCTCGCGGTGCTTCGTCACCCTTACCCAAAGCTTGAGCACCTGCTGTCCTCTTGTTCACTTTCCAGACTCTCGCCGAAAGTCCTCCGTGATTACCTTTGCTCCTCCTGATCTCTCTCTTGTTTTCAGTCTTTGCTGATTTGAACTGCTCCCAGTCCTCATGTGTATTGCTATCCCTAGCCCTTTTCAACTGCATCAATTATTTATTTAAGGCGGTTAAATATGCAGTCCATCATTAGACCCTCTTGTTACCTTGTGATCTAGATCCTCTTCCTCAATGAGCGAGTTTCCCAGACCAGTTCAACCGTCAGCTACGGTTGTGGAAATTTATTCCAGTCCTCCTCCTCGAATTCCTAAATCTCTTTGCATATCCCATCACAAAATTCAGGAAGATTCTAATACCTTTGTGATCAAACAACGTCCAATCATTCATATTTCTGTAACCATGACTTGGTTTGTTCCTCAACACCACCGGAGAACGCTCGGGTGGTCTCCACCCCTGAAACTGGAATCGTCTTGGCTTCCTATCAGTTTGATGTTTGGGGATCCGTTAACGGTTCATTAAGAACCTGTTCTGAAGTATCCAGTAGAATCAAACACCGCTGTTTTTCACCCAAGAGCTTTCACAATTTTCTTTTACAAAAAAACATGCAAGGGAAACTGACTTCATGATAAATATTTCTTTATTTTATTAAAAATATTATTTTTTAATTCTTTTAATTTTATTTCATTATTATTTTTATTAATTATGAATGATTTTATTATTTATTTTTCTTTTTTATTATTGCAGTTAATCTTGTGTTTGCATCTAAAAAATTTATTTCTTGTTTCTTGGAATACTTATTTAAAAAAAGAACAATGTGTGTCGGCTAATGTGCTATCGGTGGTTTTATTTCATAGCCAATTCATAAGAAAACTATGATTGAAAATAATTATTAATTTTTTTTTTTTAGATATTCAAGAGACTGGATTGCTGTTGCCAATAATTTACGAGTGGCCTTATGTGCCGATTTATGTACAAGAAAGTGAGCCTATTTATTCTATGTTAGATTGGCAGAGAGTTGGATCCAGGTTCATGATCAAACATTATTTAAATTCAGAGAAAGCAATTGCTTTACAAGTTGCGCAATGCAGGTAAATCTGTTAGAATAGACATTCTTTTTATTCAGATACATTAATTTATCAGAATGAAAGGTTTTATTCTCATAATGGGAGAATTAATGAAATAAAACAAACTGTAATGGCTGGTATCATTTACATTTTATTATACATAAAAATATCTCTAAATAAATGTCAAACAGTATTTTTCGTAAAAGAGAAGCAAATTATATTCAACAGTAAAATTTTTGGGGGCATAGGCTTTCGCAATACGTCAGCGCTGGGCAATAAACTTTATTAAGTTAATATGAATAATACTTAACTTGGTCCGTTATTATTGTTACAAGTAAAATGATGGTTGGCAGTGGCCAAAGAAGAAAACTTTTAAACTTAAAAAGTTTAATTTTTGACGTTTCGACACTTTTTGGTGTCCTTTCTCAGGAACTTGAAGGAGATGTCCGGGAGTAGAGTTACGTTAGAAGAAGGTATCCGAAATGTCGAAAAATAAAATGCATGCTTTCTTAACACCCTTTTTCCCTGGCACTTGTATGTGTATGATAAAGCAGTGCTCCGCAACCGGTTGCCGTGTGCCAATGCTGTGTGCCGCCGCGACCATAAGATAATGCGGGGTAGGCCAGCCGCGAGCCGCATGTGGCCTGTCATGTATAATACAATAAAAATAGTACCAAAAGTGGTGAATAAATTTGACCACTATTTTTATTCAATTAATACAGAACAGATTTTATCCGAAATCCTTTTTAACCAGTGCTATAAATTCTGCAGATGCACTTTCTCTGCAAATTCGAGAGGAATTTATTGAATTGAATAACGACGGAACGCTAAAACTTCAATTTGCCGAAGTTCCATTGGATGCTTTTTGGATTTCGGTTAGGAAAGAATATCCTCGGATTTCAGACCACCTTTTTTACTTTCTCTTACTCCTAGTAAAAGGAAGTATTGTAATCGTGTCAAATTTTCGATATCGAGTTTTCACCGGAAATATCCGTTTTGAGGTCCCCTAAGTCCAAACAATTGTCTTTTAGCAAACGGTCAGTGTGTGTGTGTGTGTGAACAGCATAGCTCATAAACGAAAAACCTAGAAAGTTGAAACTTGATATTACGTTTAGGTATCACAATGGGATCTGACGGTGCGTTATCTGTCAAAATTCATCAATCGGAAGGACCACTTATTAGTTGCTTTTTTTTACTTTTATGTGCTTTTCTCAAAAATGGCTCTGACGATTTTCCTCAAATTGTTATATAAACTACACACACAACGAGCTACAACTTTTCTTTGAAACATTTCTCTAGGATAATTCATTTAAGGGCACTTTTGGGGGGAGGGTTGGGGTTAGGTTTTCATCGAAAGTGTTATTTCATTTTATTACACAATTCTACCATCTAAATAATGTTTATTAGAATTGAATATGTTGTTGAAATTCCGATTTTGAAAAAATCGAATAACCGGAAGTGCGTTTACTTTACCACTTTACTAAATGATATTTTCTCTTTTTCACGATTTTCTCAAAAATGGCTCTAACGATTTTCTTGAAACTCCTTGTATAAACTAAACGTACAAAGATCTACAACTTTTATTTGAAACATTTCTCTGGGAAAATTCATTTAAGGCCACTTTGAGGGGAGGGTGTGGTTATGTTTTTCTCTAGATTGCTGTCATAGTTGATTGTGTTCAATTTTATCATCCAAACAAATTAATTAGATATAAATAGACGGCCAAAATTCCGAGTTTCAAGAAAATTAGTAAACCGGAAATGCGCTTTCGACGAATTTCATTAAATTTGGTACGCAAACTATAAAATTTGTCAAATATAATTTTGAGAACTGGAGTAAGAGAAAGTTATGTGAGTGTTTCACGCCAGATTTTTTTACATTATGTTATATAAGTATAGTTCTTAAGTTATGTATGTATCAAATAAAAAAAATTAAGTATATTTATGCATTCTATTTTGTATATATATACATACTTACTTTTGGTGTGCCGCGAAATTTAGGGACGAAGTTTGTTGTGCTGTGGGAAAGAGAAAGTTGCAGAGCACTGTGATAAAGGCTCATCTTCTGACTGCTTCCCCCTCTTCACGACCCTTTCTTCTTGAGTTTAAAACCCATATCTTTCGCCGTAACTCATTTTTTTAAGTTACTAGTATTTCTGTGGAGCTTCTGCCTTGTTCCCGCTCGACCCAGGTTTCTTAACACTCAAAGGCGTAAGAGTCAAATTTCGTTCAAAGAGTTCTATCTGCAATTCGCTGTATCCTCCATATAGTTGAAAACGGCATGTTCCGGTAAGGCATGAGTGTATATTCGACCATACGAGTTTTGGCCAGATTTGAATTAGATAAAATTATATTTTTCTAAGTCCTAATTGCTGTTCCGTAAGGCATTAGTTCTAGACGATTTAGTATTAAGCGATTTTAATTTCCCGGTGGGGGATGTTTACTGATATATTTGTTGGCTGTAGTATAATTATTATAAAATACTTTTATTTGACGAAGAGAAAAGAAAAAAAATACAAAGAGCAGTATTTACATACTGCAAAATCTACATGAAATTACACAGTATTTACTAGGCATGGCAAAACCCGTCTGCCGGAGTGTACTTCTAAATGATAATTTTCTCACAAAAAGAAACAAAGAAAAAGAAAAACCTTCTATAAGAATAATATATCAATGAAATATAAAGGTGATCAATTATAAATGAAGCATAATAAAACAAACTTAAGCAACAACAAACAAACAATATAATGCATAAAACAAATACATATATATAAAAAGGAAAAAAAAGAAAACCATTACAATAATCTTATTATAATAGACTACAATAAAAAACGGGCTTCTATATAAAGAAAAACTAGTTACGCACCCACTAGAGTCATATTACAATACAATGCAAAGAGAAAAAGAAGTGAGCTAATTAATAATGTGACCTTAACTTTAATGCATGACGAGTGAACCTGAGGATCGGAAGGCAATCAGTGGAGGACAACGCGCCAACAATCTCACCGGCCTGAGCGTAGGAGTACCCAAAAAACGAGTTCTAAAATCACATAATTTAGGGCATACCGCTAAGAAATGGAACATGTCCTCTCTAAGTCCCAAATTACACATAGCACACAGCTCTCTAGCCTCATCCCTCAGAAGCCGCGGTACACAATTCACATGTAATAATTCCCGCCTTAACTTAAACAGGAGACTCGTGTCCACTAGATTCAGTAAGTTTTCGTTTCGGGCCCGAAGAACACACCAAACTCGCCCTTAACCTCTAACACGCACTATACAATAAGAACCGCTTGGAATCCTTTGCACGCAGCAGAGACTGCTCTCTACCGCGATTTTTGATAGATTCATGTAGAGCCGCAAGTTGCATGCGCCACAATGGTTTATCCTGCTGATTCCCATTAAACGGGGAGGCATATGTCTGCGTAAGAGCAATCCAAGGTCTAAACCAGGACACTTTACGCTTAACGATTTCCATAGCGGATATAAACGGTAAACGATATGCGGGGGGCTCCAGTGCCCGAAGGCAATAGTTAAGGTGAAGCTCCAGCGCATGCAGAAAAATCGGGTCTAAAGAGGTTTCAATATGGAGCATGTAGTTGGGAGTATACAGTGGAAGGGAAATAACTTTTTTACGAAATACCGTTGACGCTCAAAATACATTGGAATATATATATTTATTTATTAGCTCATAGAAAATTTTTACATAGCTAAGGAGCCCTCATTATTACAGGGTTTACCGCATTTTATTAAACATTAGAAAATATCTGACACTGTATCTTTCATCTATGTGACATACGTATTGTTATAATTAACAGGTTAATTAAAAAATCGTTTTAATTTTGTTTAAATAGTAAATAGACAAACAAACCAAAAAATTTTCTTGAAATACTACTCTAGAAGAAGATAATGTACTTTATACTTGTTACTAATATCAACTAAAAATGAAAGAGATATTTCTGTTAATATTATTACTTATCTATACTTTTCTAATTAATTATTATTTCATTTCCATCCTATTTTTATAGTACTACTAGCCTGTACCCGGTCCGCTTTGGTGGCTCCTAATATATATTTGAAAGTAAAAAAGTTAATTTATTTTATTAGAAAATATTTATTGAAATGAAAAATAATAAGAGTGAATTGGAAAAAAGTTTTTTCCAGTATTTCAATTAGTTCTTTCATGTGCGAATAGGGTGTTTTGGGGAGTCTAGCTCTTGCATTGATAATAATTTTAACCACTCTTTCCAAACTTGCTCCCAAACCATTTGCAGCTTATGAATTCTACCCGTTTCTTACCCGTCGTGAGACCATCCCCAGATTTCGACCATATCTAGCCAAACACTTGCTGCGGTAGAATCACAGGCGGCATTTAGTGAACCAGCAATCTGATTTACTGTCCTCAGAATGTTTACGACAGAAGATCTGGCCGCAACGTTTTTATTTAATAGGGTAGTAACCGCGTGCCAAACTTACCTGAAAAGTAAAGAGGGACGCCGAGACCATCCACAGAATTCGATCATATCTAGCCAAACCCTTGCTGTGGTAAAATCACAGCGGCGGCATTTAGTGGCCCAGCAATCTGATTTACTGTCCTCAGATGTTTACGACAAAAGATCTGGCCGCAACGTTTTTATTTAATAGCCGCTTGCCTAAACTTACCTGAAGAGTAAAGAGGGACGCCATAGTAGGTGTATGTACTTACCACCTCAATTGTATTTTTATCGTTCTTAAAGTCATTATACTCTGTAAATCCCCATTAGTGAATATTAAAATAACAGTTTTCTTAACGTTAGCATTTATCGAGTTAATATTGCAGAACTACTGTCTAATGGTTAAAACATTTTGAGTTTACTGTCATTTTGATGCGAGGATCACCACATCATCAGCGTACTTGAGCATAAGGAGGTCTCTGTCACTTTTTGTACTGATTCCTTTTACACCCCATTTTTTAAAAAAAGAGATCATATCGACAATGTACAAGGAGAATAATAATGGACTCAGGACCTATTATTGAGGTTGCATTATCGTACAAACTGTCTTCATTATTCCTAGAACTTTTCCTCTAATGCCTATATACCCATAATATTCAGCTTCCGCCAAAATTAGTCGTGAGGGACGGAATCAAAGACCCGCTTGAGGTCATCTTTTACTAAGCCTTAGATGAATGTTTACAGTTGCGTTAAGTGAAAAAATACAATCCCTGCAAATTCTGCCTGACTCACCTGTTCCTCAGGGATAATTTCTATGTTTTCCAGTCATATCTGTAATGGGAATAAACGCTTCGTAATAGTACTGAATATAGGTAGTGTTTATTTATAGTGTTACTTATAAATTTAACAGTTTGAGACCGCAGAACGAGGCAGATTTCAGAATTCCAATTTTATTTAATAAATTCAAGATAAAATTCATCCTCACCGGGTCTAAGTTTTTAGACATTCGTTGGAAATATAGTCAGGACCAGAGCTTGATGAATTTTTTAACTGAATATATTGCAAAACAATTATAACCAAAATTCATTTTAAGTCAAACTTCTAAAACAATAGTAGTCCTATTTCATAAATGTAAACTAGGGATAATTAACAGTTTTTTTTATAAAATAATATTAATTAAATTTATTTATTTACTATTAATAAACATCAAACAGTTTCAACTATTTAGGAGTATTGATTTTGTCTTGCTGTAAATTTAAGAAAGCATATTACAATTTATTAACTTCTTTTAAACCACTGTCCTTAAATTAAAACTCTTTTGAATCGATTTATTTTACCCAGTATTGGCCCCCAACACGGTCACTCAAATTATTTACTTTGTTACATGAACAATATTAGAATTCTGTTCCTATCAAAATCTTTTCTTCAGTTTAAATCATTTTACTTTATGTCCTATAGTTCGAAAAATTAATAACATTTTTAAAAGGTTCGCAAATAACGATAATAAATTGATTAATAGAGATTTAATTTGGTTTAAAAAAATGTTTTATAATGTTCAAAAATAGGATGATAAATTGGTTCAAAAAATGGTTCATTTGAGTGAAAATTAATTCCATTATCAAAAAGATGTAAGAAGTTGGTTAAATAAAGGTTGAATTTTATTTAAAGAATAATTAAGTACTAATTATCAAGGAAAAATGCTGTAGATTGTTATACAAATCTGATTATATTAACTGCGCTATTATTTTTCAGCAACCATAAAAATGTCCAAAACTTTTTTTTTAGATACTTTCATGTACCTATTGGAAACATACCACAAGATGCAACTTTGTTTGGTGCAGATCTTTTTTTTGCTAGACATCTGTTGAAGAACAATTTCGTATTGTGGTGTTCTGAAAGTGATAGGCCAGATTTGGGAGGGCGAGAAGCTGATGATAATAGGTTAATAAAATAATAATTTTCAAATTGATTATATCATCATTTGTTTAAAAATTTAATCATTTTTTGAAATGTTTGTTATATAAGGTTGCTTTCTGATTTTGAAGAGAGTTCAAGTGTAATTTCAAATAATCCTGGCTGTTATTCAACAATATGTGTGGAACTGGATATAGATAGCTTAGCGGTTAACACTTTGCTTCAGTCACATCATGTCCACGATGTAGAAGGTGTGTTCAAGCTACATTTGATGGAAATGAATATGAGCATTGAATTAATCGGCCTTAATTAATGAATTTATTTATTAAGTATTTTATTACGAAAAAATACAAAAATAAATAAATAAAAATAAAAACCTAAATAAATTGAAAGCACTCTTGATCAAATACAATCAGCGAGGATATTGCTTACAAACCAATGTTAAATATAAAAATATTATGTAGAACTGAATAAAAGAAAGTAAACAAATATTTCAGAATGCCAAAAAATAAGTTATTACGCATCAAAATATTATTTCAAATTAGATTAAATCTTCTTTCACCCTATAGAAAATTTCTTTCAATTAGTTATTTTTACTTTTTATTTTCTCTCACTCCTAGTAAGAGGAAGTATTGTAATCGTGTCAAATTTTCGATATCGAGTTTTCACCGGAAATATCCGTTTTGAGGTCCCCTGAGTCCGAAAAAGTGCTTTTTAGCAAATGGTCTGTGTGTGTGTGAACAGCATAGCTCAAAAACGAAAAACCGTAGAAATTTGAAACTTGATATTACGTTTAGGTATCACAATGGGATCTGACGGTGCGTTATCTGTCAAAATTCCTCAACCGGAAGTACCGTTGCTAGTTGTTTTTTTTTACGTTTTTGCAATTTTCTCAAAATGGCTCCGACGATTTTCTTTAAACTTGATATATCAACTGCATATACAGAGAGCTACAACTTTTGTTTGAAACATTTTTCCGGGAAAATTCATTTAAGGGGTCTTTTCGGGGAGGGGTGGGGTTAGGTTTTCATCTTAACTGCTATTTCAGTTTATTAGACAATTCTGTCATCTGAATAATGTTAATTAGAATTAAATATGTTGTAGAAATTCTGAGTATGGAAAAAATCGGATAACCCGAAGTGCGTTTGTTTTAACACTTTACTAAATGATTTTTTCGCGATTAGCTCAAAAAATGGCTCCGACTATTTTCTTGAAACTTAGTATATAAACTAAACATGCAAAGATATACATTTTTTATTAAAAACATTTCTCTTGGAAAATTCATTTAAGGGCACTTTTAGGAGAGGGGTGGGATTACAACTTCCTCTAAAGTGGTATCATAGTTGATTATACAATTCTATCATCCAAACAAAATTAATTAGAAATAAATAGATGGCCAGAAAATTATTAAGCCGGAAATACGCTTTTACTGAACAGTTTTTTTCAGTTTTCGACGAATTTCGTTAAATTTGGTACACAAATATAACATTTGTCAATTATAATTTTGAGAACGGGAGTAAGAGAAAGATGTGTGAGTGTTTCACACCAGATTTTTTATTTTATATATATGCAAGTTACTGTATAAACTATTACTAGTTTTAAAT
The DNA here is from genome assembly GCA_011037195.1 of Triatoma infestans. Taxonomy (NCBI): domain Eukaryota; kingdom Metazoa; phylum Arthropoda; class Insecta; order Hemiptera; family Reduviidae; genus Triatoma; species Triatoma infestans. Next base: position 59,010 of record JAAEAF010014301.1, read on the forward strand.
ATCTAAATTATTTTTACCATTAGAAGATAAGACTACGTTCTGAATATTAAATATACTTTTTCGAAACGTCGAATTAAGAATAATGTTATTTAATAATAATATTTTTGTACCCTCAAAAAAGTTTCTTTTCATCTTATTTTTTTGTAATCATATTTACTGGCCAAAGCAAAACCATTTAGATTTAAATTATTATTATTCACATATAATTAATTGTTTTTATGTAATAATAATTTATATGTAATTATTTGTACTTAATCAGCAGCTTAAGTGAATGAGTGTTATCGATAATGTAAATTGAGTGCTGTACAATTTACACAAACTAAATAACGGTGTATAGTTATTAAATCCATTAAAATAATTCACGGATCGAGAAAGAAATAATGTGTAAGAGGCGCTAATGGCCAAGGCGCTAAAATAATAATAACTTTTTTGTTAAATATTGAACTCGAATTTCTAGTCAAGACATTCAGCAAGAAACTGGAACTAATACTTTGCACATTGAACAGAAATGTACAGCTCTTTAATGAGTCAAAATTTAGTTTTATGACTCCTCGAAGGAAGAAGGCACAAGGATGCGGTGGTAGCGCACTCGACTCATGCGCCGAGCTTCTGTCTTCGGGTCCATTAGTGGTGCCTTACATTAAAAAATAAATAGCTTTTATGAACCACATTTTATATTATTAATAATCATCATTTACCTAGCCAGGCGTTCCAAGTCATAATTCAATATGGTATATATTCTTCCTGCTTGGTAATTACTTCATCGTTAATGAAATCCAACATTTCATTTATCTTCAAACAAAAGCTAATATTTTGATAATATATTTTCCACTTATAAATAATACTCAAGTTTAAATCTGACAAATCAACCGACATGTCACAATTCAGAATTTACGACTTAAAACTATTAAACGAGGTAAGATGTATGTCTGTTGTTTCATATGCGAGTATTTCAAGATATTTATATCAGTAAGAACAGTTAACTTACAAATATATTGAAGTTGAATTATATATAAAAAGTGAGGTGACAAATTATTTTTAATCATATAGCAAGTATACAGAAGTAAATAAAACATTTTTTTTTAAGAAAGTGAGTTATTTCATTGACTGATACACTTCGATCCCCGTAACAAATTACAACAGATACACAATATAAACTTGCAGTTTAATGAGTATAGTATACACATTTTCCAATGTATAGAAGACTTTTCCAGGTGCGATTTAATTTTTTTTTCTAGGAACATCATCTAGTGTTGCATTTGATACAATGCCACAGATGTCAATAGGCGAACAAGTTAGCGGCCAGGTACCTATATTGCCAATTTATGATGAAGGAGCCCTATGCAGTGGGGCTTTTAAAATCATGAGGTTTATGGTCAATGCCTGGATGCGAGATGTAACCATACATAGGAATGTATTTGCAGATTTTCAAATTGTACATTTCTATAGGTGAGTTTTTTAATATGGATCATTCTTTAATTTAAAATTATTTACCTTATGCAGTGATTTGAGTTCAAATAATTTTTATATAAAGTAAGAGAAGTCAGAGAGTTTGTTCATATTTTCAGAATTCCACTAATTTTTGCGCTTTATTGGATGTTACCTTTTTGAACAGTTTATCTATCTCTGACAGTAATTTGTTTGGCTTTTTTTAGCAAGTTATTATGAAGATAGAAACGTTTCTCGGTTGAGAAAGTAATTTGAATACTAAAAAATAATTACCCAAACTTTTTAATAAACGGAATAATTAACTAATTAGAACTAAGTTAGATAAGGTACCTCAGAATATTTTGCCTCCAATCACTATGGTAAATGACATTTTATCTGTTATCGCATCCGTATTTTCTATGATTCTAAGAGGATTCGGGTTTTCCTATGTCATCAGAATTTGGGATCATCAAGTTCGGGTAGAGAGTTGACTTCCACTTACAAAGTACTATCACTACCATAGTGATTGCCGAAAACATTACTGGCATATTTTGATGGATAAAATCCGAAATATTATCCAGCATTGCGGATCTAACCTTAATATGAGCAATTTCTCCAATTTGTTTTTATTCTATTAGGTGGCTTCGTTCTTCAACTGCCTTGCTTTATGATCCAGCCTTGAGAAGAACATTGCATAATTTAATGAAAAAGTTATTCATGCAGGTAAGTAATCACTCTCGGTGTAATTGTATGTACTCTTATGTATATCTAGCAAAAGATTGAAGTTTTAATATCACTTTTGCCTGAAGATCATTTAGACAGAAAGGTTGGCAGTAATACACAAAAAGACTTTTCTTACTGGACTTTTCTTACTGGACATAGTTATAGTTGATTAATTCTCTTCAAACATATAATCATGACTAGATGTTTAGTTGTTTACCATTTACATAAATAGGAGAATCTAAATCTTATGAAACGGCTTTTTTGAGCAAACCATAACCCCATACTAGGGTGTAGCCTATGAAAGGCCTCTGTGCCCATATGTTTGGGGAAGCGAGTGATCAGGATACCCGGTTTTCCTCATTGCCGACTAGATCTAACTATCGTTCCCATAGTTGCCCTTTTTTTCCAAAGATGAGGGTCAACACCGTTCCATAAAGATACCTCCAACGACACTGCCCTTAAAAATCAGCTGGAGAATCTGGAGGCAGTCAGTCTAAGAACCTTTATATCTTCATGCACAAGGCAGCGAAAGGATTGTTTGTTAATATTGTCCTAATTTGTGTAAAAAACATAGAGATAAAGTTCTAGCCTTCATTAGTACTAATACGCTTTTAATAGTGCGTAACTTTTATATTTATTTATTATTTAATTGCATTGTGTATATTATTAAATATACATATTTATTTAGTTGCACGTATTTAATCCGGTTTCCTAGTGACGAGCGAATAACAGAGAACTATAAATAGTAATAATGATAACATTCATTCAGCTTTTTCAAGCCTGTTTGCCTTGGTACTACACGTATCATGAAATTCTTTATCATGGTGCACCCACTTTGGGGCAGACCAACTTGGTAAGTTAAGCTAGTGGCTGAAAAATAAATATTTCAGGCCTAAACATGTTTTTATATCTTAGTAAGATAAGTACTCGTACCTTTTAAATTAATTTAATTCCAAGTTTTCACTATTTGTAGTTAGTAGCCGAATTTAAAAGACTGGGTTCAGTTATCGTGTATGCGAATTTCAATAAAATTATTATTTGTACAAAGAAAAGGACTATTGAAGATGCAATTGGCTATGTTGAATTTGTCGTGGTCAGTATAAGGAATAAGGAATTATTTCACAGTATTCAAATGTCTTATAGTCAGTGCTGGCAATACCTCATGTGGCTTGATCCAGTATGTAAATTTTATATTGATTTATTAATTTATTATTTAAATGCATTCGGTATAATATAATGTACATATTTATTTAGGCGAACCATGGTGGAGTAAAAGGAAAGTTACCTGACGGTCTTTCTGATGTAGGGGAAGATACCGAACAGAAGATACTGAAAGTGTCTGAGATTGATGAGGAAGATGATGGAGAGGGAGTGAGCATCCTTTGTTTATTTTAATGTTATTAGCTGTGAACTGCATATAGGTGTCGTTTTCAACAATATTTGAATGGATCCATAGGTCGCTGGTTCAAATCCGGCCAGGAGGACCAATGTTGATGTGATTGTTGACGATAAATATAAAACAATTATAGCTTCACGGTTTATTGATTAGAAACACAAAAAATATATATAAAAATTAACATGTGTGTGTGTGTTCTTAAAAACAATCTTTTTGTATTTATATATAAATTTTGTGTTCCAATCAATAAACTGTGGACCTACTGTTGTTTTTTATTTATCGTCAACAACCATATCAAAAATCTTATTTTCAGTTAGCATGTGTGTGAATGTCATACTGCAGTCTTATCCACCAAAGATAAGCATCTGCTTGTTATTGAAAGAATAAAATACATTTTCCACACATTTTTGCATAAATAGATTCCTGTTTTTTTTTTAATACGTTTTTATAATTTCCTACAAAATTATTTGTCCTTGTTATAGCCGGCAATAGTGATGAATTGGAATCTAAGTGAAATCTTGCCAGAAGAAAATAATGTCCAGGGTTATTTTATGACAATTGTGGCTGGTTATATTAGCGCAATTTTCCAACATATTGTGCAAAAAGAGCCACTAATGGGCACTTCCAAGAGACCAGCCTCTTCCAGTCAGCTGACCGTCCCGACTGGAATTGCGGCTCTGACTACAACTGTAGATTTTGCAAAAAGCCTTATTACCGGTGATCTGTCACAGAAATTATTCAAGTTAGTTTTTTCATTGTTTCAAATTTCTGTCCAACTTTAATAGTTAACGAAAAATGCTTCAGCGTATTTTCCGTGATAGCCTGCTTCTTTTTGTGGTCATCGACCGGTTTCAGGCGTTCGCCCATCTTCAGGATGCGTATGCCAAACAGTGTGATAACACAGACTTGTACTGAGCAAATTCAGTTTACACAGAGTGTGAACGGAACCGGTCGATGACCACAAAAAGAAGCAGGGTATCACGGAAAATATCTCTGATGCTTTCCAGCTCTGCGGAACCAACCGCAAGAACGGAAAAATGCTTCATTTGCCTATTCTTTCATTTGAGACTATATTACTTAAACTTTTATGTTATCAATTTCATTTATTCATACATGCTTGCACGATATGATATATGCCATCATGCTATTAGTTTTAGGTCCTGGGTGTGGCAATTGATATACGATATCTCATTAATTTAAGAAAGAAAGTCATTTTTATAAGTTTTTTCAGACTTTTTAAATAAATCTTCTTTAAAAAAAAATATCAAATGCTACGAAAAAGCCAAATTCTAGAGCTAATTTTTTCATTTCAAAAAGAATATTTTTTACTTAATTCTTTCCATAGAAAATATATCAAATTCAGTCTTATTGGGTTAAATGTTGTGCATGCTATTTTCTACATTTGATGAAGCAAATGATATATTTAACACAAATATATAGTAAGGTCCGAGTTGCTGGAGGAAATTCTCACTTTTAAATAGTGAATTAGGAAAATTACTTTTTTTATCGAGGTAGATACTCAAATTGCGGATGCTACTTTCTGCATATGGGGTCCAAATTTTAGATACGACGGGTATTGCTCTACCTTCGTATTATCCTTCAGGTGGAAATGGTGGCCACTAAAATGGCCTTCCTTTCCTAGAATTTAAATTTAATAAATTTCAGAGCACTCCTTGTTATACGTTCTCAATCCTTTGGAAGTTTCGAATATCTTTTTCCCTACGCCGTCATATGAGCGGCCTCTTCGGTCATAAGTAATCTTGCATCCCAATAAAGTTTTAGTGTTTTGGCATGAAAACATCGGTTGCTTTCCGTAAAAGAATTACGAATGTCCTGCAGTATGATCATTTCCTCATTGCCATAGAACACACACAGAGCCGTACCCGCCACACGTGTTTTTGTAGGTAGTCGTACCCCGTGAGTGGGGAAACAAGCTACAGAAGATCTCTAAGAAGGGCTGGTATCCGCCCAGACGCTTCTGATATTGTTTCGGTTGCCTAGTCTCCTGGTTATTTTCAGATTCAAGATAACGAATTAGTTGATAATATGCGCAGAGAAGCATTTTTTTGTACGATGACTATCCGCATATTTGGATTCTGAATGTATCGACGTGGATTTTAAAAGAACAACCAAAATTGTAGAGATCTCGTGCTAGCTCTCATCAGATTCAGGATATTCTTGGTTCTTCGAAACTGGTAATAAACTGTTTCAGTAGGTCACGGTTAATTCCGGTGCTCAGAAGCCATTACTGTCAGGAAATGTTTTTACTCTTTAAATCAGAGATACAGGTTTTTAGGGAAATGAGAATCTCATTCTCTAAGATTGTAGCATCTGGTAAATTAAATAAACTTTCTAAGCTTCTTTAATGGACTAAGAGGTAAGTAAGTCCAGTTCAGGCAGAATGCTTATCTCTGCATCTCAGTACCTCTACTAAGTTGAAGACTGGCGATGACATTGAACGTTTTGATACTGCATTCTTTCTAGTTCTATGGAACTGCCGTTTAACCATGACAATGAGAATGAATGGTCAAATTGATGTTATCATAGTTATATATGACATGCCCTTAAATGCAATTCATTTTTAATAACTAGAGATATAGAAGCTCCGAAATTCTATCCTATAGTTTTGCAACAAGAATTTTCCGCCCTAGGTTATTTTAAACACCGCTTTGACTAAAGTCGGGAATAGTATCCACCTATATCCATCACCAAAATCGCATATCAAATTGAAAAATGAAAAGAATCTATGCAGAGCACTGATCCGAGCGTGTACTAATTGGATTTCTCATTTCTCGCACGCGCTGAGTGGGCCGATGGGCGGAGCCCCCGGGATAGATCGGTAGTTTCGTGGGGAAGGAAAGGGGGCGAAGCCCAGAATAGGAAATATAAACCCTTGCATTGACAGAAATAGTACAAAATGCTTATTATTCTAATTGATAGTAGTGGCGCTTGCGCTAATTCCAATTTTGTGTGAAATGCAAAGTAATTTTTAAAAACGGAAATAACGTTCATAACAAAACATTTGGTTTTGGTGATGGATATAGGTTACAAAAAATACATGTAGAAGCGCCAGGTGTTGGGGTACTGTTCCCGACTATTACCCGCGGTTTATTAAGTAAACCCGTAAGAAATAATCCATTGACGTTAAATAAGGCGACAGTGAAGGTCAAAAAATAGAATCATGGTTACGAATAGCTCCCACTGAATTTTGGATTTAAATATTTAGTAACATTTTTGCGAATAGGCAAACTAACTGAAACCTTACGTGGTGGCCTGTATTGTAAAAAAAACTATTAATGATTGTTATTTATTTTTAAAAAAAAGTAAATAAATAAAAGTAGTAATGATTCATTATTTCAAAAAATGTTACCAATAGAATTTAAGAATAAATGGAAGAGAAAATCATAAGAGAGGAGACCCAAATTTTTTCATTGTAGAAATTGACCACCAAGTGGATTAAAAAATCACATGGCTTTCTCTTACTGCAATTATTACAATTGTCTTCAAATTTGGAATTTTTACTAAATGTTTAATTGGCGCTTGCAGTACATTGAAATGTATGTGATAGACAGTCAGTTGTTGGTTTAGGCACAAGTTTATTTGAATGTGTGGCCTACGTTCTCTGGCAGGCCTCATCTACAAAGTTTAAATTAACTCACACATTCCCAGACTCCTAAAATTCAATTTTTTCGCAAATATATTTCTCAAAAAAGTAATGGGTTTATACTTTTGCCGTTATCATTCCAAGTATAAAGAAATCTCTGGTTTTTTTTAAAGACAGCAGTTTTCTTTAAACCTGGATCATCGCAAAAAACTAAAAAAACGATTTAGTAAAGTCACACTTTCGGTTGACGGAATTTGACTGAAATCTTGGTGTCGGATGCGATGGCGGTACCTAAATGGAAAATCAAGTTTGATGCCTACTATTTCCGATCTTAAGATATTTAGTTCATACACATTCGCAGACTTCGATAAAAACATTTTATTCATATTATTATTTGGTTGTTCTTGACATTGTTATGAGCAGCAGAAATCTTCGGTTAGGTCAGTCAAACTAAGTCTATATTTTATTAAACCTGATCTAATTGAAGAACTTATTACATTCAGGACAGTAACACTTGTATTTCCGGTAAAATTCAAATTCGTAATATAATATGATCACTGTACTTCCATCAATACTGCACTAATATTCTATTGAGTATAATGCTTATTATTATAGGAGAATATTACTTTTTTATTTCGTATATTAATTAAAAATAAAAATTTCAGAATAGTGCAGTTAATTCAGAAAAAACTGCCATTTTACTCTGTCAGTAATCCAGAAACAGTAAATATTGTGGAAGCTTCTGAGATGGGTGAAAAAATAATTAAACCTGCACTTGAATTTATCAAGGCTGTTTGCAAGGTGAGGTATCAAGGAAGGATTTCAATTTTCCCATTAAACTTATACATCAATTATATATTTTTTTATAAGTAATCATACGAATCATCCTCAGCCAAAAATAGATAGTGCTTTTCCAATCTTTCTTTGAATTTGCAGAATTTTATTTAATCTGTTGAAAAAATAATCATTGTGATGCAGGTTCTGATTTTGGATTCAAGTGTTGAAGAAGAGGTTGCACGATTACGTCGCAACCTGTTAAGGCTCGTGGAGGTTGGTGAATTTAGTGATGAAGCTGATTGGGAAGATCCTTGTGCAACTGTAGTCCTACCTGAGGTGATCTGTCGCATATGCAACCACTGCAGGGATATTGATCTATGCAAAGATCCTTACAGATTTGTTATTGATGGAATGTAAGAAGATTATTAATTTAACAGTTATATTTAAACAGCTCGTAAGATGATTAAAAAAAAAGATCGTTTAGCAACATAATTCCGATAACTTCTTTGTATTTCTAAATTAAAATTCAGTCTATCTTTTTATTTGCAACTGTAATACTGAATATTACTCTCTTTTTTCTGCTGCAAGAGTTCTTGTAAAATCGTATCAATTTTTCGAATTGTTTGCACTGGAAAACATGTTTTGTTTTCCCCTGAGACTGGTGAGTGCTTGCGCTCGCGCGATTCTCGATTTTGGACATTAGAACCCTGGGCGATCGAGCACATTCTTGGCCTTATCTTAAACCCAAACAAATGGTATGCAGTTAACTGTACACCTATACCTGATGGATATGCCAAAAATTACAAGGTTGTGACTGAACCCCTATTTCAATAATTGTCTCACAACCTTCCGCGTTTTCCGAGTGGCGATATCCTGAATGGATATGGATTTTTGATCCCCGCAGTTCCCAGACCGTTGATGTTGATGTTTCGGTGGCTTCCAGGAATTTTTCTCATGCGCACTGAAATCTCAGCAAAGGCTGGCTATCCTGCGAACTTTCTTCATCTCCAGATTTGCCCACAGCTTTGTGCTGGGAAACGTCACTAGTGAAAGGCTTCTCCTTTGGATAGGGAATTTCGGTGGATGTGCGCACATTGCGCCTTCCCAAGGATGTAGCCCTCGGTTACTTCCATCTTCAATCCAAGGAGGGGGGCTTGAGATCTCGTCATTTAAAACGAATCATTGATATGAACTACCTGAGCTCACTGCCCGAATTTGCTCTCTGCAAGTTGAGTTTTCCGAGAACCCCAGCGGAGGTGGGTTGGCTTATGCGCCATGATCAGTGTAAGCTGGCCGGGCAAAAGATGCGTTGGAACTCCTCGGGATCCCGGCTGATGTCCTCATCCAATCGAATGGGTACTGGTCGTCCTTGATCCTTGCTTCAGTGATTGGATACAGTTCCCAAAGCTCAACTCGGTGGATTACTAATGAAAATGCCACGATACGTGAAGGGACTGTACACATCCATATAAACTGCCAAACAACTCACTAAGAACTTCCAGAGGCGCTCGGGGAGAGGCAATGTCTGTTAACTATTAGGGCAGGTTAACTACAGGTTGAAGAGATTGCTGCGCACGTCATGCATAGTTGTTTCAGGACCCATGGGGGTCGTATTCTGAAGCACAACGCTATATACAATATATTGGCTGTAGGGTTGTGCTCGAAGGCTGGCAGGTCAAGCAGGAACCAAGTGTCGGCCGTCTGCCGGCCTATTCGAGCCTAAATCATTACAAAAGGCAGCGGTGTGGCAGTGATGTTGGATTCCCATATGCCGACAACTCGGTCATGGTGAAATCTATTCTCGTTAGGTTCGACTCCCTTTCTCGCAGTTGAGGTATTATTATTAAAACCGGGTGCCTGGTGGCATGGGACCTAAGCCTATATGGCTTTTACCCCCCTCGATGCCCCCCCTATATCATCCCCTTAAATAGTCTCCCACGGTAGCCTACCGGTCAGTCTACAATATCCCAAGATATCCTTTAACACCAACTCGCCCAGGCAATCCTGCGAGAGTAATATCCTCCAAAATACGTGAAACCTAGTACCAGCGAAACGGCGAAACTAACATAAATAGTGATACACCGTTTCCCTGACTCCGTCATCGCAGTTCTGATAAATGGGACGTTCTCTTTATGTTAAACAAGTGACTAGACACCAAGTGTGTCCTACTACCCCCACCAAGGTCCTCAGACCTTGGTCAGGGACAGGAGGTAATCCGAAACACCCTGCTTGATTCCTTTTATATATCTTTTAGCTTGGAGGCACCCCTGCGTGTCCCCCCAGAATTTCTCGAAGACTTTCGTCTCCCAAAGTCTAATCTGTTTATCACGAAACCTCTTAGTGACAGCAAGGGCTGGTTCAGGACAACAAAATGGTAATGATGATCCCTCCCTAGCCAACTGATCCGTCCTCTCATTGCCCTCTATTCCCGCATGTCCGGGTATCCAATAGAGATGCACCTTACCCCTCAGAGCCAAGGCGTTAAGCCTTCTCCTACATTCTCCCACTAGTTTCGAGCTCCACCATGCTTGCTCAAAGCCCTCATTGCGGCCTGATTATCAGAGTATATCTCCCTGCCACTCCCCCACAAGGCGGCAGCATTCAATAATGCCCACTACCTCGGACTAGAAAACAGAGGCCAAACCACCCAAGGCCACCGAACTCCCTCTATCCAACTCCTGGGGCTCCCGCTCCTGACAGGCCAGTCCCCTCCTGCCTAAAGCCATCTGAATAACAGCGAATAATGCCGTCACCCGCCTACGTTGGCCTCGTAAGGTTATTATCCCCTGTACTGCCAATACTAATCTCGTAATCCCTCTCAAATCCCACTCGCCAAATCTCATCCTCAATCCTAGTGTGATCCCCCCGAAAGGTTCTCACCCATTCTCCCTTATACCTCTTTCTGAGGTACCCTTCATCGCTTCACCCACAACCATATACTGAAGAGGGGTTAGCCCCCAGCAACATCTCCAGTGCCACCGTCGATGTCGTTCTCATCGCACCATTAATAGCCTAACAGGCCGTACACTGCACTCCTTGCAGCTTCTTGCTGTTCCTCCCTCCCAAGGAACCAGTCCACCATGCCACTGTGGCATAGAGTATCCTTGGCTTCACCAGCTTTTCATAAATCCAATAGATGCCTCGAGGGTTAACTCCCCAGGTCTTGCCCGCTAGTCTCCTGCACTGCCAGAAAACTTTCTGGCCCTTCTCACAAACATGCTCAATGTGAGCCCGCCAATTCAACTTATTGTTGATGAGGACCCCTAAATATTTAACCTCTCTGCAAATACTTGAAGTCAGGAGGTTAACTATCCATCTAACTAGGGTCCCATCCACACCCCTTTCCTCCAGTAGCACCCTGATTCTATGATGGGCCTCGCTGTCGAACGCCCCCTCAATGTCGAAGAATCATCCCAACGCGTACTCTTTTGACTCCAACGTGTATTCAGTTCTCCCCACCAAATTATGGAGCGCAGTCTCCGTTGATCTTCCTGCCAAATAGGCATGCTGGTTCCCATGAAAGGTGCTCTTCATGTCACAATCCTCCATTAAGAACAGGTCCACCAACCTCTCTAAGCCCTTCAACATGAAGGACGCAAGGCTGATTGGCCTGTAAGCCAGCCTTAGGGTCTAGATAGTCCAACTTCCCCGGTTTGGGAATGAACACGACCCTACTAACTCTCCAAGCCCGGGGGATATAGCCCGAACATAGGCTATCCCTCATTTTTCCTAACAATGTACTGTCGAACATGTTCCACCTTTCCTGAATCAGCGCCGGGTACAGACCATCCATAACCGGCGACTTGAATTTACTAAAAGAAGCGAATACCCAGCTCGCCCTCCTTAGAGTAACCACTTTACTGGCCAACTCCTTGCCCCGTAAATCTGCTCCCTGTACATCAGATAATGGACCCGAATTACATACTCCACATTATCCGGTAAGTGTCTATCCAGCATCACCCGTCACCTCGTTATGGTTATAGGTGATCTGTCCATCAGGCTTCCTTTTGCTGCCCAATGACATCTCTCCGCTCTTACCTAAAAGCCTAAAGACCCGGTTGACCTCCTGTTCCCCCTCCAGGGTTGACGGATCTCCAACCTGTATCGCTGCTTGCCCACAACGTATTGTTCGAGTTGGCTCTTCGTTCTCCGAATCTCCCTTCAGTACTCTCGCTTGGTCTGAATGAACCTTTCCCAGTCCTCCTCCGCGTTACTCCCCCTAGCCTTCCTCCTTAGCCGCCACCATTGGACCTTCCTATGCAATACTTTATGCTCAGGGTATGAAGTCTCAAATGATTGAATAATCGCGCCAGTGATCCGATCCACTCTCTGATCCAGGTTCTCCCCCTCAACTGGCGGACTACCCGGACCTAACCTATCGTTCCTCAAGACCGATGTGAATCTTCCCCAGTCAGTTCTCGGATTTCGAAATTTCTTCACCTCACCCAACTCGAGACGCAGGGTGATTCTAATACCTCTATGATCGGACAGCGTCCAGTCATCCATAAACTCCCAGCCGGTCGTCCAGGACAAAAATTGCCTGGAGGCCGCAGTAATGTCTATCACTTCTTCCCTATTCCTAATAACAAAGGTTGGTTTCTTACCTCTAAAGAAAAAGGTGTCACCCCACGCCGGTTGGTATGCTGCTTACCCACAACGTATTGTGCGAGTTGGCATCGGATCCGACCAGCAGCGGCAGGTTCTCCCTTTCGCACCACTCCACCAAACGCTCCACTGCTCGGCTAGGTGGTGGCTCCTCCGAGTCGTAAGATAGGTAGGCCGACGCAAAAACCAGCCTACCTGTTACCTCTCTTGTCCTGATCGATACTGCCGTCAGATCTCTAGAACAAAACTCCCTTGACATTAAACATTCCATATGCTTAGGCGCTAGGACACAGGTCCTGGCCCTGTCTTCTCTACAATCATAAAATGTTCTCAACCCCATACCACCCCTTTCTGCCACGCCATCTCGGATGGTATAGGGCTCCTGTATTAAACATACCATCAAGAGTGTGCCCCTTATGGCCTTAGCCATCTCCGCCACAACTTCCCGCTCCTGGTAGACACAGCACATGAGCAGGGCTGCTTCCCTCCGCTCTCCCCCATCCCGAAAATGCCAGGCTGGCCAGCATTTCTCTCCTCCTTCCTTTTGAAGGTGATCCTAGCCAGCTCACAGTAAGGTTTCCACTCCTTTTCCTTCAGAATCCGGAATGAATGGGAATCTATGAAGAAAACCATCCACATACCTTTATCCTTCTCAAAGGAGCTGAGGACTCTCCAAAGATCTGTGCGCAGACCAGGATTTTGCCCCGCCAAGCGTTCCAAAAACCTTTCCAAGGGATACCTCTTACCTGGCACCCAGACGGATACCCGAATCACCTTCGGGATATCCTCTCCCTCCAGCATTACATACTGGATTTCATCTCTAGGTATGATGGCCTGTCGGGCTGTCCAAGGTGATAGTCTACATAGGCGGTAGTCCTCTTGTCGCCGCAGGTGATAAGGAACATGCCCTTACTCACCACACCAGACTCCTGAAATTGTGGCCACCACCTTCATCAGGGGTGTCCTTCCTGCTCCTAGTATCATCCAGAGCACTCACTAGTTGTGCTCTGACGTGCTTCGCGTCGTCCTCGGTCATCACCTCACCATCCGCTCTGACCACGGCGACCTGTGCGGCTTCTTAAGCTTCTCCACCTTCGGGCGCTTGGCCTCGGGAACGCTTTCTGGCGTCTCCTCCGTGCCCTTCTTCTTCTTCTTTCTCTTTTTGCTGGACTCCCTCGTTTTGGTTTCACTCGGGGTCCGCCTTTCGGCGGTCCCCTCGTTTCGACTAGGGGAGGTCAGCAGAAGCTTCTCAACGCTCTTATTTAAACTCTCCGTGGAGGCACCTCTCTCCTGGCCTCTCGAAGGAGAAGCCAGGAGTTTCCCGGCAGTTTCCTGCCTCGAGGATGCGCGCCCACTAAACTCACCTCCATATTCAATGTTTGTGGAACAAATAGCCATGACTACCGGTGTGCCTTATTCCTCAACAGCACCGGAGACCTTCGTGGAGATTTTAGCACCCTCTTTTGCCACGGACTGGGGCGTTGGTTAATTTTGTCTTCTATAATTTTTAAAAGTAGAAAGGAGGGGTATAGTGTTAGTGAAATACGTGTAGATGTGGTGTTGAAGTGTATGGTGTGTGCTGTTTCCTTACCAGGTCCCTACAACTACAGGTCCCTGGACGAATCTCCAGCGTGTGAGTCGCTCACCCACGACCGCCCCCAGGTCTTCCAGTGTCCAAATAGACTCTGAAGTGAAAACCTGTTTTCAGAGGCCCAGAAATGGACCTCGTCAGGGCATCTTGAGATCGCTGGTGTGTCTCTGATGTAGAGTAACTGAAACTGTTTCCACGGCGGATGCAGAGTATGTGTTATGTAACCCCGTCGTGGTTTCTGCCGCCAGAGCCCGATTGGCCGTGCAAAGCACGTTGTCCAGTCCCTGCGGCGTGGACGCTCGGGTTAGCTCCAACCCCACAACTGGAATCGCCTAAGCTTTCCACCAGTCGCAGGGTTGTTTAGGGACCCAGTTGAGGTAATTAAGGCCACTGTCCTGGTGTAGAGTTTGTCTCCGCGGAGCTACTTTTGTTCGGGATTCCTCCGGGAGTCTTGAATGGGGAGGGATGACGCCAGGGTCATTTTTGCAGTAAAAATGGTTTAATATACAATGATTCTGGGGAAGGGGAGGAGTGATGTTAGGTTTGCCTCAAGTGTAATTTTATGGTTCATCTATTAATCCTCTTCATAGCTACTGTTCAAATAATTGTAATGGGAATTAAATATGTTATGCTAAAATGCCAAATTTGAAGAAAATCGTTGACCAATTTTTTTTCAGTTCGCCGCGATTTTGTTGATAACGACACCCCTTATCGTAAGGATTTGTTTAAACTTATGCTTACACCACTTACTCATTGTTTTTTGAAACTTTTTCTGTGAAGAATATTTAGGGGAGTTTGGGAGATACATCACACTTCCCCCTAAAGTGCCATTTTATCATAGGTATGTTCCTCTATGTATAGGAAAGTGAGAAGATAAAAATCCTGAACATTTAGTAAATCTGCTGTGAAACATTCATTCATTTCTTGTTTGTTTCTTTTATAGCAATGTCATGGTTACTATAAAATTTTCTTCAAACTTTCAATTTTTACTAAATGCTTAGATGTCTGCAAGGTTTTATCAGTGGGAGAATCTAAACATTTTTTGGGGGAAGCACAACCTGATCCCTACCCTTCAAATCCCCAAAAATGAAGTTTCTCCGAAAAAAAATTGCTAGGTCTCTTTATGTAGTATAGTTAGTTTAACAAGTTCAACCAAACTCATTGATGTCTACATGGAGAAAATCCTAGAAGACTGCTTAGATTAGATTAGATTGACAGAAGGGGAGGGCGAGCCTCATTCCACTGCCACCTAAACTGTATTAATGTTGCGCTTCCGGTCAACCGATTTTTTTCCAACTCGACATTTTGGGTCAAACTCGTTAGTATTTGTCCTTATTCTTGTAGAAAACAGTGTTTTCAGCGAACGTTTTATACATGATATTTTAAAATAATGATGGTGCTCTGTTTTTATACATTTCTTTTGCTTTTTTTTTTTCTTTCTAGCCATGTTTGGCAGTGCCCAATATGTAATTCTAAATACAACAATGACGAAATTCAGACATTATTGCTGGATATGGTTAATCGGAAATCAATGGGTTACACTCTACAGGACCTGCAGTGTGTGCGATGTTTACAAGTTAGTTTTTATTTTTTAGTTAAAAAAAAAAAAATCTTGAGTTTACAAAAAATTAATATTAAATTTTCAGATAAAAAAAGAAAACATGACTATATATTGCTCATGTGGCGGAAGATATCAGACTCTAATGAATCGGAAGGAGCTAGGAAAATTTATGAAAACTTTTCAAGGCATTGCTTCACATTTTAACATGCCTATCTTATTACATACAATCCAGTGGATGATGAATATGAATACTGCAATGTAATGTTTCATTCTTCAGATCAGCCATTTTCAAATAAATCACAATTTCTGTAATCAGTGCCTGCTCCATTAACAAATTCCATAAATGTCTTCCTTATTTGTAATAATCGATCGTTGTTTACAAACAAATAAAAAATAATGATATATGTGCTCACATGAATAGTAATTAAATATATAATATTGTTCATTAATTAAATATATATATATGTATAGTACTCGCTACACAGCCATTTGCAATATTGTATTTAAACTGAATCTTTATTAAACTCGTTTTTATGCTTTGTGTTTAATGTTTTAATAGTAACCTGTAAAAAAAAATGTTTGTATTATGTAGTAAAATAATTAATAGAGACTAAGTGTATTTGATAGGTATATCCTTAAATAATTTCTCTCTGCTTCTTTATACATCGGGCATAAGATTGTGTTCTAACATTTCCACCCACCACTCTGCATTGTGGACATCCTGAAGATGAGGAAAGTCTTATTTTATTGAAATAACGTCAGCTTAAAAATTGCAGGTTCTATTACTTTCTCATACTCCTAATAAGAGGAAGTATTGTATCGTGTCAAATTTTCGATATCGAGTTTTCACCGGAAATATCCGTTTTGAGGTCCCCTGAGTCCAAAAAAGTGGTTTTTAGAAATGGTCCCTCTCTCTTTCTCTCTCTCTGGGTGTGTGTGAGAGAGAGAGAACAGCATAGCTCAAAAACGAAAAACCTAGAAAGTTGAAACTTGATATTCCGTTTAGGTATCACCATGGGATCTGACAGTACGTTATCTGTCGAAATTCCTCAACCGGAAGTAACACTTTACTAGTTTTTTTTTTACTTTTTTGCGTTTTTCTCAAAAATGGCTCCGATGAATTTATTCAAACTTGGTATGTCAACTACACATACAAAGAGCTACAACTTTTATTTGAAACATTTCTCTGGGAAAATTCATTTAAGGGCAGTTATGGGGGAGGGGATGGGGTTAGGTTTTCATCTATAGTGCTATTCCAGTTTATTAGACAATTCTGTCATCTAAATAATGTTAATGAGAATTGAATATCTTTTGCAATTCCGAGTTTGAAAAAATCGGATAACCGGAAGTGCGTTTGTTTTAAAACTTTACCAAAATGAGTTTTTCACTTTTTCGCGATTTGCTCAAAAATGGCTCCGACGATTTTCTTGAAAATTCGTATATAAACTAAACATACAAAGAAGTACAACTTTTATTTAAAACATTTCTCTGGGAAACAATCATTTAAGGGCACTTTTAGGGAAGAGGGGTTTTGTTTTTTCTCTTAAGTGCTATCATAGTTGACTATACAATTCTATCATCCAAACAAAATTAATTAGAAATAAATAGATGGCCAAAATTCCAAGTTTCAAGAAACTTAGTAAACCGGAAGTGCGCTATTATTGAACAGTTTTTTCAGTTTTCGACGAATTTCATTAAATTTGGTTCACTAACTATAACATTTGTCAATTATAATTTTGAGAAACGGAATAAGAGAAAGTTATGTGAGTGTTTCACACCAGATTTTTTTTAGTTTACAAATATTTTTACATCTAAACTTCGGTTTAGAGAAGTTCAGCCCGGCCAGGTCTACTAATTTAAAACAATTACCTGAACCATTTACTTTCATTTCCTGTTAATTTTATATAACTTTTCATCCAAAGAATTTTTCACCATAATACCATTGCATCTCGAGTCACATAATAAACCAACAATGTCTATTAAAAGGATTTTCAATTTTCTTATCGAAATTATACCGAGCGTCCACGTCAAGACCCCTGTAACTTCCTTGTTTTTTGTAATTTTGTAGTGAAGTTTGTTTTATTAAACTCTTTACAATTGTACTTTTCAAGATCATTTTGAAAAATGAAATTTCATTCAGAACAAAAAATCTCTCAAAGTACATATTATTGTGTGTTGCAATATTTTTAAAGTACTTTAAAAACAAGAAAATGACGGGAAAAAAATTAAATACAAAATATTGAATTTTAAAATTTATCAGTTTTCTCGATTCTTTATTTCTTAAAATTTATCAGATTTCCTTGCTCTCTTTGATACACAGTATTGTAACGCTGACAGTGGTGCCATCCAGGAGAGAAGGCAGGCACCAGGAAGGCCGGTCCTAGTGGCCGCTGGAAGCACTGGCGGCACTCTAGTTCTCTCTAGAAAAATCGAGGAAGTTCTGGAAGATTCCCCACCGGCATAAATAGTGGGACCACAGAGAGTTGACAGAGTTTTTTCCAGTTACAAACGAAGTCACCAGTTTGTGAAAAGTGTATAAAAAGTGAACTTTTGTGGTTTAAACTGTGAAGTAATTATTATTAAGTATTGTTTTTTGTAATTTATTGTGTACAACAATAAATTGGTGTTTTCATTGAAGTTTAGAGTATTTTATCTATACGAACCCACTTAAAACTAGTTGCAGTAGCTAGTTTAGAGGGAAAAACGTTACATTTAGTGTCAGAAGTGGGATAAAATCTCTAAACAGGTAACAGTTTACTATCAGTTTTGTTGTATGCCCATAAGTACCAGAAGTCAAACGCGGAAAATAGAGGAACTGATGACATTTTTGAAAAGCGAAATGAAAGAAATAAAAGACAAAATAGAGAGGGGCCAGGATGAAATGAACGAAATAAAGAAAGGCCAGGATGAAATAAAAGACAAAATAGAAAGGGGCCAGGATGAAATTAGAGCAGAAATAAAAAGGGAGATAAATAAGTTCTAGGAAGAAATAGACCAGGTCCAAGAGGAGTTAAAATCCGAAATGGAGAGGAAGATAGGCGAGGTAGAGCAGTACGTAAGACGCCGATTGGAGAGCATGGAGACTGGCTTGCCCAAGGTTGGGGTTGTAGCCACTTCAACGGCAGACATACAGGAAAATGAAGGCCCCCGAGTGGCGTTCAGAGCTCTTGCGCAAATCAAACCGCCAGTCTACGATGGAGCATCATCGTGGGCAAACTATTTGCTACAATTTAATGCTGCCACTTCCGCAAATGGATGGAGCGAAAAAGAGAAAGCAACATCACTGATTATCTCGCTGCGGGGCGAAGCGCTCGACATGCTCCAGAGCATTCCGGAGAATCACCGAGGAGATTTTACCCATTTGAGCGAATACATGGAGAGGAGGTTCGGCGACAAGCATATGCAGGAGCTGTACAGGACGCAGTTCAAAACATGGCGCCAACACCCCGGAGAAACACTCCAGCAATTGAGTGCCGATATCTCCCGCTTGGTTAGAATGGCGTTCCCCGGCCTAGATGACAATCTTTTGGAGGGATTTGCTGCGGATGCCTTCGCCGACGGCCTGTAGGATCCCAAATTAAAACAGGCTATCAAGTTGACCAGATCAAGGACGATCGGGAAGGCGCTGGCAAGAGCTTTAGAATTTGAGGCTGTAAAAAAGAGCATCCAGAAGGGACCAGTTCGGGTAAGGCAGACCTATGTGAAGCCATCTGTCGCTCCAAGTGCTAGTACAGTTAAGGGAAAAATTGAAGACATTGTGGACCGGTTTGTAGAGTGTCTGGTTCGGGAACTGGTGCCCTCCAATGCGAATACTAAACAGTCTATGAAATGTTTTATCTGCCAGGAATTTGGACATTTCAAGAGAGAGTGCAAACGCCCTCCTTGCAAGAAACAGCAAAAGGGCGAAGATAATCAGGAAAAACTACGAGTAGCCGGCTTTGAGGGGCGGAAGCCGGCTCGTCTCTCTTATGCCCCAGCGCAGTTAAAGGTTTCACGGCTGAAATGCGACGACAATGGCCTATTATTGGAAGGAAAGGTTGCGGGTAAAGCCTGCCAGATGGTCGTAGACACCTGAGGCACCCACACTATCGTCAGGAAAGATTTTGAGGTCATAGATTGAAAGAAGAGAAAAAGGGTGAAGGTGTTTTTGATGCATCGAAACATAAGGAAAAATGAAGAAACATACGATCGCATTAAGTTAAAAGATGATACGTACAATCGATTGAAGGATTACATTAGGAAAAAAAAATCGGATAATTTTGGTGAAAGGAAAAAGGATGATGAAAAGGAACGAAGGAAAGAAAGAGAACACCAGGATATGCAACCATTAAAGGAGTGCTCGGAGGAGAGATTGCGGGAATACCAATTCAAGATCATCCACCGCAAGGGAAGGCTCCATGGCAATGCTGACGCTCTTTCAAGACGGCCTTGCAATACGGATTGCAAGCACTGTAGAGCTCAAGGAGCAGGGACAATGCAAAAGAACCACTGTCTTACCACTAGAAGAATGGAGCCCTGAAGTGATTAGGGAAGAACAACTTAAAGATGAGGACATCGGACCAGTGCTCAAGTTTAAAGAAGGTGGATCGATCAAGACCGGACTGGAAAGACATTGCACCTAGCAGTCGGGATGTGAAATGCTACTGCGCGCAGTGGGATTCGCTTACCGTAAAGATGGGTATTGCTGCGGATCTGGGAAAGCGCAGATGGCAAAGACAAAAGGAATCAGGTAATTCTACCTGCATCGAAGAGGGAAGAAGTGTTAGCGGAAGTGCACGGAGGCATTACTGGCGGCCATTTCGGAGTAAAGAAGACATTCGAAAAGTTGAGACAGCGGTTCTATTGGGTAGGCTACCACCAGGATGTTGAAGATTGGTGCCGGCGATGCAAGGAATGTGTAGCGAGCAAAGGACCCAGAAGTAGAACCCGTGGCGCTATGAGGCAGTAAAGTGTTGGAGCACCGTTTGAAAGAATAGCTAACGATATAGCCGGCCCCTTCCCAAAATCCAAAAGGGGAAATCGCTATATACCAGTCGTGGCGGACTACTTTAGCAAGTGAACGGAGGCATATGCTTTGCCAGCCCAGGACGCATCAGCTGTGGCCGAAGCTCTAGTAAATAACTTGTTCAGCCGTTTCGGGATTCCGCTGGAATTACATTCCCATCAAGGGAGAAACTTTGAGTCACAGGTGTTCAAGGCGGTCTGCGAGATTCTTGGCATCAGGAAGACAACGCCGCTCACCCTCAGTCTGACGGCATGGTGGAGCGATTTATCACAACCTTTGACCTCCAGGCTTGCCACAAAGCAGCCTTCTGGGGGTCCTTTCTTCCGTTATTCTTTCTACATGACCCAGCTATTTCAGCCTGGCCATTTTTATGGCAGTCACAAGGTCGCAGTCACAAGGTCGCACTCCCGGAATAGGTCGCGAAGCTCTGCATTTGTGCGTATTCTCCATTCTCCATTTCTTTTTATCGGGCCATAAGTTTTTCACAGCACTTTTCTCTCCCAAACAAGAAGGGTCTTTTCAGCCTCCTTTGTCAAGGTCCATGTCTCACTTGCGTACGTAATTACGGGTCGGATCACAGTTTTATACATTAATTCTGTGGCCTTTCTGGACAGATTCCGAAACCGTAAGGCTTTTTGCAATGCAAACATGGTCCGATTACCAGCCGCTAGACGTGCTTTGAGTTCCGCCATGATACTACATCCGCTCGTCACCATCGCGCCCAGGTATTTGAAGGAGTCCACCGCTTGGAACTCATGCCTGCAGAGACTGATGTGTTCCTCTCTTCTTATTTCTCGCCTCGAGGTCATCATATATTTTGTTTTATTTTCATTTATTACAAGGCCCATTTTATTTGCGGCTCCCTCCAATTCCTGTAGCGCTCCGGAGAGAGCAGACCTGGTTCGAGCAGATATCAGCACGTCATCTGCGTACGCCATATGCTGGGTGAGTCTATTATAAATTGTGCCGCCGGGATTTGTTTTAATGGCTCTTACTACCATTTCCAACCCGATATTGAAAAGGGTCGGAGAAAGAGGGTCTCCTTGCTTTAAGCCACTTCTCACCTGGAAATCATCCGATAAAGTGTTCTGAACTTTAGCTGTGCATTTAGTCCCACTTAAAGTCATTTGAGTCACCCTAATCAGTTTCTTCGGGATGCCTAACCTTTGCATTGCATTCAGAAGCTCTTTCTATTTATGCTGCCATACGCCTGCTTATAATCAATAAACAAGATGCATATCAACGTTATGCTTGTATGTTTTTTCCAGCATTTGTTGTATCGAGATGAGGTGGTCTATTGTCGATCTGCCTGGACGAAAACCACACTGGTATTCGCCAACTGTTCTGTCCATCCATGAAATAAGTCTCTTGTTGATGGCGATGGAGAGTACTTTATATGCCGTAGGAAGTAATGCAATGCCTCGATAATTTTCGCAGGCAAATCTGTCCCCTTTCTTATAAATTGGACATAATACAGCCTTACTCCATTCTTTTGGCATTTTCTCTCTCATCCATACATCCCAGATCAATTGGTGCATGTGCTCCGAAGTGCTTTCCCCTCCGTATTTCAGAAACTCTGCACTTATCTCATCTATACCGGGGGCTTTATTGTGCAGGTTTTCTATGATTTCGGCTATATCTTCTTTTTCTGGTGGGACTGCGCATTCCTCTAGTTCCCCTTCGTCCAAAGATTCATTCTTTCTCTCTGGCTCTGTTTCTACTCCTGTCTTATGACCTGGCTCGTTGGGGTTCAGTAAGCGGCAGAAGATACGTTTCCATCTATCAAGAATATTCCTTAAGTTTCCTAAGATATTGCCGCACTCATTCTTACAAAACTCAATCTTGGGTCTAAATCCGCTTTTCAGATTTTATACTGAAAACTGCCTATACTACTGCCCTTGTAGAATTTTCTACTGCTTTTGGCTGCAAAATCTTGTAATTCTTCCAGTTTTCTTTTTTCCCATTCTCTCTTTTTTTTCTGCTTCCTTGTGAAAAGCTTTAGGAGGGAAACATGTGCTACTTATTTTCATATTTCCAGCCATGAACCATTCGGAGGCCATTATCATTTGTTTCAGTATGCTTGCTGTGTTTCCCAATTGTTGGTATGAACCATTCCTCTTTACCAACTTTCGCATTCATATCCCCTAGTACAATCTTGACATCGTACTTTGGTACTTCGTCAAATGTTCTTTCTAGCTGATTGTAGAAAGTATCATTCTTCTCTCATCATTTTCTTCTGTAGGGGCATGTGCACTAATAAAGGATATATTGAAATATTTGCCTCTCAATCTCATTCTGCACAATCTCTCATCTAGAACTATGTAATTAAGTAGAGAGCTTTTCAAAGTGACTAGGGAGGGGGCGGGCGAGGGGGACGGCCGCCATGTTGTGCAGAAAACTGTTTTAGAACCGTCTTTTTACTTTCTCTTACTCCTAGTAAGAGGAAGTATTGTAATCGTGTCAAATTTTCGATATCGAGTTATCACCGGAAATATCCATTTTGAGGTCCCCTGAGTCCAAAAAAGTGGTTTTTAGCAAATGGTCTGTGTGTGTGTGTCTCTGTGTATGTATGTATGTATGTATGTGCACAGCATAGCTCAAAAATGAAAAAAACCCGTAGAAAGTTAAATTGATATTCGTTTAGGTTATCACCATGGATCTGACACACGTTACTTCAAATTCCTCAACCGGAAGTACCACTTACTAGTGGATTTTTTCCGTTTTTGCGATTTTCGCAAAAATGGCTCCGACGATTTTCTTTAAACTTGAATATCAACCAACACATACAAAGAGCTACAAACTTTTATTGAACATTTCTCCGTTAAAAGCAATGAAGGGCACTTTTGGGGGAGGGGTGGGGTTAGGTTTCCATCTAAAGTGCAAGTTTATTAGACAATTCTGTCATCTAAATAATGTTAACTAGAATTAAATATGTTGTTGCAATTCCGAGTTTGAAAAAATTGGATAACCGGAAGTGCGTTTACTTTACCACTTAATAAATGGTTTATTCACTTTTTCGCAATTTTCTCAAAAATGGCTTCGACGATTTTTTTGAAACTTCATAACTACATCTTTTATTTAAAACATTTCTTTGGGAAAATTCTTTTAAGGGCACTTTTAGGGGAGGGGTGGGTTATGTTTTTCTCTAAGTGCTATCATAGTTGATTATACAATTCTATCATCCAAACATAATTAATTAAAAATAAATAGATGGCTGAAATTCAGTATCAAGAAAATTAGTACCGAAAGAGCGCTTTTTCTGAACAGTTTTCGACGAATTTCATTAAATTTGGTACACAAACTATAAAATTTGTCAATTATAATTTTGAGAACTGGAGTAAGAGAAAGTTGTGTGAGTGTTTCACACCAGATTTTTTTATCTACTCAAGATTAAAAAAAATTAACCAAAATAAAATTGAAATAAACATATAGAATTCCAAAATAAAAATGAAAAACACAAACAAGAATGAAATCAAGTCTCCGAGAACTGAGAAAAATCTTCTAATACTAAGTGTCCACTTGTGACAAAGTCTCGAGATCAGTCTCAGGGGGTTGTCCATTTTAGATCACTTTCGGTCTCGAGACAGTTTTCTGAGACTCAACGGTCATTGCAGATTCGAGACAAGGAACATTTCGTGTCCACTTAGAGTCAACACACAGTCAGTTGAGTGATTTGATCGCAGCTTATTTCTTTTCATCTTTTCTTTCCTAATGAATTCGAGCCAGGACAGCTTTTATAATTCCGTATAAGATTGCGAACAAGCGGAAAGAGTAGTTGTTTTTTTTTAATAATTGTTTTAAGCAGTCGCCTGTACTATAGAGTTGGGTTATAAAATTATGTTCAGAGTAGTTGTTGTTTACGTATTTAAAAACTTAAATCTGTGAGAACAAAATTGAACAGAAAAATTTTTTTTTTTTCTCAACTTTAGTTTATTTTTTGTGTTTATTTACAAAATAAACATCGAAATTCATAATGGTGCATTTTCTATTTTTTAAACATACACTGTATTTGGCAAAATTTGGAATTAACTGAACATCATCGCTTGAAATTACTTCATGTATCTCTAAGATACTCTGCGCCTTTTCATGTCCCATTTATATGCGCGCCTGTTGGAAAGTTAAAAAAAAATTAACCAAAATACAAATAAAAATATAGAATTCGGAAATAAAAACGAAAAATACACACAAGAATGAAATCAAGTCTACGAGAGCTGAGAAAATCTTCAAACACTGACAGAATTTTGGAGACTAAGTCACGAGAGCAGAAAGAACATGTCCATTTGCGACAGTTACGCTCTCGGAGACCTGGCGGGCTTGTCTCCGAGACTGCGCTCAGGCCACTATCCATTTGTGTCAATAGTCCCGAGACTATTTTGTCCGAAGTGGGCACTTAGCATAAGAATTTTATTTTCTTGCTGGAGAGAGGAAATTTTAAGTTAATGAAAATTTTCTTTCATAAAAGAAAGGGAATTTTTTATTTCTCCATTACTGTTATCAAGAGCTTTAAATATTTCTTTAATTTCTGCCCTTGAATTAGACCCTTCATTTCTTATAGTTACCACTTCAAAACGTTCAAGTAATAAACACAACAGATCATTACTCCCACCAGAAGGCTGGGCTCTGCGAAATACACCACTAAATATGTGCTTAACCACTGTCCCCACTTGAACACATATTGTTTACACAGGATAAATCCAATACTTTGAATAATAGTTTTTCAATGATTATTCAAAATCGGTTCGATATAATTTTATGAAATTTCACTGAAACATTACGAGACTTCTTATTATCTATAAGTCTACCATATTTCATTGCTATTAGCCGCTTAGAACCCTTTAAACAAATTAAATTCGACACACACCAAGGCACAAAAGGAAGACGAATAGAAATTCTAGAAAAAACAGAAATATACAAACACAAGACTATCCAGAAACATAATGAATGACCGAACAAACTATAACTCGACACACTCTTTAAGCTCATTCCTCACACCTAAGTATATTATAAGCATACCACCAACTAGTATAAGAGACATATATACTGTAGCGTTTTTCCCTCTAAACTAGCTACTGCAACTAGTTTTAAGTGGGTTCGTATAAATAATAGATATAATAGATAAAATACTCTAAACTTCAATAAAGAAAACACCAATTTATTGTTATACACGTATAGTTGTCCACGTTTCCTCCTCTTCTGGGCTGCCAAATAAAAGGTCTGGGTAGCCAAAGTTCTCTTCCAAGCACAACGCTGGCTGGCGTGCGGTCCGTGGTCTCGTGGACAGCCGAACGGTACGCCATCATGATTAGAGGTATACGTCCGTCCCAGTCGTCCTGGCGTTCATTCACCAAAAGCCTTAAATGGCTTCCTAGAGTCTTGATAATTTTTTGTGCTGTTAAACTGCATCATTTATGTGCATCTCTACAACTCAGTTGTTTCATTTCGATTAAAACATTTTATATCCCGCTTCCTCTTATCCTGGGTACACCTCGCTCTGTTGTCCACGAATACGGAACCATGCCTAACACTGAGGCCAAGGCACAACCGGGTTCTGATCCTGAGTACGCCAAGTTGCTCATGACCAGTCGCCGTTTGCTTGCAGACCGCGATGAAGTATTTTCAAATGTCACCACTATTCATGACAGAGTAACAACTTTACAGTTACCTCAATTAGCTATCCTTCAGGCGTATGTATCGAGAGCAGAAAAACTCAATGAAAAGTTTGAAACCATACAAAGTAAAATGAAAGATATTAATTTCTTACTCGAAACTAGCGATCAGCTCGAAATAAACCAGGTTAGCAATTCATTCACGGACTTAATCGTACATATTGAGTCACGGTATTTACTCTTAAAGAAGCAGGAGCCACCTCCTCCTTTTACCGCAGATACGCATATTAGTACCTCGCCTCCTATTTTCAATCCGCTCCCTCGAATACCCATTCCTCAATTCGCCGGTAATATTGATCAGTGGCCTGAATTCCACAGTACTTTTAAGTCGCGGGTTTACGACGTTAAAGAATTATCTCAAGTTCAGAAATTTCAATACTTGAAATCGGCCATAACAGGAGAGGCTGCTGCTGTTATTTCTGGCCTTTCTTTCACTGAAGAAAATTATTTAGTCGCGTACAACGCACTCGTTTCCTGTTATGCTAACCCTCGCAGAATTGCCGCTATGTATTTATCAAAGATAACTAGTTTCAAGAGAAGTTCTCCTTCGTTAAATAATCTCAGGTCATTTTTGAATGTTCACCAAAACTCTGTCAGTGCCCTTAAGGCTTCAAATTTGTAAGATTTATGCAACTTCCTGCTGTTTTCGATTTCGCTTCAAAATTTGGATCCCGTAACAGCTCGTAAATTCGAAGACAGTATTTGAACTGTCGCCCGGTATTTCATTCAACACTCATGGCCCTACAGCTGTCAAGGAATTCAAATCGAATTCTAAGCAAATATTTATGTTGAATTCTTCATCTTCACTCAGAAAACCGATGTCAAAGGTACAGCGCTCCAGATCATCCGCTCAAATCTGTGTGTACTGTAAATCCGCTCACTCGGTGTTTTCTTGTCCCCAATTTGCCGCTCTCACCATAGATCGAAGATATGACTTATACGCCAACAAGAAAAATGTTTTAATTGTTTCGGTTCACATGTCCGGCGATACTGCAAATCTAAATCGGTTTGCCGCTTATGTAATTCCAACAGCCATCACACACTGTTGCATTCACAGGTTATCCGTGATTCACCTATCTCGCAGTCAGTCAATAACGCTTCACCTCAAGTTAATTCTGTTTCTACCGCAGATTCTAATGTTCCTGAACAAACTTGTTTATTCAATTCATCAAACCCCCATATTCCAATGGTGTTACTAGGTACCTTAACCGCCACTATAATGGACTCAATGGGCTAGAGTCGTACTATTCGCGCCGTTATTGACCCGGGATCACAAGTATCGGTAGTCACACAATCTTGCGTAGATGCATTAGGTTTATTTGTGAATCGTATACGAACTCAAGTGTCATGTGTGGGTAATACACGTACTTCCGCTACGGGCATCACCGGCCTAACGCTACACTCTCATGTTTTCGACTTCAAATTGTCATTCCAAGCATTGGTTATGCCTTCTATTGCGCCGTTGCTACCCGCTAAACAAATTTCTTGTGACGTCATGTCTCGTTTCAGGCACTTAGCATTGGCCGATCCTACATTTGACACTCCTTCTCCAATTGATCTTTTACTTGGCGCAGACGTATTTCCGCAACTGCTTTTGCAAAATTCTTACGGCACCGATACTAGTACTCCTTCCGCAATCTCAACCCAATTTGGATGGGTTATACTTGGACCTCTTGAAAATGATGAAACTTTCGTAGACCCCATTTCGCTTCATATGTCGTGCGATATATCCGCTCAACTGCAAAACTTTTGGGCTATCGAAGAAATCCCCACTTCATATATATCTAACCCAGATGGTGATAGAGTGGAGGAGCATTTTTTTACGACGCACACTCGCAATTCTGATGGGCGTTATGTCGTTTCACTGCCTTTTAAGACCGAAGCCCCTACACTTACAGTTAACGCTTACTCGCCGATCCATTCACTCAATCGTCTCGAAAATAAACTCAATAAAATTCCGTCTCAGTTCAGTGCTTATAATGAATTTATGTGCGAATATCTAAGCCTGCAGCATATATCGAACGCTATCACCTCCGCGAAATATATAATTCCTCATCACGTGGTATGGAAAACTCAGAAAGACTCGTGTAAAGTCAGAGTGGTATTTAACGCATCCGCTTAAGATGTTAACAACATTTCTCTTAACGATTGCTTAATGCCAGGGCCCAGAACTTCAACGGGATATTCATGCCATTTTATTATCATTTCGTTTGCATGCCGTGGCGTTGTGCGCCGATATTGAGAAAATGTATCGCCAAATATTGGTGCGTCCGGAGGATCGCGTACACCAACACATTGTTTGTCGTACTGGCTCCAACGCGACCATTCAAGAAATGGAGCTCAACACTGTAACATACGGTCTAACTCCTTCTGCCTTTCTGGCTCAGCGTGTTCTCATTCAACTCGCGCATGATGAGGGTGAACGATTTCCTCTTGCCTCTCAGGCGCTCCGGCATTGCACATACGTCGATGATATCATCACCGGTGCCCCTAATATTGATGCCGCACAGACACTTCGCCGTCAACTCATTGAATTACTAAATAAAGGTGGATTCACCTTGAAAAAATGGTCATCAAACCACTCAGACCTCTTCAATGAATGGCAGGATGATCCGCATTGTTCTGCGATACGATTTCACGCTGATGATATTTCAGTTCAAATCTGGGAATCCTATAGGATCCATTATCTGACACGTTTCGTTTGTCTGTTTCGCTATTCGAAGGTGAGCTCTCCAAAATAAATCTACTTTCATACATTGCTCGTATTTTCGATCCTCTAGGTTTTTTAGCTCCCATTACGTCCACGTTAAAAATTCTGCTGCAACAGTTATGGATCGCAAATCTAGATTGGGATGACCCGTTACCTATTCACTTAAATTCAACCGCTAATAAGCTTCTCGAAAAACTACCTATTGTATCACGATTTAGCATTCCCCGCTACATATCACATTCAAGTCCCTCAATCGTAGTCATTGCTGGGTTCTGCGATGCTTCCGCACAGGCCTACGCCGCTGTTTTGTATATTGTATTTCGTAATAACGCCCTCGTTACGCCTACGTTATGGATTGCTAAATCTCGTGTAGCTCCATTAAAGCCGCTCACGATTCCTAGACTCGAGTTGTGCGCTGCTTTACTTTTAACTCGTTTATATGCTTCGCTCGATTTTTCTCTTTTCGCTCGTGCTCCTCCAAGGATACATTTCTTCTCCAACTCGCGTGACGTGCTTCACTGGCTGCACACACCTCCTCACTTGTTAAACACCTTTTTTTCAAACCGAGTAGTTACTATTCGTGAGCTTGCTTCACAAGCCCAGTGGGCTCATGTACCCGCCTCCGACAATCCAGCTGATTTAGCCACCAGAGCTATATTGCCGTGTAACTTCATTAACGATGACAAAATGCGATTTTGGCTTCGTGGCCCTGCCTTCTTAAATTCTGCTGTTGATGATTGGCCTGCCCCGTTTGACAGTGCCCAACTTAATCATACTCTTGTGTCACCCGCTGAACCGCAGTGTTTAATTTCTGTAAATTCGTCAAACTCTGATTTAACAGACTACATTCAAAACTTTTCTTCATTGGTTAAACTCAAACGTGTTTTCGCCTGGATAACCCGCTTTATTAATAACGCTCGAGCTGCTAAATTTAAATCTGATTTGTTTCAGGGACCGTTGTCCGCGTCAGAGCTGACTCAGGCTGAGTTAACGTTAGTGCGAATTACTCAGCGTCAGTATTTTCCCCGAGACTTGAATTCTAACGCTGCCATCGCCATTGCTTACTCCAAATTGTCGCCTTTTTTGGATTCAACCGGTCTCATCAGGGTGGGCGGGAGACTGATCCTCTCTAAGTTGAGTTTTCATTCAAAGCACCCCTACTGTTGCCAAAGGTGGCGCATCTATCTCGACTTATATGTGTTCACTTTCATGTTATGTATTTACACGCGGGCCCTAACACTGTGTTACCCGCTATTCGTTCGCAATTTTGGATACTTTCTCTTCGTAGTCTTCTTCGTCAATGCATACACAGCTGCATTACGTGTACCGTTTTAGGGCTCAGACTTATCAACCCTTAATGGCGCCGCTTCCGGCACACCGCGTCGAATTTATACGACCGTTCGCTCATGTTGGAGTGGATTTCGCTGGTCCGTTTTCCACTCGCACCTCAACACTTCGCAAATACCACCTGACTAAGGGTTATCTATGTTTATTCATATGTTCCGCTTCCGTCGAGTTTGCCTCGGATCTCTCCACGAAGTGTTTTTTAGCAGCATTTGACAGATTTGTCGCCCGCCGAGGATTGCCCAACACTGTTTATTCAGACTGTGGTCGCAATTTCGTTGGTGCTTCCAGGGAGTTGCGTAATGCATCGGAGTTTCTTCGAAGCTCTTCCGCATCAATTCATGAACATCTGTCTGCCAGATCTGTGAACTGGGTGTTAAATCCGCCTTATGCACCTCATTTCGGTGGCTTATGGGAGGCTGGGGTGAAGTCTGTGAAAACCTTGTTGACGCGCCTTGTTAGGGATCGACCCTGTTCGGTGGAGGAATACATCACTCTCTTCTGTGGATCCGCATGAATCGAGTGGCTATCTAACCCCAGGACATTTTCTGATTGGCTCTCCGCTATTGTCTCTGCCGGAACTTCCGGTTCCCGCATCCGCATCGATTCGCCATCGTTGGTGCTATTTGTAACACTTGTTGCGGGTTTTCTGGAAGCGTTGGACCCGCGAATACCTTAATTCTGCTATTCAACGCCACAAGTGGAATCGTCCTTCCACTCCAATCAACATGGGCGACGTAGTATACGTCAAGTCTGCCAACACCTCTCCACTTTCGTGGCCATTGGGGCGCATCCTTAACCTCTTCCCTGGACCCGATCGTATCTCCCGCGTCGCCTCTATTCGCACCCGTGACGGCGTTCTCACTCGTCCGGTGCGCAGTCTCATTCCTCTTCCTATCCAGGGCTGGCTGAGTACAACTCACCCCACTATCCCTATCTCCCTGCTTTCCCCGATTCCTTATACCCTATCCTTCCTTGAATTTTCCCATTATGGTACCCTCAGTAAAATCATAACGATTTTAGGTGGGCGGTATGTTTAATCTCCTGACGCCTTTTTGTCTCCCAATGTATACCTTTTGCAACACATATGTCACTTTCGGCTGTTGTCGTAATTACGATAACTTCCGATTGCACATTCTCCGGTATCACCTCCAATCAGTTAGTACTGTAGTAGTTCTGTTCGAAAACTGTTGTACCATACGCTCGTACACGCACGGAAGTGCTCTCTATTTTCCACCGTGCTACCCCGCATGTTAAGTGCATTTCGTTTTCTCTCTGTTAGTTCACCATAAAGTATACGAGCGTGTCGTTTCTCGCCTCTTTCGTTACACCGCATTTTCACGGGTACGCAGTTTTCCATTATTCTCGTTACACCGCATGTTCTCCGCTTGAGTACAGTACATCATACAAAGGAATCTACTTATGCCTACTTGGCCTTCAATCTGCTCGCCTTTTAGACTGGAGGACACCATCTACGTTCACAAAGTATCTGGGGCCAGGGGGAGTGGGGGAGTCGACTCTCTTTTCCTTTTGGGATCCCTTTCCTTGGAGCGTTGTTAAGCCAATGTCCACATCTTACAAGGTAAGCGTTCTATTATTCATATTTATTTGAATTAGTAATCTCTGTTTCCCCGTATTAAGAACTACACCCTATCAAATACAGTCCACTTGCCGCTTTATTTGACAAGATCAGACATCCTCTATTCCAACTGCGCTGGCATCGTGTCTACTATGAATATCTTGGCGCATGCAGCCCTCGGATATGCCAAGATTGGGGACGTCAATAAGGCTTTCTTGAGTCGATCGAATGCTTCTACCATTTAGGTGTCCATTCGAAAGGTTCCTGTGTCCATCCATTTGCGGAAGCAGCAGCCCACGAAGATGCCCCGTCATAGGTTGGCGGCTTAATTTGCACAAGAGCTCTGAACGCCACTCGGGGGCCTTCATTTTCCTGTATGTCTGCCGTTGGAATGGCTCCAACTCCAACCTTGGGCAAGCCAATCTCCATGCTTTCCAATCGGCGTCTTACGTACTATTCTGCCTCGCCTATCTTCCTCTCCATTTCGGATTTTAACTCCTCTTGGGCCTTTTTCATTTCTTCTTGGACCTTGTGTATGTCATTCATCATTCCTTCTTGGATCTTATTTATCTCCCTTTTTATTTCTGCTCTCATTTCATCCTGGCCCCTCTCTCTCTATTTTGTCTTTTATTTCATCCTGGCCCCTTTTTATTTCGTTCATTTCAGCCCGGCTCTTCCTTATTTCGTCTTTCATTTCATCTTTCATCTCTTTCATTTCGTCCTGGCCCCTTTTCGCTTCCTCTCGGCTCTTCCTCACTTCGTCTTTCATTTCGCTCTTCAAAAATGTCATCAGTTCCTCCATTTTCCGCGTTTGACTTCTGGTACTTATGGGCATACAACAAAACTGATACTAAACTGATACCTGTTTAGAGATTTTATCCCACTTCTGACACCAAATGTAACGTTTTTCCCTCTAAACTAGCTACTGCAACTAGTTTTAAGTGGGTTCGTATAGATAAAATACTCTAAACTTCAATGAAAACACCAATTTATTGTTGTACACAATAAATTACAAAAAACAATACTTAATAATAATTACTACACAGTTTAAACCACAAAAGTTCACTTTGTTCACTTTTTATACACTTTCCACAAACGTACACTTCGTTTGTAACTGGAAAAAACTGTCAACTCTCTGCGGTCCCTAAAAGATACCGGTGGAGAATCTTTTAGAACTTCCTCGATTTTTTTACAAAGAACAAGAGCGCGTCGCCAGCGCTTCCTAGCGGCCACTAAGAGAACTTGAGGTTCCTACTTTCCTCCTAGTTGGCACCACTGGCTGCGTACAATACCATACACATAGCGAAGCTTTTATTTCTAATAGTAATTCATTGAACTTATCCAGGAGTAAGCAAGAAAATATTATTATTCTAGTCACCTTTCTGCATGTAAGCATTTAACACCAATTGAAACTCGGCTCCATTAACAACAGACATCGTAAAGGATACAAAAGAGAGGATACTTGTCACTGATCCAGCACAACGTTCAGACCGAGTATTCTAATTCTCACTACGCATGTGTTAAATTGTAGTCTTGTCCAAAAATTAGCGGAAATGAACTTTGGTCGTTTACTAATTGCACAATCCTAGGTTTGGCTGTTTATAGATGGCCTAAGTTCGAAATTGAACTCAAATTCGGGCTTTGGTCGTTTTACAACGGCGAATCCCAGGTTTGAACAAAAAATTCTACCAATGGCCATTTTCGGGCTTTGCGCCCAGCATATATATATATATATGGTTCGAAAATAAAACAAAATGACTGATGCATAGACTTTCGTTAAATTCTAACCTGTGGAACCAAATTTTCATCTTTCCCTGATTAAAATACAGATTATTTGCATGATATATTTTTTAAATCTCCTACCCTGCCCTAATAAAAATACCTTCACAAGTATCACCACATCTCTCTCAACATGTTCTTAATTGAATTTAAACATAAATTAATATGTTGTAAATTGGATGTTGAGGTTCGGTCATACAAAAGAACTCTTTTTAAATTTCTACCGACGTTTCGGCAAATTTATTGCCTTCTTCAGGGTCTGTACAAAGGTTTTAATACAAATAAATAAAAAATAGAAATAGCATAAAATATTAAAGTAAATATTTTCAAAATAATTTTTTTTTAAAATAAATTGAAATAAATAGCACATTTAAATTTATTTTAAACTATTGTTGTAGAACAGATCAATATTAAACTAAATCACAACTATTAAAACTTTGACAATATATGACATATATAAGAGTGAAGTGTGGAAACAACTTAGGAAATGTACTTACAGAAATTTTCAGTTAGAATTCCGGTAGTAATTAATCTAGTTTAACCTGTGACATACCATCACCAAGCACTTTTTATTTAGTTTATTTATATAGTTTATTTTAAAAAAAATTTATTTTGAAAATATTTATTTTAAGTTAATATTTTATGTGTTTCTATTTTTTATTGATTTGTATTAAAACCTTTGTACAGACCCTGAAGAAGGCAACAAATTTCCCGAAACGTCGGTAGAAATTTAAAAAGGGTTCTTTTGTATGACCGAACCTCAACATCCAATTTGCAACATTGAATACAGCTGTCGTAACGAACACCAAAAACATAAATTAATATCATTTAAAATAATCATGATAAATAATAACGCATACATTTGATTTCCTCTATTATTTATTTTAATAATCATCTGTAATTTGCAATTTGCTGCCAACCTTTTTACATATCAATTTACTTACATATTTTCTTGTATTACCCTGCTTATATTTCACATTCATTTATTACTTGTACAAGCTTTGGAATATGGACATTCAACTTTGCATTGCCTTTCTTTAAAATTTATCTATTTTATACGTCCGTCAAGTTGGACTGGCCACCATCGAATTTTTAAAAGATTTTTTGCACATCGTTAGTGCCGCGTTTATGCCGGCGATCTGCAAAATTTCAGCGTTTGTGCCGTATAATTAGCAGAGTTATTAAAGAAAGAATGTGGCCAGCCCAACTTGACGTCAAGTTAGACTGGCCACCAATTTCTATTTGACTTTTGAAAATTCTTTTTTTACCAATCGTTAGTGCTGCGTTTGTGCCGGCGATTCACCAAATTTCATCGTTTGTGCCGTAAAATTGAAAAAGTTATTAAACAAATAAAGTGGCCAGTCCAACTTGACGTCAAGTTAGACTGGCCACAAAATTTCTATTCACTTTTTTAAACTTTTCTCTTTGCCAATCGTTAGTGCTGCGTTTGTGCCGGCGATTCACCAAATTTCATCGTTTGTGCCTTAAAATTGACAAAGATATTAAGAAAAAAAAGTGGCCAGTACAACTTGACGTCAAGTTAGACTGGCCACAAATTTCTATTCACTTTTTTAAACTTTTCTCTTTGCCAATCGTTAGTGCTGCGTTTGTGCCGGCGATTCACCAAATTTCATCGTTTGTGCCGTAAAATTGACAAAGATATTGACGAAAAACTGTTCGTCGTACTTGAAAACCAAAGGCCATGGCTGCGGGTAATATTTGAAAGTGCGCCTGCTCCACTGACCACCAACTAAAATGTACTGGCCCTCGATTTCTAATCAAATTTTCTGGAATTTTTTCTTCGCTAATCTTAAGTGATTCATTTGTGCCAGCGACCCACCAAATTTCAGCGTTTGTGCTGCAAAATTGACAAAGTTATTGAGGCGTCAAGTTAGACTGGCCACAAAATTTCTATTCACTTTTTTAAACTTTTCTCTTTGCCAATCGTTAGTGCTGCGTTTGTGCCGGGGATTCACCAAATTTCATCGTTTGTGCCATAAAATTGACAAAGATATAAAGAAAAAAAAGTGGCCAGTCCAACTTGACGTCATGTTAGACTGGCCACCAATTTATATTTAACTTTTGAAAATTCTTTTTTTAACAATCGTTAGTGCTGCATTTGTGCCGGCGATTCACCAAATTTCATCGTTTGTGCCGTAAAATTGACAAAGATATTGACGAAAAACTGTTCGTCGTACTTGAAAACCAAAGGCCATGCCTACGGGTAATATTTCAAAGTGCCCCTACTCCACTAACCACCAACGGCCCTTTTCAGGACCACTAACTAAAATGTACTGGCCATTGATTTGTAATCAAATTTTCGAAATTTTTCGAACAAAATTCCGCAGAAGAACTGTGTTGCCTTAAGGACAATGGACCCATGTACTTAATGATTTACTATTCCAGAATAAGAAGTTGCCTTGTACATGGATATTTAGGACGGGTACAGGAAATACTTTCTGTGAGGCAAAATGCAAACAGTGTGGAGCCATTTTAATCATACGTCAAGTACAAGACGAAGATCAAAGCAACATTAAAATGCACTGTAAGGTTTATGATTATGATGATAAAGTGAAACACGATAGTGCAATAAAAAGAAAGCTATCCGGAATAAAAAGGTTAAAAGTTGCTGAAGGCCTGCAACAAATGTCGGCATCATCATATCGAAGAGAACTAGCGAATGAGCTTATGCAGTTTGGCGATCAAGAACCTCCTCACATTCATTCTGAACAAATTTATCGTCAGGCAAAATATGAGGCTAATCTGGAGAAGCGGGTGCACAGTAACCCTATACTAGCAATTTGGTCACTGAAATATACTTTGCCATATGTTAGCAGTATTCATAACTGCGGGTTGGATCCTTTTTTTGTCCACTATTGGACTCCAGCCCAAGTTCAATTATATAAAAGTTATGGCTCGAAAAATTACACTGTTCTGTCAATAGACGCTACTGGAAGTTTTATCAAACCGTTGATACCTGACCCGAAACCTGTAGCATTTAAAAAAAGTAAACATACTTTTCTATATGCAGGAGTTTTATCTGTCAGTTGCGGTCCTGCCACACCTGTAATACAGATGTTATTACAGGCCCATGATACCGTTTCATTGTCTGACTGGTTTCAGAAATGGTTAAGTCATACTCGTAGAAAACCTTAGTGTATTCGTAATTAATAAAGTGAAAGGGAAAACTTCCTGATAATGGGTACGACTTAACAATGCCATATGAAAAAAAACAACAATAATTTGTTATTACAGAAGTGCAAACACTTTACAAAGTTTTACGCAAATGTTTGTTGATAGATTATGATATAGAGAAATGGGTATTTCACAAGAATCATTATGGCAAAGCAAGGGAAAATGATGGCTTCTATCTTTGTAAAACTGCAGTCCAAATGAAACTTGGCTATAAAAACAGTAAAATGCTTGTTATTTTCGAGGACAATATAAAACAGCGTTAATCATAATCACCTGTGACTCAAGAAGAAAAAACTGATTCAGCTAAAAGAGATAGAAAAAAGAATTAAGAATGAAAGGAGCATCAATCGAGATGGCTAAATATTACTAATACTTAGATTTAATTTATTTATATTTATTAGACGTATTTAATGGAAGAATCAAAAGTTAATAAAATGACTTTTTTGAGTAAAAGCCCATAATCCAAATTTTTATTGAATTTCTCGGAACAACGATTCAAACGAAATTATACATCTCGATATTCACGTTTAGTATAAAATTTTAATGATATTCGTTTTTATGGAGAAAACTGAAAAAACTGTTCAGTATAAATGTATTTCCGATGAACCGATTTTCTTCAAACTCAAAATATTAGTAACATATATATTCTATTTATTATGAAGAAACAATTATATATAATAAATTGGAAAAGAACTTGAAAGGAAAATATGAACCCCATCGCTCCATCAAATCCCCTTAGATGATAACTAGACCGAAAGAAATGTTTTAAACAGAACCACTAGCAGCGGTTGAAAAAAAACATTTGAAAACACAAAATGGATGTGTCATTGATATGTACATGAACACAACCATGTGCATTTATTTACTTGTCAATTTTGCAGAACAACTGCTGAATTGTCAATAAAAACGAAGCACTAGACACACATTTTGCACAGATTATTACCAAAACCTTACAAATCCTTGGAAAAGAATTCCATTTCAACCCCTACGTTTACTTAATTAGGCAATTGTGTAGATTTATTAAACTTTGTTCTACTTATGAAATAAGTTCATGCGATAATTAAGTTAGAGTAAGTAACAGGAAAAGTTGATTTTTCAAAATATACATATATTGAGCAATAATAAATGTGCTTTATTGCATTAATTGAAAATTTTGCTACATTGATAGCTATTCAATTGCATACGTAGTTCATTTTCCTCCTGAGTAATATCCCTGTTCAAGCACGTTTATTTGTAAAACTCCAAGAAATAATGCAGTAGCAGCTATCCTTACTACATGAATTTAGATTTCACTATTTCACTAAATTTATGTCAATATATTATTTCAGTTTCACATTTAATGTCGCAATATTATATAATATAACAATATAATTCGAATTTGATGATGAAAACAGACGGTAACATTGAAACTTTATAATAATGGTATCATTATTAATAAATCATGGCATTAGTATTAATTTAACCATATAATATTTTCATTAATTACTTTTGTAAAGAAATTAAATTTGATCATTGACAAGCTTAAATAGAGATACTAGATACACATCAAAACAACATACTAGATACACATCAAAACAGAAGTAAGAGTACATTAGTTAGTAATAACTTTAACAATGAAAACGCCAGGATAAACAAGAAAACTAAATAAAAATAGTAAACATTAAAACAAACAAAACAAAAAACCACTTTGTTTAAAATATACACACATGCACAGTCAAGACTAAATACTTTAATATCAAATTAAATGAAAAATCGCTTTATTTCATCTTATTTATTATTGAATTCTTGCTGTCTAGTTTATTTATTTATTTCTTTTTTTATTTACTACATTGAAGCATTACAAGCTTATTGTAGGGAGTTGGCTTACAAAATTTAAAAATAAAAGTAAATACATTTTTAATATTATAAAATAAAAGCAATAACTGCAAAAATTTAGATCATCTTGACAACCATTGCAAAACAATTAGCCTTTCATTTTAAATAGCTTATAACAACTGCATTAAGCTTTAGTTTATAAGCAGCATTTACCTCACTTAACAGTTTATGTTATTCATTAATCATGGATGAACGCAACATTAATAAAGTTATATATCTTAAAACAATCAAATGTCGACTGAACTGACAGTAAATTAAGTAGTTGTTCTTCTTAGCTAATAGTACACAGAATAGATAACTGAGGTAAATATTTTACTCTTAAACAGTCATAAATCGGACAAGTAATAAATAAATGAAATAAGTCTTCATTTTCCTCATTTTCCTAAGGATTACAAAGAGTGCAAATCTGGTTAGGTTTTATTAAGTAAGCTATTGCTTTATATACAAATTTTTAGAAAAATTACTGCAAGTTCTGAGTTGAAATATTATGCTACTAACATGGAATGGTAGAGAAAATAGTAAATGTTCAGTAGCTGAGAGGAACAATAAGAGTCGGACAAATTAATTAGATCGTCCGCATATAAGAGAACCAATAATTCATTAAGGCCATCTATATTCAGACTAGAAATACCCTCCGTTTCCATAAAATATTTTCTAAATCCGATATAAACAAGATGAACAGGAAAGGGGAGCGAATTTCCCCCTGTAAAACCCCTTCTGTCATTAAAATATCAGAGGATACATTAGATCCTACTCTTACATTTAAAATAGCGTTATCATACAAATGTTATAAAATTCTGATAATTTTAGGGCTCAATCCCATTAAAAACAGTTTAGTCCAAAGAAGGTGATGTTTAACAGAGTCAAATGCCCGTTTAAAATCCAAAAAGCAAGGTCTAGTTTATTTATGCATTTTTGATGTTCTCTGAAATATTTTGATATTAGCGTGCTACCTTCCAAGGGCCATGGATCGCCTTTTGTGGTACTGATTCTAATCAGTCCACTTCTCTCTTATCCAAATATTTTACATGTATATATGACACTTTGTGAACTATTTCCATTGCACGAACTGTTTGGAGATTTCATTAATTTAAATCTATTCATTCATATTGTGGTAAAGAACTGCCTACTAAGTGCTCCTTGTTTACTCTTTCTTCATTGCTTTCTTATGTCACTTTTGATCGCACTCTTGCCCTGCCTTCAATCCCTTTTTCGGGACTAATACTTCTTAGTCTGTTGAGTATTTTTGAAGTCAATACCTAAGTGACACTCCTCCAGTCGCTAATCTTATATTCTTTCTTTCTTTCACTTTCTTCACTGTCTTTTGCCAAAAATGTGTCCATAATACTTGTAAAGCTTTCTTTCATTTCCATCTGAATTTATTAGTTTTGTTAGGTAACTAGCTGGTTTCTACTTTATGCTACATATACCTCATATTCCATAGTATAAGTTGCAATATAATAAATTTTATAAGTAATTATAGTAAGATATATGTGAATTGTTTTGTTATATGTAAATTATTATGTTTTATATCGTTTTTAACATAACTTTTGTACGTCATACGTTAATTGTGAGATTTAAATCACATTTAAGCTACAGTATTCTTTTCAGGAATTTAATTTTTCATTTGTGATGTCTGGTCAAATATTTTTTTTTAATTTGTAAAATATTCTTCTTATAGCACCTCTCTTATAATAGATTATTGTATGTTCTTTGATGCCGCCTTCTAAAAGCATTACTTTTATTTATTATCCTCAGGTAAAATGGGATTATTGTGTGTTCTATGATACCGCCTTCTTAGGGTATTAATTGCTTTTCTTAGAACAGATAATTCGTTCTTTAATCATGGAAACAGTCAATAATGATCCCTTTCATTAGTGATCATTGGGCGTTCTGTGCAACTGCCCCTGTTTTATACAAAGAAAGGAATTCTAAAGGACTTGGCCAAATTTACCGTTCTGTTATTTAGGACAGTCCCTATCACCACTAAAAATTTATTTTTAATCTAACATTTCTATTTCCAAAACTTTTCAAAGATTGTTCTTGGAAATTGTGGGTACTTCACTTTCAATTTTGATTAATGAAAGGTCAACATGTCTATTTCCTTATATTTACAGCACTGAAAAGGAGGAAGGTGATTAAAATGGTTTTACCGGGTAATTAACTGCTAATCTCGTTTTAAAATTAATTTTGATATCGGCTTAGAATCTTTATTTGACGTTGTTTTTAATCCCACATTACTAATACATTATACATTTAATAATATAAAAATCTTAAAAAATAGAACAACTACCGCTATTTTCAATTGTTTTACTTTCTAACTTAAAGTTTTTTGTACTAATAGTTTTTACTGATGTTTTTAAAGTTTTTACACTAAATTGGATGCAATAGAAATTTTTCACAGAATTTAAACAGAACTTATGTTTGCCTCCAGCGATAATTTTTTTTCTAACTCAACATGAGTTTAACTAATTTTTAACTCAATTTGATCCACGGTTTTTGTCATAAATTGAACCTTCCAAATTGCCTTAATATAATTGTCTAAATAAGAATGAGCTACTGTTGGAATTGTTTGCAATTATAACAGCCGTGTTATATTATAATTAATATACTAGCCACTAATGGACAACGTAAAGGATGCTTAAAGAAAAGAAAAAACTGTTGCTAAACACTGACAAGGGCATCCCTTACTGTAATTTTGGAGTGATTAGCGAAAAATTTTCTTTAAACATTCTTTTGTTCACTAAACGTAAATTGGCTTCAATTTATAAAAGCGGTTTAATAAAACCACACTTTTCAGAGAAACATTATAAAACCACATCAAATCAGTTCTTAAATCAATGGACTTACGAGAGCCTCTGTGAACAAAATCAAAGAAAGAAACGATTCGCCGTCACAAACGCAGCATTAAAAATTTTCTGAAACTCCATTAGAAACATGAATCACTTAAGACTGGCGAAGCAAAAAGTTCGAAAATTTGATTACAAATCCGTGGCCAGTACATTTTAGTTGGTGGCCATGATAAGGGCCGTTGGTGGTCAGTGGAGCACGCGCACTTTCAAATATTACCCGCAGCCATGGCCTTCGGTTTTCAAGTACGATGAACAGTTTTTCGTCAATATATTTGACAATTTTACGGCACAAACGATGAAATTTGGTGAAACGCGGCACTAACGATTGGCAAAGAGAAAAGTTTAAAAAAGTGAATATAAATTGGTGGCCAGTCTAACTTGACGCCTCAATAACTTTGTCAATTTTGCAGCACAAACGCTGAAATTTGGTGGGTCGCTGGCACAAATGAATCACTTAAGATTAGCGAAAAAAAAAATTCCAGAAATTTGATTAGAAATCGAGGGCCAGTACATTTTAGTTGGTGGCCCTGATAAGAGCCGTTGGTAGTCAGTGGAGCACGCGCACTTTCAAATATTACCCGCAGCCATGGCCTTCGGTTTCAAGTACGACGAACAGTTTTTCTTAATATCTTTGTCAATTTTAAGGCACAAACGATGAAATTTGGTGAATCGCCGGCACAAACGCAGCACTAACGATTCGCAAAGAGAAAAGTTTAAAAAAGTGAATAGAAATTTTGTGGCCAGTCTAACTTGGCGTCAAGTTGTACTGGCCACTTTTTTTTCTTAATATCTTTGCCAATTTTAAGGCACAAACGATGTAATTTGGTGAATCGCCGGCACAAACGCAGCACTAACGATTGGCAGAGAGAAAAGTTTAAAGAAGTGAATAGAAATTTTGAGGCCAGTCTAACTTGACGTCAAGTTGGACTGGCCACTTTATTTGTTTAATAATTTTTTCAATTTTACGGCACAAACGATGAAATTTGGTGAATCGCCGGCACAAACGCAGCACTAACGATTGGTAAAAAAAGAATTTTCAAAAGTCAAATAGAAATTGGTGGCCAGTCTAACTTGACGTAAAGTTGGGCTGGCCACATTCTTTCTTTAATAACTCTGCTAATTATACGGCACAAACGCTGAAATTTTGCAGATCGCCGGCACAAACGCGGCACTAACGATGTGCAAAAAATCTTTTAAAAATTCGATGGTGGCCAGTACAACTTGACGGACGCCTATTTTATTAGTATAGTTTACTCCTGAAATACCGATCGTAATTTATAATAATTCCACTTTGTCATCAAACACACACTGCGTCGAAGTGAACTCTCTACACGATCTTGGTGAATTTGCTCTGACGATGGATGAAAATCCGAAACCGGTCAGAAACAAAGTCAATGTGCATGCTACGACGGATAAAATACCAGATATATGTAAGAGCTTTACAATAGTTAAAGACGCACTTTCAGTGTATAAATCCAAAATGCCCTGGGGTCTATATTTATGTGCGCATGCGCAAGCTGAACTATCTTAATACAAAATCCTGGTTTGAAGCAAAATGGTCAATTTAATTGCGGAAAAAAGATGTTTTAGTGTTTCAAAGAAGAATTTTTGTTCTTTTGTTTAAGGCACTCCAACCTTATCGGTTCATTGGCGCCCGGAGCCCTCCCAGTGCTCTGCCGGCCTTCAGACAAGGTTCTCTTCTTACAGAAAAGTCTATCTCTGAAGAGTAAGCTGCACAAAGTCATAAGATGAGAAAATATTAGAGAAGCACTGTCTGAACTTAAAACGGAGGCCACTGAACTAATTATGTCCATTTTTTGGAATTTTGTAGATGTAGCAGGAACAAGATCAGTAACTGATTAAAATCAATTGCTAGCTATTTACATGATCTAACTTTTTATTTGAATTAGAAGTACATGACATGAAAGCGATCATTTTTGCTAATGACGAATTAGTGCTATTAAATGTGATCCCACTTTTTGCTTATGTCGAGATATTCACCATCTGGACTGTCGTATTCTTGAATAGGCGGCGATTCCACAGGACCGTTAGATTTCCAAGGAATTAAACCATGATCAACCTATTCAATCAATTTAATCAATTATATATTTGAAATTCAAATTTTAGTAACAGATAAATATATATCTGTCTATTAATCTTATTTTAAATTTAAATTTGAGAATTAATTCTTAATTTATGGGTTAACGTCTAGACATAACTGCTATTATATTTATTTTATTAAGAAATTATGAATCAAAAGCTAAGTCTAAAAACTGAGTTTATAATTAGGTGACACACGAAGCTAACCAATAATTGAATCAAAT
Source organism: Triatoma infestans (assembly GCA_011037195.1). Lineage (NCBI taxonomy): Eukaryota > Metazoa > Arthropoda > Insecta > Hemiptera > Reduviidae > Triatoma > Triatoma infestans. Next base: position 103,024 of record JAAEAF010014301.1, read on the forward strand.
GCTAACGATTGATATGATCCAACTTTTTATTCCATCAGAATTACATAAAACATGAAAGCGATCATTTTTGCTAATGTTGAATAAAGAAAGCGGCGTCGATGACTGAAATATTGCTGAAAAATAATTTTTCTTGAATTTGATTTCCCGGCTAAAATTTAATGAAAGTAAACTAACCATAACTATACTTAACTTAACTGCTGATTTATAAAGAGCTTCAGAAATTCGCATCAAATTATCTAAAGCATTTTGTTGTGAATTTATTATACGTTCTATCATCAGAGCATCACTGTTATACTGCTTTAGTTTGATTCTTGTCCATTCCTTTGTAGCAAGAATTTTTTTTTCCCCAATACGAGATTCACCAATGTTTCTGTTATAAAGTCTGAAAATTGAAACAATTTAATGATTAACTGAATTTGTGGTTTATAACATTAAATATGCTTAACAATACGCCAAATTGTAGAATAATGCTTGTAAAAGCTAACTACTGAAAGCTTTTTGATTATTGTAAAAACAATAATTATTGCAAACTGACTATAAATTAATTTATTTTATGTTAGAGCCACCATAAGTATCAAACTTGGCTACTGAAAGTGAAACACTAAATTACAATAATATGCAGGATAGGGTGATCAAAAATCGGATGATACACTTTTGTAACTATGAAAATTAAATAACCCTAGTCTATTATCTGTACTTCCTATTTACTTTTTTTTAAAATAGATATAATCGACCTTTTTTTTTTAAATTGCATTTCTCAGTATTCGTTCAGCTTTGATACCATACTTCATTAGATTTGATATGCTCATACTTCATCAAATTTAGGGAATTTTAGCACTGGTGTTAGAAAACGTAACTTTGAAAGATCAAAGACTATTCCTTGACAGCGTGCTTCATTCTGTGGTTATGACCGATTTCGGGCATTCGCCAATCTTCAGAATGCCCTGAAAAGCAGTGTGATATCAAACTTCCTGGAGATGGGTGAACATTCATTCGATGACCACACTATGAAGCTGGCTATCAAGGAAAAAATCTCTTTAAGTTTTCCAGGAATGCTAGACCAACCACAATGATTACTGCGGCATGGGCAGAATATTTCGTTTATTTGTATTTCTTAAAGAAAGTTCGAGCTTTCTATTAACTTGCGAAATAATCGAGCATATATAATGCAAAGGATTTTTAAATATTCTCTCAAACAAATATTTTAACTTAAGAAGAATGGAAGAAAATTTATCAAAAACAATCAAACATATTAAAATTACATGTTTCAGTTCATTAGTATTTCTTTCTTTGTTTTTTAATTTATACAAAGAGCCATTTACCCAAAATAAAACATTTCTCAATTATTCAGGCTTCATATAACGAGGAATAACACATTATTTCAGAAGTAGATATACCCGAGTAAGTGTATAAGTATTCAAAAAGTATGAATCAGAGCAAAGTTTTCAGAAGATAGAAAATGAAAATGCGGGATGTCTCAAAATCCCTTTTTCCCAAATTTTTCAATTAACGATTTCAAGTTTGCTAGTGAACTATTTTCAATTATGTGATTAGTGCAGCAATAATTGCTGATATTCATTGTCAGATTCTGGTTCCTGTTGAAACATTCCTTTCACTATAAAATTTCGGTAATAGTGCATGAGTTGGACTTCGACTGTTTTTTCTCTATAGAAATTACTAAAAACTTTGGATAGTGTTATAATATACTTACACAATTTTTAGAAAATTTTTGAGGTGGTCTGCGCCCCCTATGCCCCACTTTTATGTGGGGGCTGCGCCCCCCACGCCCCCCTTTCGAAAAAAATTAACCCCACGGTTATCCAACTCGAAGGTAAGTGGATACTTGACGAATATTATAGTTTAGTGAGTCACAGATCCCAACACGCTTCCTTTCGAAAAAAATTAACCCCACGGTTATCCAATTCGAAGGTAAGTGGAAAGTTAGTGAATATTATAGTTTACTCTATCACATACACCCACAAGCTTCCTTTCTAAAAAAATTTACCCCACGGTTATCAAATTCGAAGTTAAATGGAAGAAAATGGAATAAAGAATGTTACCTTAATTAGGATCGTCTCTATGAAGAGGCTTGTAGACTTGAGCAACTCCTTTTAAGAATGCCCGCATCGGATCTTCACAATGTGAATGACTTCGATACCACATATATTCGCCTAAATAGGCATCGAATTGGTCAGTGACGGTCCTTGTGGGAAGTTGACTTTTAATTGAATTCCACGTTCCTTCAATGCTATTTGTATGTACACCAGTGTCTGGATTTTTGAAATTTATGGAGTGATTGACTCGCAAATGAATGAACCCCTCATCTTCTAAGCATTCATATGCTTTCCAGCAGTCCGAGTAGATGGTAGTTCCCGGATGTATAAAAGTTTTAATTAAATTTAATAGCGTACTTTTATCTCTCCTTTCAACCACTTTAAAAAAACATTTATTCGATCCTCTTTCAACTCCACCAAACACCCATTTACCTTCCACACGTTTCCCTCTATTAAACTTCCTTTTGCCAAACTTGCTTTCATCAATTTCTACAATTTTTCCATATCCCCCAAGCATACTACTCTCATTCACAACTACATCCATGTACACCTCTCTGAAAAAACTTCGCCAGTCACACACAGAATGTTTACTTAACCCCAATTCGAACTGAATATCACACTGCTTACGCTTCATTACAAAAAACTCAGTCATCAGTAACACATTGATCATACTAATTTTACTCATTTCAAACCATGAACCTTTACGCACACTTCTTCTCACCGAATGATCACCAGAAACTTGACATCGCCATTCATACTTATCTACCGAACTGTTCCTTTTAGTTAAAGTCATTTGTCTTTTACACTTTGGACATTCATATGTATTAGCAATTAAACCTACATCCATACAAAACCGCAAAACTTCCATCTGACCATCCTCACTTTGACTACTTTTATACTTTAAATTATAAAGAAGTTCTAAATTTAGAATATTCATTACTTAAAGCACGCTACCAAACACAAGAAGAAAAACTGTTAACTTAATCCCGCTAAAATGCTTATCATAAAGGGGCCCATACACTATCCAACTTGTTGTACAACCAGGTTGTACAACTTGAAATGGTAGGAGCCCATACACTATGCGACAGTTTCAACAACTGTTGTACAAACTTCAGTAAGCTACTAGTGCAAGTTCATGTCGAATATATGTTCACTTAACCTATACTTTAACCTTAATCTATAAAGATTTATCTATAATAAAGTTAAAGTTATCTATAATAATAAATTTATCTAAAATAATTTATCTATAATAAATATTTATATAATTATATATAGGTAAAATTTATAAAAAATGTCTGAAGAAATTCAAGCAGTAATCCTATGTTCCATAGTAATTGATTTGTGCTTTGAAAAACAAAAACGAAAAAAAAGAAAGAGTGGGTTAAAGATTGGCTAACTAAACGACCCAAATATACCCACATGAATTTATTAAAGGAAATGAAATGTTCATCATTTATATTTACATTTCATTTATATTTTAGATATTAATTTTATGTGAATTATTTTAATGCACATTATATACTTTTTATTTTATTTTCGTTTTTTACTTTTTTCTCCATTTATTTTATTAATTGTTATTTATATATATATCTATTTTATTATCTCGTTTTAATGAATTGATTAAGTATGCTTATGGAGAAGGTTATTACTATTCTGTCTTTTGTCATCAACTAAGTTGGAAGTAAAGTTGTACAAGAGGCCCATACACGTCCGAACATGTTGTACAACAATAAGCCACGCCCACAAAAAATCTACTCGTTTTTGATTTTATCCAACTTGTTGTACAACCTGGAAATATGACATGCAACCTGCCCATACGCCTTCCAACATGGTTGTACAACCACCCAAGTTGGATAGTGTATGGGCCCCTTAACATGGGAGTAAACCTAGTTCAAAAATTATCCGCACATGGCGCTGCAAATTAGAAGTCCAACTCATGCACATTAGCCAAAATTTCTTTCACACTACAATATTCACCACAAAAAATTCCCCTGAAATACTAATTTCTGATTTTATGCTTCTGCATAATTACCAAAAATTCTATCAGTTTAGTTACTATATGAAAATAATTTAGTTTACATATTTCTTTTTATGCTTACTCAGCACTACTGATTATTTCCAATGGTATCTCACATTCACTGATAGGCTTTAGCTGCTGTACATTTCTTTCAAGGCGTCTTATTTGCTTTTCCAATCTCCTTCTCCTGCGTTCTTCTCTCTGTTTTATTATTGCTGGATCTATTCTCTTTTTCTTTTTTAAGGGCTCTGCACTGAAAACCAGAACAAAAGTTCTATAAATGCTCAAATTTAAAATTTTACTCGACTTATCATTTTGTACTATAATACAAAACTGAAAATAACTTCATTTCGACTGTAAATGTAATAAAATTATATTGTGATTGTTTAGCTTACCATAAAATATCAGTAAACTGGATACATAATCGAGAATAAAATGTGGAAAAACCTCTTTTAAAAAATGTCTGAGGTAAAGTACAAACAACCATACTGCACCTAAGAAAAAAGAATTATAACACAGTTATCAGTTAACATCCGTTCGATAGAAAAAGTGTGCTAGGTTCCTTTTAATATTGGCATTTAACATGAATTGAAGGGAAAAATTCAATCCAAATTTTAAAACTCAAAAATTAAGAATATATGTATAGGCTTGCTTCGATCTAGCCGTTTTAAGTGAAAGAGCTTACAAGAAGAATTTTTTAAACGCATTAAAAAACTAACAAATTTGATATGCAAAGATTAATAGTGTTCTAGAAGTATAACTCTCTAATTATAACGTTACCAAAAATATATTCCTCCGTCTTCGGTGAACTAATCTAATTAAACTATCCAGATTTTGGTTATTAAGTAGTTATATTTTCTTTTTTCACAATCTGCTTATACAACGAAAACATCGATGGAAGTAGTAGACAGAAACAAGTAACCTTAATCAGTATAACACCAATTCTTCCAAAGTTTTGTTAACTCTAGATATGGGGCAACTAAGAGTTGTTGTGCCCCTTAATAAAACAAAACACAACTCTAGATATTAAAATATAAAAAAAATTATACATTTTTATTTCCACAACAGATATTATTAAAAGTTATTCAACGCACTTTTCATTTAATTTTTGATAGTTTTTTTTAGCCTCTTCAGTTTATCGATATATATATATATATTATCTAAACAGACAGTAATTAAATTAAATTTACCAAATTATTTCTTTATTAATTTATTGCTTTACAATTTTGGTTAATAACAGCTACATTTATTTTGACTTGAATAAGCTCTATGCATAGGTATAAATAATTATTTCTGAATATTGGCAACACTGAAAGTTGTCGAAAAACAATTCTGTTTTAGTGAATTGTCTGCCAGCATTTGTGTAGTACATAAAATACTTAAACTGTGTTGGTAAAATGGTTAATATTTCTTTATTGTGCTTGTTTGTAATATATATATATTGTCATTTATTAGCTACTTTTGTGTCTTATTTGCCTTACTATTTTTAAGAGGAATATTTAATTTCTTTAAGCGAAAGATGTTTTGGGAGGTTATGTCACGTGCGTATTAACTAATTAAATTTAATATTTTTAGCCTTTTAAAAGATTTGTGCAAACAGGAAGAGTAGCATATATTTCTGATGGGCGATACAAAGGAAAACTCTGCGCAATTGTGGATGTAATAAATCAGACCAGGGTAATCCGCTTATGTGTCTTATTTTTATTTCTGACGCGTTAACTACTTGTTATTAATCATATTTGGATTTAATATAAAGTTCTTACACTTTTATGTATCTTATTGAAGGCACTAGTTGATGGACCCGAAACAGGTGTTCCACGTTGTGGTATTCGTCTCAGTCAGTTACATCTTACAAAGTTCAGATTGAGATTTCCATTCACAGCTTCTACAAGAGTAGTAAGGAAAGTTTGGAAAGATGATAAACTTGATGAAAAGTGGAAAGAAAGTATGTGGGCAAAAAAAGTGGAAGCTAAAAAGAAGGTAATAATAACAAGACAGGACATAACTTTATTATTTCGGGGAAAAATTTTGTTTTTTATTCATAGTTTAATTATTCTCTTCTTTTATCATACTGTTAGAGCCTCACCCTTAGTCCAGAGGTAGCACCGTAATTTTGGTTTGCGAGAAGTTAAAATTCGATTCCTGTAAGGGCTCAAACGGTGTTGATTTAAAAACGTGAAAAAAGTGGAGGGGTAGCACTAAAAGTACAACAATTTAGTAGTAGCAAAGGCCAGAAACCAATTTAAGAAATGCTTTTTTTTGTTGTATTAAAAAATGTGGTGTGAAACATATATGGACATTTCTATGTGAAACATATCTAACTGCATTTCACAAAATTGTAATTGACTAATTTTTTTAAAACCAATGTATAAAATGTTTGTCTTCAGTTTTATATTAAGGGGAGAATCTAAACTTAATAAAATGACTTTTTTGGAGGAAAGCATACCCCTACCATATATACTTCTTTCAATGAATTTCTTGGAAAGAAGAAAAATCATTTCAAACAAAAATGATCTTTATATCCACAGTTAGTGTACCAAATTTGATGAAATTGTCCGTGTTAACTGCAGTTAGAGAAAGTCGTGTATGTTTCACACTAGATTTTTTAATACAACAAAAAAGCATTTCTTAAATTTCCTTTTGTGCTGCCCATGGTGTATAATATGGAGAAAATCGCGAAAACTGAAAAAAAAAAAGTACAGTAAAAACGCATTTCCGGTCATCCTATTTCCTCAAACTCGGAATTTCAATCTATTTAATTCTAATTAATAATATTCGGATGATAGTATTCAGTTTATTACAAACTGAAATGGCACTTTAGAGGAAAACCTTACCCCACCCTCTCCCAAAAGTGCCCTTAAATGAGTTTTTCCATAGAAATCATACAAGTAAAGTTTTAATTCTTTGTATTTGTGCTCCATTTTAACCCCCTTTTCGTTTAGTGTCTGCCAGATAATGCTTCTCGGAACCGAGTCGAAGGCCTTTACCAAGTACTAATAGCTCGCATTTCTTCTATCTAACAATTTCTCACTAACTTGTCTGACAGTAAATATCAGATCTTGGATACTTCTTTCAGCTCTAAACCCGTAATGAGCACTATCCAGATTAGATCCAATCTCTTTTCAAGTCTTTCTATAAAATCGTTGAGTTCAGCTTACACGGTGCACTGGTCAGGGAGATACAGCTATGATTGCTGCACACCCGGGTTATCTTCCTTCTTGAAGATATGTACTATAATAGAAACCTCCCAATCTCAAAGTATAACTTTTTGTCTCCATATCTTATTTATTAGTTGTAGCAAGACTTTTTCTTCTTCTGCTCCTATGTATCTCGTCATTTCCGGAGAAATTCCATCGTGGCCTGCTGATTTACCTATTTCTTTTATATTTGACGGACTCTAGTTCTCATTCTTCTCTTCCCATTTGACGCCCTCATCAACAGCTGTGTCCTGAAGAACTTTTGCTCTGTTCTGAATCCCAGTAGGGTAGTAAAATCCTACTTCCATCTTTCCCATCTGTGAGTATTTTTCCTTCACTGTCTTTAATAAATTTTAAACAGGGCTTTTTCTCTTTTCTCATGTTTCTCAGGATCTTATAAGAGTTTTTTATAATTTTGCTCCATAGCATTTCCAAACTCTTCCCAGGAAGCCTGTTAACTTTATGTACTTTTCTTTAACTTTTGTGCTTGTATTTTGTATACTTTATAATCATTCTGGCATCTCGTCAGATATTTCTTCCATTTTTCTTTTTTACATTTCACCTCTCTCTTTATTTATTTCTTCATTCCACCAAGCTGTTGACTTTTTCTTAGTCCCCAGTCACCTTCCACACACCTCTTCTGCTGCTTCTTAAACAATGTTCTTAAAAGTGTTCTTCACATTAGATATCGTCCACCTGGTATGTCATTGTCTTAAGTAGTATTGTACTTTATCTTGAAATTCACGTCTTACTTCTCACTTTAGTTTGTAATTATTAATTTTTGTCTTAATTTCCATCTTTCCATTTCTATTTCTATTTTTATGTTCCAATATCCTTCCGGCTGTTTTATCTATTTGGAGCAGATTCCAATTCATCTATCTATTGGAGCACTTCCCCAATTTCATATCCACGCTTAACTCTTATATCCCGGATATCTTTTCTAATACTTCTACTTACTAAAAAAAAATCTACAATAGTTTTCATTTCTTGATGGTTCTTCTCGGGTATACTTATATTTTTGTATGGGTCTATAGAGTTTGGGACAAATAAATCATTAGCAACACATAATTTTAAGATTTTAAGCTACCTAGCCATTGGCCATCTTTCCCAACTCTTTCGTTAATATCTCCTAATTCCCTCAACTTTAATCTATTTTATACATTTTCCTCTACTGTCATTATTACTTTTTAAAGATTGCAAATCTGCAAAAAAGGCATCTTTTTCTTCCTCCAAAGCAGCCTCATTAGTGCATAGCAATAATAATTGCCAGCACGTCACCCTCATCATTCCATTACACAACATAAGCCTTTCATTCTTAAATAACCAGTTTTACTCTTTCTTACTTCCTCTTAGTAAGAGGAAGTATTGCAATCGTGTCAAATTTTCGATATCGAGTTTTCACCGGAAATATCCGTTTTGAGATCCCCCGAATCTAAAAAAGTAGTTTTTAGCAAATGGACTGTGTGTGTGTGTATGTGAACAGCATAGCTCAAAAACAAAAAATCGTAAATACTTCAAACTGATATTCCGATTAGGTATCATCATGGGATTTCAAAAACTGGAGTAAGAGAAAGTTGTGTGAGTGTTTCACACTAGATTTTTTTTTTTAATTAGAGGTGTGTTTACTGTAGAATAGAAAACCCACGCCTGCTTGTATTCTATCAGTCTTTACTTCCGAATGTATAAGAGTATAGTCGTTATCTAAAATTATTACCCCGCTTTCTTTCATCTTCGTGTCAGTAAGTGCCAACCATTTCAAATTACTGCTTTTTTAATTCCATTCTTTTCCCAGTATCCTCTTACATTCCAAGTTCCAAATTTTTGTGCTGCTTTCCACGCCAGTTATATCCGTTAATATCCTTCCAGCTCATTCATGCTTCTCTTAATAATGGTTTTTTAAGAGGAACGGGTTATTAGCTCGTAGCCTCCGATCCTGATGATAGGGCTGCTACCTATGGCATCAGGCTGCCATGTATGTTCTTCGAACCTCTGGTTTTCTGATGTACTGCTTCTGCACATCCTATGCCTTCAAGTTAAAACACACTATTGGTTCTTCAGTTACTGCCTAAACTTGCGGAGGAAACTAATTCACGCATCAAGCGGAGGAAACTAATTCACCCCCAGTAAGGAAAGTAAAAAGGAAAAACTTTGATACAAGTAATTGTAAGCGGTATCTTGGGAATTCCTTTATTAAATATGTGTATTACACACTTTACACATAATATGAATTAATAAAATGAAATATCGTTTAAGCGCTTTGAAAATTATGGTTTCCCCATAATGTTTCATAGTATAGAAATTACTTATGCAAACTTATAAATTATTAACTCTCCATATGTATTTAATTTGTTTTAGAGGTTGGCATTAACGGATTTCGATAGGTTTAAATTAAGACATGCACGGCAAGTAAGAAATAAATTGCGCACTTCGGCCTTCCTATACTTAAAGAAGAAAGCTAAAAAAGAAGCTGCCGCTGCTTCAGCAGCGAAAAAGCAGGAAAAGAAAGCTCCGCTCAAGAAAACTGAAAAGAAAAAGTAAATTTTGTAATTTCTGCTTTTTAATAAATATTTTAAAAAGTTTTTGTTTTTTCTATGGTAGGTTTTTTTTATCTATTAAAAGTTGTCAAAATTATGCTTAAGTTTATTGTAAAACTGAATCTAAAAGCGATCACTTATACTTTGACTAGCCTGAAGATAAATGTTTTCTTTATATTGTGAGAGTATATAATTATGAGCTTTAAGATGGAGCCCATAAGGAACAGTATTAGCGTTCTTTGCAAAGCCAACTTAGAACTATGAATAGGAAATAATAGGGCACAATAATAGTACAACATGATTTCAAACGTCGTCATATAATTATAATAATTAAATATAAAAACCTCCGCATAATAAAATTCAAATAATAAATGAATATAACTTCTAATTTAAAATTGAAAAAAAGGTTTTTGTGCTTTTAGAAGGTAATCTACTATTGTTTTATGTTTGTATTTGTATTAAAATTTAAATCAAATATCGCTGATAAGAAATTCGACAGGAGCTGAACAATATTATATAAATATAACAAAATTAGATAAGCAATAAAATAAATGTAATCGAAATTATGCACATCCTAGGTCATTGTCCCAAACACTGGATTATGACGGCATATACTTGGACCATACTCCTCGTAAGCTTCCTTAGTGTGACACACCTGATAAAACTCCGGCTATAATTTAAAATATATGAGTTAATTAAGTGTGGGTAAATAAAATTTTACAACTGAAGTTTTTAGAACATGAAGAAAACTCTTGATCACTTACGGTAGAAGCGAGCATACTGCCTCCAAACCAAACTGCATACCTCTGCATATGATGGGAAACAACTTGCACTTCAATAGGTTTGGGCTAAATCACAATTTGGATGAAAAAAAAGCAAAATTCAAATTCCATAATATGGTAAACAAAACAAATATCTTTTACCTTTAAATGATTGCCTGATAATTTTTCAGACAACTTCAATCTGGCATCCACGACACGTTTTATATCTCTTTGTAGCCGGCGACCAAAATCTCTAAACATTGTAGACCCTCCCGATAGAACAATATTATTATAAAGAGGTCGCCGCACATCTATTGGGCAATTCTGAATAACTGTGTCAACTATTTCAGATATAGGTGTGGTAAAATCGGGATTCGAAAACTGGAATAAACAAAATCTTCTGCTTTACAGTTAATCTTACAAGAAAAATAACTAATTTAAAGTTGAATTAAAATAGTAAGTGAATGAGTAATATAAATAAAAATGAATATATATACTCAATGTGCACTATTTGAGGTATGTACTGCAATTGGTAACAATGAAAAACAGAGTAAATTCTCAATATTGACACATTCAAGGCAGATTTTTGGGAGATTTAGATATTCATAGGAACTAAAAAAAACTATAAATGCTTAATTGTTTTTAAGAGAATATACTCCTGAAGTGGAGTGTTCCCAAAGATTGGAGACTTACAAATACGATAGAAATTAAAAAATAGCTTATTAAAAAGTGTTCACATATGTAATTAGAATGGAGAGAAAAATAAAAAATTTGGAATTCAATTTTAAACCTTTTTTTTTTTGTAGTTTTCTAATGTTAACTTAATATTAGTTCATGTGAAGAAAGAATGTGCTCTAAATTAGTAGAATAAAAGGAAATACTTTTAAGATGTTTGGAAGTAACTTGTCCACTTTATTAGATATTTGGATTACCCGTTTTATTGCTCTCATCTTTTAAATTTGTATTGGGTTTAATATAATTGATCTGGTGCAGTGGGTTAAAGAAAAAGGTGAAACAAAATTTTATTTATCCTTTTTAACTTAGTCCAAATTTTCGGTGAACACTGTCGCCTTCTTCAGAGAATTCTACAAAAAAAAAATTATACAGGGGACAAAAATGATAAAAGTAAAATATAGTAATCCATTTAAAGAAATCTGGTAATGATGAGAAGCATCAGAGATATTTTCCGTGAAAATCTGCTTCTTTTTGTGGTCATCGACCTGTTTCGGGCGTTCGCCCATCATCAGGATGTCTTGTCAAAATCAGTGTGATAACATAATTGCACAAAACAAATTTAGTTGATACACACTGAGTTTGCGATGTATCGAGATTATCAATTAAATTTGCTCTGTGCAAGACTGTGTTACCACACTGTTTTGACAAAACGTCCTATGATGGGCGAACGCCGGAAACCGCTCGATGACTACAAAAAGAAGTAGGCCATCACGGAAAATATTTCTGATGCTTTCCAGCCCTGCGGAACCAACCACAACAACCATTAGTGAGAAGGTTGAGATTCTTCTACGAGGGGTGGATTAGTGAAGACTCCTTGCTTTTACAAATTTTATTTGTTCATTCACTGAACAGAATAGGACACTTCGATCTGATGAGGTCATTTTAGGTAGTATTTACATTTGTCGATGTCATCAGCTGTTGAACAAACTGAAACATCTTGAACAATGCAAACAAATTAGGTTAAATATTTTTTTCAAAACTGATGACATGAACTAAAAGTAATTACTAGTGAAGATGACCTCATTAGGTCGAAGTGTCCTGTTCAGTGAATCAATAAATACAATTTGTAATAACAAGGAGTAAAAAAACTAATCTACCCCTGGTTATGAAATATAATAATTATGAGTTATACAGGATCCAGGTTATATATAATGTTTGGAAAAAAATAATTCTAGAGTATATACATTGCGAATCTTTAGAAAAAATAAAAATTAAGAGACGTACATCTGAACAGTATTAGTACATGCGATGGCAAGGGGATAAAGATGGACGTGAAAGTGAGGAAAAACTGTTGTTATACCATTATAAAGATGGAAGTGGGGGGAGACTATTGTAAACTTGAAAGATTTCGTTTTTTAAAAATGGGTTTATTAAAAATGTATAGAAGAAATAACATTTACAAAGAATAAATTGTTGTCTAATGATTGTTGTTTAACGGTTTTGTTCTGTTTGGTGATTAGATCTTTTAGTTGTTCAAAACACAAAAAATCTGGTGTGAAACACTGGCACAACTTTCTCTTACTCCAGTTTTTAAAACTATAATTGACAAACTTTATAGTTAGTATACCAAATTTAATGAAATTGGTTTTTATGGAGAAAATCACAAAAACTGAAAAAACCAGTTCAGTTACTAATTATCTTGAAACTCGGCATTTTGGCAATCTATTTATTTCTAATTAATTTTGTCTAGATGGTAGAATTGTATCTAAGATAGCACTTAAGAGGCAAACATAACCCTACCCCTTAAATGAGTTCCCGGAGAAATGTTTCAAATAAAAGTTGTAGCTCATCATGTATGTAGTTCACATAGTTAGTTTCAAGAAAGTCGTTGGAGCCGTATTAGAAAAATAGCAGAACATTAATAAATACTTTTCAGTAAAAACGCACTTACGGTCATCTGATTTTTCTTGAAACTCGGAATTTATACAACATTTTTAATTTTAATTTATATTATTAAGATGATAGTATTGTATAATAAGCTGAAATATCCTTTAGAAGACAACCTAACCCCACTCCTCCTCCAAAAGTGCCCTTAAATGCATTTTCTCGGAGAAATGTTTTAAATAAAAATTGTAGATCTTTGTAAGTGCAGTTGATATAGCAAGTTTAAAGTAAATCGTTGGAACCACTTTTTTGGACTCAGGGACTTCACAACAGATATTTCCGGTGAAAACTCGATATCGAAAATTTGACACGATTACAATACTTCCTCTTACTAGGAGAAGAGAAAGCAAAAAACTTATCGTTGTTACCATTATAAAGATGGAAGTGGGAAAATATTGTAAACTTGAATGATTTTTGTTTTTTAGGTTTATTAAAAATAAATACAAGAAATAACATTTACAAAGAAAATTGTTAGATGAGGAGCTATCAATAGGTTAACGAATAAATAACGATTACATAAAAGAAATTGCAGAGTATACTGTTAGTAACGTTTGCTTACTTTGGATTATGAGAAAGTAAAATACTTATCATTGATTATACCACAGACTACAAATTCATTAGTCACAATTCTACGTCATCGGGGAATCCACAAACACCTTTGTCTATAAAAGTCCTCATTAAAACTTAGCCAATTCATCTTCCAGCACTTCAACTATCCACTTCCGAAAATACTGTTATAAAACATTCTTTCATTTTATAAAAAAAAAACAAATCCGTAACCATACCACCACAATATTTCAAGAACTCGCTTGATGATTTTCTCCAATACATAAGTGTTAGGAATTTAGCTAAGGGAAAGGGGGCGCTAGAAAAGAATATAGGAAGGGATTGTTTTATTGTATGGCAACCCTGATTCTATGTAGCCTCCAGTTGGGTTAATAAAAGAGATAGGGTTTCTTTACATATTGTTATATTAAGAATTTTCTCTGAGTGTTATTAGTGAATGATTATAAAAGGGTAGTAAAGTGTATGTTCAAATAAGGTGTATGTTGAATTATAATTTTACTATTTTGCATACTGTTGTCTTTTTATTTTTCTGTTACCTAACGCCACATAATTTGGCGACCGTGACAGGACAAACTTTATACATTTTGGGTTAGGTAAAGAAAAAAAAAACAGTACGTGTGATAGTTTCTTTTTAGCTTTAACTTTAAAACAATGTGTGAAAATCAAATACGGAGAGGCATCATCATACTCTCGACGTTCACAAAAACTCAGAGCATAATCGAAGAATTAATAAGAGCCCCAAAACCGGAGTTTGACTTAATCAATGCACGATTTCAAGTTCTTGAGGAACGAATGAAGGAAATTATAGAACTAGATAAAGGAATATTGGACACACTATTTAAAGAAGATAAGGTTAATTCTGAATGCATTCAGGAAGAAATGGAAAGGGCAGAACAGTATGCCGTTAAATTTTACGAACTAAAAGGTAAGATTAACCAATAAATTAAAGTTAAAGAAAATAAAGTAAAAGTATCTGGAGAACAAGCTAGAACAACTATACGACTTCCTAAGCTAGAATTGAAAAGGTGCGGAGGGGAAGTGTCCCAGTGGATTTCTTTTTGGGCTCAGTTCTCACGAATTGATGAGGATGAGTCTCTTAATAATGAAGAAAAATTCCAGTACCTAATTCAATCTATGAAAATGGGCTCTCGGGCCTACAATGTTGCAATGAACTTTCCTCCTTCCGGTACAAATTACCCTTTGGCGCTCCAAGCCAAACGCTCTGAAAGAGCGTTTTGGTCGCACAGACCTTCTCATAGAGCATTATATGCGGGAACTATAGCAAAAGTAATATTAATCTTTGTGAATTTTACGATCAACTTGAAACACAAGTAAGAGCTCTGGAGGCCTTAAACATTGTCTCCGACAATTATGCAGCACTGCTGGTTCCTCTTATTGAGTCAGGATTAAATGCAGAAATTTTAAGATTGTGGCAAAGATCAAACAGACCTCAGGATACCTTGAAGGAGCAAATGGACAGACTCCGCATTTCTAAAAAGGGAAGTGGAAGGGGAGGAAAGAGTGGCCATGGCCCAGTCTTCTCAACCAAACAGATCCCAGAGAAAACTAAATCAAAAAGGGCAGTTATCCCCATCGGCAATAGACCTAGCCAATTTGGAAACAAATTTAATCTCCAGGGAATGTTTGTTCTGTCACGAGCGCGGGCATAAAACCTCAGATTGTATTACTTCCCAGAAGCTCAATCAAACCCAAAAGAAGCTTGTCTTGAAGAGGGCCAGGAGATGTTTCGCCTGTACCGAACCTGGTCATATGTCAACACAGTGTAAAGCCTGCTGTGTCATTTGCCAAGACCGACATATACCTATCTTATGCCCCAAAATTGACGAACTAACATCAAAAAACAAGGGGTCAGAGGTTGATGAGAGATCTCTGGAACAAAAGGAGGAAATTTCCTTAGTAACTTATGTTACGCCGAATTTAATGAGGGACAACGACTGGTCTAGAGACACTGTGGATGAAGTTTTTCTTCAGACTCTTATGGTTTATATAAAAAACGGGAACAAACGCAGGGAAGCTAGGGACCTAATCGATACAGGTTCGCAGCACTCTTATATTAGGCGTGCTTTGGCTGAAGAGATGGGTTATACACCTATTAGAAAAGGTAAAGTTATACATTCCGTTTTTGGAGGTAGTTCGAGTGGAGCGGTTGTACACAGTTGGTTTAAGATTCATCTAGCCAGCTTAAGCACAGATTTCGCCAGTAATTTTATTGCCTTGGATCAGGAGTGTATTACCAATACGATTCCAAGAGCGGTGATGAATGAAAAGCTCAAGAGCGAATTGTCATCATGTAAAATGACGTTGGCGAGAGATGATCAAAACCCTATAGATATATTAGTTGGGGCCGACATTGGAGGCAAGTTGTGGACAGGAGGAATAAAAACATTGACGTCTGGTTTGGTAGCTATAGAGACGTTATTTGGTTGGACCGTCATGGGTAAGAGAAAGAAGAGTGAATACCAGCGAGACACAGATAGTATCAGTCATTGTAAAAATTATGCTAATACGCTCACTACTCTATGTATTTCACAGTTACCTGTTTCGGATCTCTGGAAACTTGAGGTCATCGGAGTTAGGGACCCAACCGAAACGCTATCCAAAGAGCAGAGGCAAAATGCTGCGTCAGAATACTTTCACAATACAGTCAACTTTGTTAACGGAAGATATGAAGTGCGTCTTCCATGGAAAGATAATTTGAATGATCTGCCTTCAAATAGGGATCTAGTAAAAAGAAGATTGCTCCGAATGACTGCAAAGTTGCGAACTGAGCCCGAACTTTATAAGGAGTACGACGCCATCTTACAAAGCTGGACCAAAGAAGGTATCATAGAGAGAGTAGACGAATTATCTGGAGGCCATTATATTCCGCACCTTCCGGTTATCAAGGAAAGTAGCAAAACTACGAAGATACGGCCCGTATTTGACGCATCAGTTAAAATTAAAGGATTCCTATCTCTGAACGACTGTTTGGAAGAGGGGCCAAATCTCCTTGAGCTGATTCCACAGGTCCTAATGAGGTTTAGGCAACGGAAGGTCGGGATTACAGCGGATATAAAAAAGCCTTCTTACAAATTAGCATTCATCCCGATGAAAGGAATTTCCTGAAATTTCTCTGGTGGAGAAAAGATGATCAAGCGCTAGAGGTTTTACGTCATGCTAGAGTAGTGTTCGGTGTGACTAGTAGTCCTTTCCTTTTGGGATCGGTTCTCACCCACCATTTAAATAAATAAGTTGCTTCACCTAACAACAAGACGGCTGAGGTGGCCCACATCCTCAAAAGAAATTTTTATGTCGACAATTTGGCCACAAGTCTTGAGCATTATGGAGACATTCCGGAATTCATAAAAGTTTCAAATAATATTATGGCTGAAGCGGGTTTTGAACTTCATAGCTGGGAATACACAGGAGACGCCAACGTTTCTCAAGAGTCCAATCTTCTGGGGATAATGTGGAATCGATATGCTGATACCCTTCGAATTAATATGGACTGGTGGGAGCGAGAACTTCCCTCAGAACCATTAACCAAACGGAGCGTTTTATCCATGACACAAAAAATATTCGACCCTATAGGTGTGTCACTTCCTGTAACTATAAGGATGAAGATGCTTATTCAAGAATTGTGGGCAAAGAACATAGGCTGGGATGATCCGTTGGACGAAGACATTAGAAAGCCTTTTGAGGTTTGGTTGAGAAGGATACATCTGCTTAAGAGAATTGAACTAAATAGGTATGATGAAAAAGATGCTACTCTATATGTGTTCTGTGACGGCAGTCAAAGAGCGTATATGCTGCAGCTGTTTTTCTAAGAGGAAAATGCAAGGATTGGGTGACAGTAGGGTTAGTAATTGCTAAGGCGAGAGTTACACCTATCAAGAAGTTGACTATTCCCAGAGTAGAGTTGTTGGCGGCCTTAACTGGAGCTCGGTTGCTGAAATTTGTTCAAGAAGGCCTTGGTTGGTCAAGGATTCCCGCAATTTTGTGGACTGATTCAAGCACGGTCTTGCCGTGGATACAACGCGGAGGAGACAGTTCTATCTTTATAAGAAACAGGGTGAGTGAGATAAGATCTCTCACAGCAACAGACAATTGGAGGCACGTCCCAGGAGAGGTAAATCCTGCTGACCTTCTGTCTAGGGGATGCGATGTTTGTAAACTCATAGAATCTCAGTGGTGGAGAGGCCCACATTGGTTGCTGGAACAAGAAGAGAGATGGCCTTCGTCCCCTGTAGTGTATGAAGTTATAGCAGACGTGGGATTACTAGTAGCTAAAATTGATAACAGTTGGTTGTACCACTACTTCCAGAGCTATGAACGTATTATCAGAATGGTTGGCTGGATGAAAAGATTTATTCACAACTGCCACATTGAACATCCTAAAAGGACAGGTAGGCTTCTAATTGAGGAAATAACCGCAGCTGAGTGTACAGTTATACGATTGATTCAAGAAGAATATTTTGACTTCCCGCAGGATAAAAGACTTCGAGATTTCCAGACTTTCAAAGACGAAGATGGAGTCCTCCGGATCAAAACAAAAGTCATTGAACGTGAGGATGAGTTTAAGCCAGCGATTCTACCACCAGAACACTCAGTGGTCAAGAGATATGTTCACGATTTACACCGCCGAAATAATCATGTGGGTACCCAAACACTTGTAGCTCTTTTAAGGGAAAGATTTTGGATTCTAAGGAGCCGACAGTTAGCTAGAAGTATTGTAAAGAAATGTACTTTCTGTCGCCGTTTTCAAGGAGGAAACTTAGATACCTATTCTCCTCCTCTACCAAATCTGCGAGTTCGTGATGCAGCAGTTTTCGAAGTAGTGGGAGTGAATTTTGTGGGTCCTCTTCATATTCGAGAGGGGGAAAAGGTGTGGATTTCAATCTTCACTTGTGCCATCTACAGAGCTATCCATTTAGAGTTGGAGGTCGCTCTCCACAGACGCCTTTATTCTAGCATTTAGACGATTCATTGCTCGCCGGGGGCGCCCCAAGACGGTATTTAACGACAATGGGACCATGGAACTGCAAACGCATTTGAATCACTGGATTGGGATCGGATCACCAACTTTAGCATGGCGGAACGCATTGAGTGGAGATTCAATCCTCCTACGGCCTCATGGTGGGGAGGTTTCTGGGAGCGCATGGTGGGCCTAGTAAAACAGCTTCTTCGAAAGACATTGGGAAAGGCTGCCTTGACGTATGATGAGCTTCAAACCTTAATTTGTGATTGCAAAGCTCAGATTAATGCTCGACCATTAACATATGTTTCGGAAGAAAACGTTGAGCTTTCTCCTCTGACACCTTCGATGTTCCTACAGGAAGTACAAGAAGTGGGAGTACCGGACTTGGATCGAGTTGAGGCGAAGCATCTATGCAGGCGCTTACGCTATACACAAAGGATACGTGAAGAATTGAGAAGACGATTCAGGATAGAATATTTGGGATAGCTCAAGTGGAGTCACAGGCGGCAGACTCGAGAACCAGTAGAAGGGGAAGTCGTCCTCTTAGGATCTGATAATCAGAAAAGATTGACGTGGCCTCTCGCAAGAGTGGTGCGGCTGATCAAAGGACGTGATGGGAAAGTGCGACTCCTTCAGTTAAGAACAAGCAGTGGAACAGTGATTCGACCACTGCAAAGAGTATATCCCTTGGAACTGGAAAGTGACCACTCAGTCCCTAACTCTGACGTTCATCGGGAAGTAAAGGTGGCCGATATCCTACACAATGAAGAGCAAATGTCAGAGAAAAGATCTAGGAGTGGACGAAGAATTGTGAGGCCTATCAAATTGGATTTATAAAATTTCAGTGTTTCTAAGCTTGTTTTGCTTACTTTAATATTAGTTTCATTTTAATGATTTCAATTGTACAGTAAACTGTTGTTCAACTTAAATTCTTGTAGTAATTTCCAAAATTGACTAATCAATTCTGTAAATTAGGTGGGGAGTATGTTAGGAATTTATCTAAGGGAAAGGGGGTGCTAGAAAAGAATATAGGAAGGGATTGTTTTATTGTATGGAGCCTGCATCTATGTAGCCCTGATTAATATCTATGTAGCCTCCAGTTGGGTTAACCCTGCAACAGGCGCGTGGGTGACATATGTCACCCAGTGTTTTCTTTCTTAACAATAATCATTCAAAAAAGTTCAATAATGTTCTGTAACTTTTAGTACCTTTCCAGAAATAGTTAATTCAACATAAACCACAGAAAAAAAAAAAATTCTGGGTAGAAAAAAATATTTTCGTGCACAAAGTCAATTGGGTGACATATGTCACCCAAGCGACTAATGGTGGAACAATTTTTGCAACCTTCCATTTTCCAATAAAAAACTGAAATTTCATTAGTGTGTGTAATAATTTTTATAAAACTATTATTTTGTGTGTATTTTAGATATTTTGTGGCTTTTTTTAAGTTTTTCTGAATATGAAAGGTACGTTTACAGCAATTATTTTCTTATAAACACTTGATATTCACGAGAAATGTGATATTATTCTGTTGTTTTGTATTTTGTTTCTTATATGAAATGAGTTTTTGAAAACTATTTCATGGGAACTGATTAAGCCTCAAATCGAAAGAAGAAGTAATATTTGCCAGGTACCAACCGAAATTAGAAGACGTGCAAAGATTCTTTTAGGAGTTCCAGAAAACCCGGGTTCTCCAAAAGCGACCAGAAAAGGAAGTAGAGGGCGTTGCTATATCTGTGGTAGATCGCGAGACAAAACAACAAGGAAGTGGTGTAGTCGTTGCCAAAATTGGGTTTGCAGTGATCATTTAAAAGAAATCTGTGATAAATGTTTCAGAGATGAAGTGTATTGTTTTAAAAAGTGACTAATTTTTAATTTGTTTAATAATGAATAATTAATATTAATAAAGATATTATTATTTTAATAATGATTTCGTGTTTATAAACTTTATTTACATTCCCTAAAACGTGATATGAAAGTGGGTGACAACTGTCCCCCACGCGCCAGTTTGTGCACTGATTCATAACGCGCCTGTTGCAGGGTTAATAAAAGAGATAGGGTTTCTTTACATATTTGTTATATTAAGAATTTTCTCTGAGTGTTATTAGTGAATGATTATAAAAGGATAGTAAAGTGTATGTTCAAATAAGGTGTATGTTGAATTATAATTTTACTATTTTGCATACTGTTGTCTTTTTATTTTTCTGTTACCTAACGCCACAATAAGGTCATTACATTAGTCTCCGCGATAACTTGACAGTATTACCATGCACCAATATCCCACACAGAAGCACTGAATTTATGTTATCAATCAGGATACTTCAGTTTCCAAAATATACTTACAAAAGATGGATTAGCCATAGGCAATAGCCTTGCACCTGTCTTGGCCAACCTCTGTTAGATACTATCCTCCCCATTCTTGATACTTCCATTTCACAAATTTTTAAATACGTTGATGAGTTGTCCCGATTCGTTAACCCAAATGACATCCTCTCAGTTCTCCACCATTTTAACTCCTACCTCAAAAAGCTCCAATTTACAATTGAAAAAGAACACAACAACCTATTTTCTTTCCTCGGCACCATTATAATCCGGAATCCCAAAAATACACTGACTTATGAACACAACAAGAAAACTTATTGTGTCGTCCCATTTCATTTTCCCATCAATCATTAAGCAAACATTAAAAAAAATTGTTTTCTCCAATGGTTATCCCACACATCATGAACAAAATAATAATAAAAAAACCTATAACCAACACCTTTGCACATATCCATCTTCTTTTAACTCCTAAATAATACACCAATCCAGAAATCTCTCATACATGTACACTCCTCTGACAAACAATCAACTAATCAGTAACGAAACAAATTCTAACCTTGTCCCTTTACACAGTCCACTAAAAGTTCACACAGTATATGCACATCACTTTACAATGCCACATATCTAGGAGAAAGTACACAATTTAAAAAAAAAATCAAATAATACAACCAAGACATTATCTCTGACATAAAGTATCCAATTATCATGCGGATTATTTGTTAATGATCAAATTAATAGATGAGTGAAACAAAGATAATTACATTTACTTCATATTATCATATTTATTAAGTAAAAGATGTTCTGAGAAATAGTAGTCAATCTAAGTAAGAATCCCAATAAATAGATTTCTAAACATGCTTGTCTACCATTTTCTGCATCCACTTTTTACCTTTTGACCTTTAGAACCAATCTATTCTCACAATCTAACCTAACCACTTCAAAGGGCTCCTCGCAGAATGCATATATTTCTACCACCTCAATCATATATTTCTAACACCTCAATCGTATTAACCGTAAAAAGGGGAAAGAAATCATCATCCCCTCTGGATGCTCAAGAGCGGAAACTCGGATTATATACTCATTTTTATTCCTATTATACTATCTGTTAACCCTTAATTACTCGTAAACACATTCACAGCCCTCTACATGTAACAATTTTCTGGTAAATGTTTTTCCTTTATATATTTTTTAATAAACCAAAAAACAAATTCTTCCCTTTCTTACAACTTTCCCTCAAATTTATAACGGTATAATAACAGTTTTATCTTCATCTTGATTCCGTTCCTAGTACAAATACTGTTAATATGATGATCTCTTAAATTTTATTTTTCTGTAAAGTTCGTAATAATGTATACTCTATACAATTATTAATTACTAATTACTTTCTTCATAAATTTATTTACTTTACATTTTACTTCAATAATTACTTTTGCAATTTTTGTTAGAACATTATTATACTACTCAAATTTTTTGTAGCTTTCCTAAAGAAGGCGAACAATTTTCACCGAAGAAGTTGGAATTACTCAAAATATCCAACATATATAGATCTTGGAGTCTATACTCAAGATGTTACATATATTTTCAGAGTACAATACTTCATGATCATGCTTAATAGAAGAAACTCAAGAATATACTCATTTTTATTCGTAACACCAATATGTAAATGACCACTTAATATTTAAAACAAAATAATCTAACCTCTGGATGGAAAAAGATTTCAGGGCCCAGAAAACGTTCATATCCAACATCCACACCAAATTGTTTCTTTGTAACAGCATTCATCCCTTCAAACCTTCTAATCCATTTTGTGGGATCTGAATCATATTTGGCGAACTCTTTGGCTATGTCCGGACATATGTAACAGTAACGTTCCTTTACAGCTTTGGCAGTTTCCATTGACTGCTCTGGCGGTATGCCAATTTCTCTTTCCCTGAGCAATGACTGGATAAAATATGTAATGTTTCTTCCAGCTATAGGAATATGTTTAATACAACTGCCTATTACATAGCCTTCTGCCTAAACAAAACAAAAAAATATTTATTTCTTCAAGTCAGTGAGCAAATAAATATTCGTCAATAAATAAAATTAATAATTTTGTTATTAATACATATTATCAAATTAATAAATAAGTACTTCATTAAGTGGCACTTGTACTAGAGTTTAAAGCCTTTACTTCCACGTAAAAAATTCACTTAGTAAAACGGAAAAGTGAAATTAATCTAGGGTTACGTCAGGCTTAACAGTACATATTAAGATGCTTTCCGACAACGTATCTCGTCATCAAAAAACTTGTTACGTTAAAACAAAGCAATCAGAACACGATTAAGCGCCAGCTGAAATCCCTCGTCTAACAGAGCCATCAACCTCAAGTTTACAGTGCGTGATCAAAACTTTGATAACCTTGAATGCCTATCACTGCAGCACACATGATGACGAACTATACGTAATCATACAGCACTTCATTTGTATGAACTCTTTCCCCATTCTCACCATTAAATTCTTCATAATACATCACAATTTACAAGAATATCATGTAATATTAAATCATAAGCAGTTGTATTTGCTTTAAAAGTTTCTGCTTCTTCCAATTCTATTCGTCAATTGAAGATGATCTCGGACTGACGGGAGCAATCAATTACAATGATAGGAGCCTCATCACTAAATTGTTCTCTGCTTAAAATTGGTTCGCTTTCCTTTCCATAATAACTACGTTGAAAAGTTGACACATGAATATAAATTGTACACTGATTTTTAGAGAAGTCTATATTAAGATCATCATAAGGCTAAACCTCTGAATTTAGATGCAATTTAATATTTAATATGCTACAATGATTGAATTGAGTCATAGTATTTTTTCTTTTTGTTGGTTTGAAATGCAGTTATAACATATCGAGTTTTTCTAAATTTTTTGTTATCTTGACTGACCAAGTATGCTTCTTTGTGCCGGTAGAGAAGGATATTTATTGATGCCAAGAACGGAATGCCATGTGAACGGTTTTTCCTTTGTTGATGAAATTTAAAAACTTTAACTTTTGTTCGTCAGATACTTTTACATGTGGCATTTTCTATTGAATAGACTTTAGGTTAATGAAAGCTTTGATATTGGGATGTTCCCCAAAAACTGTAATACAATCACCTTTCTGCTACGAATTAACTCATGTATTCCTTGTTAAATTATCTGACTTAATCCTCAAAGAAACCCATTACGAGATATAGGGGAATGTAAGCAACAAAATTGCCATTTTCATCCGTTATTTTCACATATTTACTAGGCATCATCCGGCCACTCATTTCTAATTCTAACGCTTTGTCTAGACTGAGTGATGCATAGTCTTTTAGTATGCTAGCATTTCCAGGGTTCCGAACATGATTAATCAATACTTCATTTCATACAAAAAAATAAAAATCCATTTTTTTATTATTTTCAATTCACTTGGATCTCTAGTTTGCTGTAGATCTCTACTCCTTCTTTAACTAATTGTCCTTGAATATATAGGGAACTTTTGGATGGAACAGTATAAATGAACTGCTGTTGCACGGCAATTATAATTTCATCAGAATTGTTCAATGATTATGTATAAGTTGATCTGTATGATATTCATAATCGGCTATCCTTTCCTCAACGCTCAATCTCTTACTTACATTTAGTATTTCTTCCATTTTGGTTTAACTGAAAGTCCTATACTTCTTTAAGGAACAATGTCTGATGGCGTTAATGTTCTGTGTGGTACACGTTGAATACCAGATAGTTTCACTTCAGCGTAGCCGCTTTTATACCTTCGAAAATTCAATACCCATTTTTCATTAAGTGTAATCTAATAGTAATTGTTTCTTTGCGAAAATCCACTAAGTTTTTGTCTTGATCTGTTAGTTACTGTTATATTGTTTATACTGGTTGGGTACATTTTAATTCCACTTTCAAGGTATTAAGTATTATTTTGTATTAAGTTTTATTTTCAATGAATCTGGAGGCTTTATATGTGATTTTATGTAATTTCCTATAGCTTCAACTTGTAAGTTCCAGTTGGTAAACTAACGACATTTTCTCCATAATTAAACTTATTACTAACTCCTCCATTGTAGAGTAAAACTGAAAACTTAGTAAACCAATGCTGTATTCTCCACCACTGATCAATAAATTAATTGGTGGTACTAAGGACACTAGAAGTGCCTGTTAAAGTAAAAAAGTAAGGCATGACTAAATTGTATAAAAGCCATTATTATATAAGAATCGCAAACACAAATGACCGCAATATGATGAATTCCAATCTTGATTTCTTTTTCGATTGTACATTATTTCACAGTTTTTGAAGTAATGTAGTAGTTGTAGTGCTGGTCTCAGATTTCCAAAGGGATCAAAATAAATTACTTTATTATATTTTTTAATATGGGCAACCAAGTGGGTTCCTGCATTTTGTACAGAATCTAGATTTACAATAGCAGACCCATTACTTTTAGATAATTTGGCAAAGTATCAAGCATGTAGACTACCCTAAAATGAGTTGTATTTTGCAAATTTCATCAATTTTATATTTGTCAAAGCTCTATTAGGAAGTAGTCAATCTTGCTTCATATAAAAACCATTCCTTTTTTATAAGGTTTAAGGTAAAATCCTTTGCCAATCAGCTGTTCCTCCATGTTCTTATTGTGCCTTCTTATTTCTTCTAAACCAATCTCTAGCGCCTCTTGTATCTTTAACTGCTTTAACTATTGCCGAAGCTCCACTGCTAGACTTCCAAGAACAGGAGACCTGCAAATAAAGGTACTAGAAATGGAAGAATCCATCCTATTCTCGGCCTTTGTAATGTCCTTGGTAATTTATGGATCTTCGACTTTGCTAAATACTTGTTAGCTTCCTTAAATGCCATTTTAGAAGCAACACTAATCGATATAGTTGATGTAACCGGTCTGCATTGTTGATATTTATATTTTTCTTTTTCCCATCGCCACCACCTGATTTCACTTTAGCTTTCATTGCGTTAGTAACTGTCGAAGCAGCTAATTTATCGCCAACAGATGAGTCGCTTGCCTCTGTTCTTTGCCAAGCTTTTTCCGCTAAGATTCGAACAACTGTGCGCCTTGTTTCTAAATCTCTATGTCTGAATAAACAATGTCATGTTTTAGGCAGACTTCATCCAAAGGATTAATATCTCTACCTCCACGTCGGTCTATCTTATAGTTTGGTTCAGGACCGCAAAAACTGTACCCAGGTATATGCAAAATGGAGTAAATGACTGAATTTATCAAACCATTTCTCACAGTTTTCCTTCTCATTATGATTACGTCGTAAAGCTGTACCCATTTATATAGCTACACTTCCAACCCAAGAGCATCATTTTGCGTTTTGAGAAACAAAGTGAATGTTTACTTCTTTGTAATCTACTCCCTGCAGATGTAGATCAATAAGTGATCGCATATCGTCATGGACCACTATTGCCAGAAAATGTACGTGCACTTATTTGCGGGAGTTCAGAAACTGGTAAAACTAATCTACTAGCTTGTTTAATTTTACAACCGAATGGGTTAAAGGTTTGAAAACGTGTACATATGTTGTGGACAACAAAAGACAAAAGAACGTATATTTTGAAAATATATTCAAATTAGTACCTAAAATAAGGTTTCACAAAATAAGCTACAACCAGCAGGTACTTTTTTTCCTGATAAGGCAGAAAGAAATTCTATTATGGTCTTTGATGATAATTCAATGGACCAACAGGATATAATCAGAAAATATTTCAGTTTGAGTCGGCATAAAGGAGTAGTTTGTTTATACTTAACAGAGTTATGCAAGGATCTCTAAACATCTTATACGTGACAACTCCAACTTTATTATAATTTTTATACAGGAAGATTTAAATTTAAGACATATTTATTGAGATCATCTAAGTTCGTCAAGTGTATCATTTAATAATTTTAAACAGATGCGTGATGAAATGAACCTTATGGATTTTTAACCACAGATAAAACAAGCGATTAAAACAATAGCAGATTTCGAAAAGGCTTAGATACATACATCTTTATCTCGCCTGAGTGTAACAGAATCATTACGATGAAGTGAACTCTCTTCACGAACTTGGTGAAGTTGCTCTGACGATGGATGAAAATTTGAAACTAGTCAGGAACAAATGGAATATGCTTCTACGAAGGATAAAATATCAGATGTTATCCAGACCCATCCACATATTCAACAATAAAGATGTATATTTGGTAAAAAAAATACTAAGACGTAAAAACAAAAACTTTATATAAAATGGAAGATTCTTCTCGACTGTTGCTTGTATGAAGGAAAAGGATCGTGAGTTTCGGTCTTTTTTTGAAAAAAATAAAAAAACTTAAATTCTTGCCAACGTTTCGACAAATATATTGTCTTTTTCAAGGCATAAAAAATAAAAAAATAAAAACTATTAAATGATCTTTAAAACATATCAAAATTGAAAACTTATGTATAATTTTGTAAATAAAAAGTTGAGAACACCTCATTTATATAAAATGTTGGAGCAAACCTTCTTGGATAAATGTAAAAGATTTAATCAATTAATAAAGTTTGTTTACAAAAAATGTATAATTACTTTTATTAATCTGTTACATCATGCATGCACATTCAGGAATGTGAAAGAAAACATTTTTTAGTAAAAATAATAAAAAATGATTCATTATTTGATAGTAAAACTTGATCATTAACATATTTTAACACGAGGCACACATATTTTTCTTAAATAACTATTCTGTTTGTTAATATCATCAGTTACACTTATTAATTTAAAATAGTAATTTTTTAGTAGACTAAACTTGGGAAGTTGATACTTGAGGAGTTCTTCTAACCAAGTACGTTTCTCCTGGACACTATAGTTTTATAAGTAAACTTCTCAAAATAAACTGTTGAATTCTGTATCCAGTATAGAGAACTGTTTTCGCCATAGAACAACTGATCACATATTTGCTTGTTACGCTGGAGAGTTGTCCAATCTTATTCATTTAGGTAGTACATAACAGCTTCCTTGGTTTTAAAGATAACTGGCTCACCTTCTGGCACTCAGTACTATTATTAGTTGTTTTGAGCCACTATAGTTTAAACGAAGGTGGTTGTAAGCTGCAATCCCATCTCACTTGCATCGTAAACGAATCACTAGTCCGTATAATCTCCCTTCAATTTTACTTTGACAACCATGGAGGATAAATAGTTATTAACAAGAACAACTTTTTTTGTTTTGTTTCATTCAGTTTATGTGCTAATAGAATTTTCTAGTTTTGGAAACAATTTATTTACGTGGGATGTAATTCGATAAAACAACATACCAAGAGAACAACAATTACATGTATCTCGCCCAAACTCTTGGTTAGGATTAGGGCATACACAGATGACATAATGGCCATAGCTGCTAAAACAACATGGTCACGACATGGGATATTGGCACGACAACTAGAAATAATTTTTTTATAATTATCACCAGATGTGATTCTCTTCCATACATCTGCCATTGTACTAAAATTATTAGTAAGTACGTAAATAATATATAATTTTATTTATACCATCAAATACTACTTCTCTCTAACCGTTTTGTTTTTCTGGGTTAATAAAGGAAGTCTAGTGAACGTGAACGTACTTTGTACACAACCAAGAGACACGCCTTACCCAAGATTAACTGCTTCCTTGACGAGGTATCTGTATATTTCTTATGTTGTGCAAATTAGGATATACTACTCCAAGCTTCTGACCTTCCAAAGGTTTTATAATTCCTTAATTTGTTGTTGTTTGTTTGTAAGCAATCGTCGTCAGATGTGGTTCCCGAATATCAACAGTACAATTATAATATTGGTGCACTAAAAAGTCTTATATAAAGTAGTTTTGGTGGGATAATTACAACCAAAATCCTAAATTGTACAATAATTTTAAATTCAATGTGTGTGTGTGTGTGTGTGTGTGTGTGTGTGTGTGTGTTTGTATGTGTAATGTATGTTGTAAATTACGATTTTGCTCCAGTTATACCGTTTTTTTTATATGGTACCCCTAATCCATATGAGGGGTAGGCAGGGTAGAGGCGGCACGGCGTTACTTTGTGTGTTCTGTTGTGTGCATGTGTGTACTCTTATGATTGAGGGAGAGTGGATGGTGGGAGAAACAGTTCTTATGGAAAGTTGTTGTGGTGGGAGATTGAGGTGGAAGTCGTGGTGGGAAAAACAGTTTTTTATGGAAAAATTGAAAAATATGGAATAATCGGATTATGGAAAAATGGAGTAATAAAAATTATAAAAGGCACAAAAACAGCATAAAGAAAAAGGGGAATATTAAATCCTATAACTTCAAAAATGAGGATGTCGATGAAGAATATAGGAAGAGGATAGAAGAGAAGGTGACGCATTACAGAGAGGAATGAGATAAGCTGGAAGTGGAAAGGACTTAGAAGCATTTAGAAGAATAATATTGGAAGCAGCAGGAGAAAGCTGCGGAAAAAGTAAGTTGGGCCAAAGGGAGAAAAGAACAAAACGAACATGGTAGTGAAGAAATTAAGGAGAAACTGGCTTGGAAGGATTACTTAAGAACAAAAGAACCTGCATACTATAATAAATACAAGGAGCAAAGGAAAAAAGTAAATGACCTAGTAGCGCAAGAGAAAAGGAAGGATTTGGAAAGAATATGGAAGAAAATCATATAGGAAATCCAAAACTATTTTATAAAATACTTAAGAATATGAAAAGAGAAAAAGAACCTGCAATGGATAAGCGCGGAGTGATGATTAGCAAGGAAGAAGATATAATTAAGAGACGGAAAGAATATTTCAATGAATTACTGCAAGAAGCTAACACCGAAGAGAACGCAACGAGTGACAGGACACCAAATGAAAATCAGGGGGCACGGAGTTTGAAGAGGGCGAATATATTGATGAAGATGAAGTGATAATGGCAATCGGAATATGAAACTAGGAAAAGCACCCAGACATGATGGAATCTCGCCAGAAATGATGGACAGAATATATGGGTGGCAAAGAGGAAGAGCTTCTGCTGCATATACTTAATTTGGTGAAAGAAGACCGGACATAATCAACTCTCTGATTAAGAAAGGAATGAATGAACGATTATGGAGCGCCAGAGACAGTCTGCATGTAAGGACAAACTATGTTCGAACAGCCAATACCAGTTGTCGTGAGTTCGAGACAACAAAAGGAATTCATCAAGGCTGTAGCCTTAGTCTGCTTCTGTTCATAGTTACTCTGGATGAAGTACTCGAGAG
Organism: Triatoma infestans; assembly: GCA_011037195.1. Taxonomy (NCBI): domain Eukaryota; kingdom Metazoa; phylum Arthropoda; class Insecta; order Hemiptera; family Reduviidae; genus Triatoma; species Triatoma infestans. The sequence goes on from JAAEAF010014301.1 coordinate 133,302, forward strand.
GTGTTAAGTTGGAATGCGTAAGTTCGAAGTGGGTTTCTTCTGAATGGCATCTATTCGGTGGAACATCCTAGATTTCGCTGACGATATAGTCCTGATTGCAAGCAATGCTGATAACCTGCAATATAATTTGAACATTCTCCTGGAAGGGCTAAAGAAATTAAAAATGTCTATTGATACAATGAAAACGAAGGTTAATCGGTAAGTCCTACAACAAGCTGAAAATTTTAAATATTTGGGAGTTAATATAAATGAAGAAGGCCGAATTTATACAGAAATAAATGATAGGATCGCTTCGGCAAGAAGATTTTTAATGCCTTAAAAAGAGGATTTGTAAATACAAAAGAAATTAGTAAAAGCACTAACAACCTTTAAAAATACATACATCCCAATCTTAACATACGGCAGTGAGTCGTGGGTTCCCACATCAAAACATCGCAGGATGGATGTAGGAAGGGCAGCTAGGACATGCTTCGAGGTAAATGCCGATACCATTTCAGCCTGTTCAGCGAGATCAAGAAAGACCGCGAAGCACATGGGAAAATGTAATCAAGGAAGATTTTACAAGGAGACTGGAATGGAACAAGAGAGTTAAATTGACAAACGATAGGAATAGATCGAAGGTATTATTGAAGGCAATCTTCTACCACGAGGTAGAAGAGATTTAGATTAAGAAGAAAAAGATAATCTGAAGTTCCAGTCTAAATTTATACATGAATATTATTATTTTTATTAGAGTTGTAACTGATGTAATCTTCAGGTTTCTATATTTGTAACTCTGTTTATACCAAGTAGGCTCCCCTCAACTATAACCTTACATTCGCACAATCACCATATTGATCTTAAAGACAATATATGCAATAAAATCTATTTAGACAAATATATATAAATGATTGTAGATAAATAGCATATTGTATATAAATAGTATATTTTATATAAATATTATATTACATATTAAATAATATTTATTAATTCTGAGTTCCTGTTAACCAGTTTCTTAACTAAAATCAGTACTTATTAAATTTTTCTACCTCATTATTAAAAGGAAGCCTTGTGATTATGTCAAATGTATGACCTTGAGTTTTCAATGGAATATCTCAAAACAACAACAAAAACAAAAAAGCCAGCTCAAACTAGTAATCCATTTCAATATTACAAGTTCTCCCACAAGAATGCTTTAAGAGAATACGAAAAACAGAAGAAAACTATTCTTCTATACTCTAACGTGACCTATGTTTCTACATAGTTAATTTTGACCTATACATAACCACCCTGTAAGTTTTGAATTCTCACTTAATAATTATTTACAAATATTTATGGTCAGTATCTGCATATAATTACTAACATCCCTGTATGAATGTTATTAGAATTTGCTTTGAGAGAGGCAAAAAGTAAGCTTGGCTGAAAAAGTTAATTTAATGACTACAAAACCCAATCCCCTGCGTCTAAAGATTTAAAAATAGGTTGGTCAATACAAGGAAAACACAGTCGTGTTAAATAAATAATCATAAGATTTAAATAGTGAATGTGATACAAGGAAGATCTGAGTTTCGTTAACAATCCTGGACACCAAATCCAGCTTCAGCTAAATTGAAAATTCATTGCTTTCTTTCCCTTAAGGAGGGCGTTTGAGTCGTGAACTCCAAACCTCTAAGATAGTTGAAACCAGATGCGGGTAAAAGAAATTTTATCGAAAAAATTTCACAGACGTGACCGTGAAATTTAACTTACCCTTTAATTAGATGAGAAGAAGCATAGATGCTGCAGGACTGGCCGAAGCTAAAAGTTCAGCTAAGAGATGCGTGTACACAACTATTGTTATTAGCAGAAGCGAAGAACAATAGTTATAGCGAATTATCGAATAGCAAAACAGAAGGGCGATGTTAATTACCGAAAGAGATGCAAAAATAAAAGGCACGTTTCACTGTAAGGCCAGAGAAAAGGTTCAATAAACAGTCAACCAGCAATACTAGGTAAGGAGATGGCTAAAGTTAGTGAAGAAAATAAACGAATTTCTTTGACTCCATGTGAAAATCAGCTAAAAATATTTCTTACGCAGCTTAAAAATGAAATTATTCATATTAAAAAAGAAAATAATGACTTGAAAAAGGAGAATATACAACTCAAAAATGAAATAATCCAGTTAAAACAATCCATACGCTATAATTCAATCACAATTTCAAACTTTCCTAAACTGAAAGTGACTGGAGATCACTTGGCAGTATCGCTTGGTGAATGGACCACAGTTTTCCAGACTGAGGTTTATACTATTCTTTGTTGTATCTCGGATGAGAGAGTATGCAACACTAACTTAAAAGGTGTTTGTATCTGCTCGGACAGTCAAGGTGCGCTGATGGCGCTTAGTCCAGGTTGGTGCTAGAATGTTCTAAAAGACTGGAAGAGCTTTCTTCTTTCAAGGATGTGCTTCTAGCTGGGAATTTTTGGGAATGAGGAGCTGGATAGGTTTGCCAAATTAGGCGCCTCTCTCCCTTTCATTGGTCCCGAGCCTGCTGTTGGCGTGTCTTCTGGCACATGTCTGTCAGACTTCCAGTAATGGATGGACAGCATTCACAGCATTCACGGATTAGCACAGTTGGTTGTCGGCAGACCAAGATGCTGATGGGCTATTGGTAAGACGTTGTTGCGTCTTTCACGGAACTCTCTCAGGCATTTGGTTGGATCCCTTACTGGACATTGTAGTTTAAGGAGACATTTCTATGTAATAGGGCTCATGCAGGATCCATTTTGTAGAATTTGTAAGACTGAGGAGGAAACATCCTTCTTATGGCAGACTGCTTGGAGTGTGAGGAAATTAGGTTCAGGACCTTTGGTCGAAACAGGATGTCTAGGAAAGAGCTTAGGCTATTTTCCCTTAAGGTTAATGTACGATTTTTTCGGACTGCGGTGAATCTTAGATGGATTAGCCCCGGGCCAGGATATTTGTACAAGACTCGGTTTGTTGTTATTTTCTTGGGTAGCTATGTGGGTCAAGTGGGGCTTTGGATAGCGTAGGGTTTGGTCCCACCCCAAATACAAATAATAATAATAATAAAACTGAAAGTGAAAATCTATTAGAAATTGCTGATAAAATATGTAAACATAACAAATTTGAATTTAACCCAGACTTTTTACGACTGTTTTCGTAGGAAGAGTATATAGGACAAATATCCTCCCCCATCATAGGAAAATTCCTAAAAAACAAAGATAAAAGAATACTTTTGAAATTGCTTCGAGAAAATAAAATAAGTTTGTCATCTCAAAGTCTTCATGCGTTGTTTACTCTAGTGGCTAGCGCACTCGTCTTCAGTTCTAGGAAGCTACAGGTGATAGCGAAGACCAGAACTAAACGGCGAGGGAATCGCGGCGTGCTTACCACATGCCCCCCCAATACAAATCGCCGTCTGATAAGCCCTACACTTTTTTGTCATCTCAAATGTGGAAGCTCTAATGTTGTTGTTTTTGTGTCTGAATTTCTTGTTTATATTACGAGTATTCATAGAAGGTACAATGAATTTAAGTATGAATGGATAAGGGATGGCTAGGTTATTGTGAGAACTACGGAAAATTCTACCCCGAAAATAATTAGAAATAAATTCGACCTAATGAACGTTTGAGTTCAAACTCAGTTACACTGGGGAAATTTAAGCTCTATGAAGAAACTGATATTGACGAATCAGACGCACTGATATATCAACAGTGATTAAGGACAGCAAAAAGAGAAAGCTTAAGAATATAACAAGATCAAAGAAAATTGACAGCCCCCCCCCCACACAAAAACCCATCGACTACCTTCAAATAAAGGATTTCAAATTGGTTTCTGGAACATCAACGGGTTTAGAGATATATGATTTGGTTAATGAAAATATTAGTACTTTTAAACAATTAGATTTTATTGGGTTGCGCGAAACTTGGCAGGCGACCAGCATTCCCATTTCCCTGATTTTTCAATTTCACGCAAAATTTTTCCTCTTTGCTAATTTTCAATTATGATTTTACGAATTTCACTGCCCGTTTTCACTTTTAATTTTAAATAAGACCCACCAAAAATGAAAGAAAACATTAAACTGAATGTAATTTGACCAATGAATATCTTTAGAGATGAAATAGTAAACAATTACTAGAGAATGAATGAGTATACATATGTAGTGTGTATGAATACGAAGGTCGCATCAGTTTGCTACTTTGTATTTGATATTTACATTATTCTAATAAATTCCTTTAGATAAAGCAAATGTTATTGTTTTGCGCAAGCAGCTAACTGTGTCAAATATATTTCACATAAAGTTGATACAAAAAAAGAAATACATGTACGTATACACTATGTACATATGTACATGACAGACTACTTTATGAATATGACTGTCATTAACTGTATATATATATATACAAACTAAACTGTAAACTTATATATATATATAGCCAAACTTGAAATACTTAGATTAAAATGAAAATACTTACTACAGGAATGACGTGGGTTACGCCATCACCGCTATCTACAACAATACCCGTTAACGTTCTTTCTTGTAAGTTTCGGGAAACCCATGAAGCTGCAAGTGCTAGCACTGCTTGCACTGCTATGTACAAGCCGGGAACATTGAAGGATTCAAACATAATTTCTGTGAAATGAACAAAAAAAATCTAAATATATTACATTCATAAAAAAATATACATTATTAAAATGAGCTGTGAAATTAGTCTATTGGCAGCGGATATCCCGGGTTCGAGTCCAGCAGCACTTCCTTACATTTTCTCGCCCTAGAAGCCTCTGCAGTTAGGTGTCTGGTGACGGGCAGTGCACTGAGAAGGGCCTGAGCTTTAAAGTAGCTATATGAGCCCAGTGTGCTCAGCATAGTGTCCCTTCCCACAGACGATTTAAAAAAAAACAACATGTATATTGATCTTAATTACAATAAAATCTATTTAGACAAGTACATATAAATTATTATAAAAAAAAATATTATAATATATTAAATAATATTTATTAATTCTTAGTTCCTGTTAACCAGTTGTTTATACTAGAATCAGTACTTAGTAAAATTTTCTACCTCTTTATTAAAAGGAAGCCTTGTGATTATGTCAAATATATGAACTAGAGTTTTCAATGGAAATAAATATCTCGAAAATAAATCAGTACGCTCAAACCAGTATTCCGTTTCAACATTACAAGTTGAGGCTTCAGGCAAAAGTTCGTCATTAAGAAGAATATAAGAAAAGTTCTCCAAAAAATATTTATTAGATGAATATAGGTTTAGTGTAGTACAGGCAGCTACTTATATGATTATTTTTAGATGGCGTTAATAATATTATTCTATTAAGGATTGTGACAATCAAACTTCTCAATTCTTTGATAATGTTTTATTTTCGTCTCGAAACGTTTTGACCTAGAGAGGTCATCATCAGTGTACAAAAGTTAGTAAAAATTTATTTTAATAATGAAGAAAGAAGGCAATGTTTATGTGTTACATTATATAAGTTTTACATTATTTGTTTTAAAACCAACAATATCAGGACCGGTAAGCAACCACTCCATAATATATCAAATTAACATTGCCATTTTTTCTTCTTTATTGAAACAAATTTAATAATTTTTATAACTAATGATGGCTTTTTTTGGTAACGTTTTTACAATTCGAATCGAAAATGAAACAGTATCAAAAGGAAAAGTTTTACAGGCACACAACCACTTCTCAAAATTAAACAAAAAAAAAAAATCAACATAATTTAATGCTGTCATTTTAATAAAATCTTTACTATTTTTAACTCAAAACTAAGAAATATAGATAACGAATTTAAAATTGTAACAATATTGAGCTATGTGCATTAATAGGTAGATTAATAATTAATAATAGATTAATAATTCAATGAGCTGTGTCTTTTAATAAGGGAAAGTAAACATAAATAGAAAATTGAGGTTCGATTAGAAAAATATGGAATTTGCCATGACAAAAAAGAAATTACAAGAAGGTAAAGATAAAAACTCAAAAACCTAAAACTAATATTATACATTTTAACTGTAGTAAAATATGAAATAAAAATTAATTACAGAAACTCTCAAATAGCAAACGTCACATCCATGTACATACAATATCAGCAATACATTTATTTGGGTTAACTTTATCTATACAATTGATTAGCATATAAGGAAGCCACACTAAATTACTTCAAAATACACCTATTAATGAAAACACAACAGACACTCCAGTTAGCAGCAGATTTGCTTTTATGCATCTCCTTCTACACAACTAAATCTACTTTTAAATGCTTATATTTTAAATAACCACCTGCTGTATATTCTCTATTTTCTGGAGTATTGAGAGGAGGCTCTGTTAAGAGGAAGTAATGATCCTCAGGTTCTGCACGTAAATATTTGAAAATACACTGCTCGAAAAATCGTTCCATTAAATCCCAGTCTTCAACAAGCCCATGGCGAACGGGATACTAAACATTAGATTTTATATATGTAAATAATGAATCAACATGCTATTGTTAAAATAGATAAATCAACAGCTGTACCTTAACGGCATAACCAGTAGCATCAAAAGCTTCATCGCCAATAAAAAAATCCAAATCTTCAACACCTTTCGTCAATCTCCTTATTGCCTGCTCTCCAACTTTTGCAGTTTCCTTAATCCCAATAGCTGAAGGAATAATGAACTGCGGTTCTTTATTGCCAGCGAATCCAAGTTTTGTGTAACTGAAATAAAGTTTGAAAAACATTTCAGCAATCTATACAACAGCCTCATTTGTAACACACAAGCAACTAACAAAATAGTAAAATAAAGTTCTTTCTAATGCAAATTGTGTATCTTATTTTTTTTTCAAGGACTTCTAAGCAGAAGAAATTATTTTGACAAGAAATGCCAAACAACTATAGAATTTTTTATAGAAATTCAATTGCTTACCCAGTTCCTACATCTATCACACAAGCCGGTAATCTTCCAGCCATGTTTTAAAGAGCAATAATATTCTGAAGATCTAGAAAATTTTAATAAAACGTTTTAGATTCCTGTCCACGCCTTAAACCAATGTATTAATCATTTTGAACAGCACAAACTAATTCACACAATCAAAATCCCCACTCTTCGAAAAATTCGGAAGCAAATGAGTCAGGCAGTAATTGAGGAAAATATGTTCGAATAAATGGATTTACCAGATGTTATGAACAGTTTTTGGAGGTACCAGAATACTAGGTTATGATGGAATTATAAGTTCCAAATAATGTTTAAGTGTCAACAGTTTCTGGAATTTGTCACCAGAAATATTTTTAGTGGACATAAAATTGTTAATAGGCAAAATCATTGCTTTAGCTACACCGACTTCAATGTAGACTACAGTAATTTTCACATTCCCACATCTTATTTTCAAAAACTATTGCTAACAATAGGTGCATCAACTGTCTCTCTTTTGGATCCTTCCAGAGGTGGTAGGTATAAGTAGCTAATAAAAAAAACTGCAAATATTTAAACTGAAATAAACGTAAAACAAATTGATACTTTCAATGACATAAAAAAAGATGCAGTTACAAATGTACCAAATAGTGTGCAAGTTGAAACTTAACATATGAGGGAAAAAGGTCTTGCATAGGGAGAGGTTATTTATGCCTACGAGCTGTCCAATATGTTCGGATATTGAAGTTTGTTCTAACAAAAATATCAACAGAGAGCGTAGCATATTCTGATGTATTGGATTCCCTTTCTTTGAGCACTCTATCCTTCAGAAGGCGAAGAACAGACCTTATTTCCCATGTTATATAGATTGTCCTGATTTGGTGGAATTATTCGATTTCCATATTGCCACAATGGATACTCGCTATTAGCTCTAAAAGTTATTATTCAACAAAATATTCCCAATCCTTTCTTATATCTAGACTATTGTCCCTTAGAAACAATATTTCAAATGAATATGATCCTGCCAGAATTAATGAAATTTATTGCTTTTGCCAGCAGCAGTCATTACTAGATATTTGCATTTATAATAGATTGTTACTTATATTAGTTATTCAGTAGTTTATTGTAATATAAGTGGTTTTCCTTTGATAGTGTAGTATATAGTTTTTATTTATCAATAAAGTCAGATCTCTTATTTTTTACACTCTCCCTTTTATCTAGTTTCTAATTTGTTATTATTATACATAGTTTTATGCACTTTTACTATATTGTCTCATATTTGTATATGTTTTTCTTTGTTGTATTTTGTAATGTATATATCTCTAAATACTATTATTTTTATATATTCTATTTTTGTTTGGATTTTTTTATATCTGTAGTTTGTTTACGTTTTGTATAGTGTTTGTTTTTTATTTTTGTTTAACTATAAATGGGATACAACCCCGTATGTATAAATCAATTAAAATAATAAGAAATGTTTGCATTTATTCCTCTGATGTCAGGAAAAACAAGAACTCATTTGATATTTTATCTATAACATTTTAGACCATGCAAACAACTTTCCAATGTATAGATATAGATAACATAAGTTTTTTTTCTTCATTTTTAGATCATACCTGGTTTCCACTGTCAGAATATTGTTGCTAGCTGGACATGTGTGTGTGTGTGTAGGGCTTGCTTAAAGTTAGATTTTTCCGCATTCTCGAACAAATTTTACTCTTCCAGTAGAGAATGTCCATGCTTCGAAATTATAGCCAGGGTCTATCTTAGATACAGCCTTTTCAATAACCCTATATTTTACTTTGACTTTCTCATCATCATCTCAATACAAATTAAGGATATGCTATTCTTAATTTTGCCTAGTAGTCTAAGTAATCACAGTTCATAATAAATTTTATCTCATCAAAAAAGTTACCTTGATAATAAATATAAGCAAACCAAAAGATTAAAAAAAAAATTTTGTTTCTTTTATTTTAAGACATGATTGCAACGTTGGGCGAAACAACAGGTTTCACAGCTCTTAAATACATACAGTCACAAATGGAAGAAAGTGAGGAAGGTACCGACATATTAAGGTAAATTATTACCATATTTTTTCAGCCTTAGTAAAAATAAATATGTATATTTTGACAGTTTTCATTTGATTTCAGGTTGAGACCACGTATAAACTCTAAGACAGTTAATATGAAGTACTTAGCAAATTTACCAGGGGAAACTGTTGGAAATGTGTATTATAAATTTCTTTTAAAGAATGTATGATCTTCGATTATATAAACAGTAGATTCTATTTCTCGACCGTTTAAGTAGTCATAGTTTAAGAAATAACAAGGAGCGGTCATAGAACCACTTTTACATAATAACAACCGTTTCGAACAAATTGATAGTCTTCTTTTCAGTGGTATTAAAGAAAAAGTGGTAAAGTATTTTGGAATTGTAACATTGAAAAAGCAGTAAAATAAAAAACAAATTTTAAATAGAACCCTTAGTTATTTCCAGGGTTTCTTTTAGTGCGAAGTGTTGTTTTGCTCATGTTCGGTAATTCTCATTGTTGTATATCTGCTGTAGTTTTAGCGTAACTGTTAAATTTTATTTTGTAAATTACATTGGAAATCTCATCTTTTTTGTGTGGGTCATTTAATTTTGTGAAACAATGTAAGTTATTGGTTTGTTGTATTCTATTGTTATCATTTATCTTAAGTTATTAAAATAAGAAGTTGCAATATATTCTATGGTCGTAATAAAACTACTATTTTTAAGTTTCTATCACAGTTTTTTTACCTTCTCGCTGTAGTTACGCATAGCACGATCGTGTCAAATTTTCGAAATTGAGTTTTCCCTGAGTAACATCTTAGTTTCGTACCCTGGATATAAAAAAATATGTTAAATAAATCGTCCCTCTTTATCTTCTATCCCCCTCTTTGTTTTTCACATGGGTTGAATAAAGAGGAAGCTAGAACCTGATAAAATCCTTTTCATACCTTAAACGTGGACGAAACGAAGCTTTTGGTCAAGACTGTCAATGGTACTTTACTGAATGTTTTTTTTTTTTAGTTTTCGCGTTTGGAAATGGTTCCAAAGATTTTCTTGCAAGTCGGATTGCAACTACTCATAATTGTTTAATAGTTAGCAATAAGTTTATGTGAAAAATTTCTTTAGGGTTTTTTGGGGCTGTAAGTTTTAATATTTCTCATTGCAAGTATTGTAAAGCAGGCAGGTAAAACCATGTATGCCTTTCTAAGAACCGTTTAAATGTTTTGCTAACATTCCGAATACTAAGAAAATGGATTAATCAGAAATGTGACTTATCGACAGTTTCCGCGGTTTCTCATAAATGGCTCCAACAGTGTTCTTTTCTTAAACTGGAATGAAAGTATGGAAATAAAATTTCATCGCTTTTATAACCTCGGAGGGGTTAGGCCCCTGTCAACTGAATGTTTGTAATAATTCTAAGTTTGAGAACAATTGGTCGATTAGAATTTCGAGAAGCACAAAGGGAAAGTCTTGCCACTTTTTTTTCCTTCTTAGCATCGAAAATTTTCGCTTTTGAGATTTATTAACAGGCTCTTAAAAAAAACCCTTCTATTAAAAAAAAACGGAATATATTTTGGAAATGGTGAATAGATCTCCATTAAATGGAAATTATTTTTTTTTTAAATGCAGGTTAGGAGCCTAGGTAAAAGTACTGACCATTGAATTTGCTATATTTAGAAAATTTTAAACAACTCATTGTTTTCTTTTATTTGTTACAGAAAGTGACACCAGATTCACGAGTTCCTGTTCAGTTTATTGATGATTTGGAGTTAGCATATGTGATGCAGAGATATCGTGAAGTTCATGATTTAACACATGCTATTCTATATATGCCGACGAATATGTTAGGTAATAGTTATTATTATTTGCTGCCTATCCAACTCCACTATAATGTACATTATGTATTGAAAGTGTTGTATAAATTATGTATAAAATGTGTGAATATACTTACATTTATTTTTGCTTTTCAAGTAGGATGCTCTGTATTTCATTTCAGTTTCTTCTGCAACTCATTTTTATTTCATGAAAAGTTACCTTTAATTGGTGCTGAGAAGTTCAATATTGAGATAATTTTTTATTTATACATATATGGGTATACATATTTTTTATTCTACGAAGGGTGTTTTAATACAAATGATGGAATAATAGAAGGAATAGATGTTACCATACGAAGAAACGTAAAGGCAATGCTGAATCTTCCAGCAAATACATCGTCATCCATGCCATACTCTTAGAGGCGCTTCCGGGGTTTGGGCCTCATGTCCGTACCCCTACAATATTGGGCAATTGCTCAGAAGTTGGCTAAAGTTACAGTCGGGCAGTTCCAAACAATTTTAACTACGAACTTGAAGTGTTCAGAACGCCTTAGACTTGAAGTGGCGAGCATGGAACGAACCTTCAATGTCAGAGCATTAAGGCGTAATCTCATACCTAAACCGAATATAAGTATGAGGTTTAGGCGATGTGTCAAGATTTTTGTTTTCTTTCACACATACAGACGATTCGCTAAAAGCATTTTTATGATTTTCAGGGGCCCCCAAAACACGTTTTTCCGATGAAAACTCAATTTAGAAAATATGACTTGATCACAATACATTCTCTTAAGAGTAAGAGAAAGTAAAAAGTATGTTTTAGATAAAAAAAAAATATCTAGTGTAAAAATCACACACAACTTTCTCTAACTGCGTATTACAAAATTGTTAATGACAAATTTTAAGTTAGTATATTAAATTTAATGAAATTTGTAGGCGTTTTGATGGAGAAAACCGCGAAAATTTAAAAAAATGTTCAGTAAAAACTTACTTTCGGTTTACCGATTTTCTTCGAACTCGGAATTTCAACAACATATTTAATTCTAATTAATACTATTTAGATACTGCAATAGTACCAAATCCCTCCCCCTAAAGTACCCTTAAATGAATTTTCCAGAGAAATGTTTTCAAATAAAAGTTGTAGCTCTTTGTATGTGTAGTGGATAAGAAAATCGTTGGAGCCGTTTTCGAGAAAATCACAAAAACTGAATAAACTATTCAGTAAAGTGGTACTGAATTTTGCCCGATCGTAATATTTGATTTACAACTTCTGATGCCCATATTTTTTCTATCGTCATTTCAGGAGAAGTAACCGTCAAATGGGTTGAAGGAATTCAAACAAGATTGCCCATGTGTATTACAGGTGGTTTGTTTGGAGCAGTGCGACTTGCACCCAAGTAATTTTATATTTAAATAATGTGTTTATTTTATAAGGTTTGTCTTTTTTTCCTAAGCAATTAAAAACATGTTTCAGGCAGAGACAAAAATATGTTACAACCCACTTACCTTGGGCCGTTCGTACTGGGATGACAAGTAATTTTATAATGAACATTTTCTTTGAGAAACGTTGGGAGCAGCCAATTTCTCATTTACATGAAGAATTAAACATAACACCATTAATAAATGGATGATTATTGAATATTGAATGTATTATTAGTATGTTATGTTATTATTTATTTACTATGTTATATTATTGAATGTATATTATACTAAAACTCAGTCGGGAAATTTAAAAATAATCATACTATATTATATACTATGCATAATATTATAAAATGGGTGTTGAGGTTCGTCACACAAAAAACTGTTTTTTCACCGACGTTTCGTCAAATTTATTGCCTCCTTAGGGTCTGTACAAAGGTTACATAGCAAATGAAAAATAAAGAATATACAAAAATATATATATACATAAAAAGTAACATGGTAAACTGCTAACAGTTTTATATACCATATATTGTTTAAATTGTAATACTTGAGATGTAATTTTATTCTGATATATCTGCAGTAACAACAATAGTTTAAATTTCAACTTACTATATATAATACTTTTGTTGATTTATTTAGTTTATATATTCATATATATATATTTTTATATAATATTAAATTTGGAAAAAAGATTTCCTTTGTGACCGAACATCAACATCCATTTTACAACATCAAATACAGCGGTCGTAACAAACACCAAAACCAATGTATAATATAATATTGTTTAACCAGGCGATACAATTAAAAATGAAGAGCATGTGTGTGGTATTATTAACATTTTATTGTGAACCTTTGAGTTTATATAGTAAATTAGGTAGTTGTTGTAAAACATTTGGTTGGATTAATAAAATAGATTTTGTTGTCCACCGTCACTGCTACTATTATTATTACATAGCATAGAACACTGGCGGGGGAGAAATGGCGAGCGATGATGAAAATGATCACTTGAGCGGCCCTCAGCTAGCTGAGCAAATTTACTGACTCAGGAATCAAGTAAATCAACTCCAGGAGGTTATGGATAACCTTATTCTAGGCAGCCGTCAGAAGAAGCAGTCAGCCTCGGCGATTGCAGCCCCCGAGGTAAGCACTCACTCATTAATATTTTTAAGCATAAGGGCAAGACTACACCCGCCCTAGAACATTTGAAAGTGCCAAAATTTAAGGGGGAAACGGCCTGGTTCCTATTCCAGATGCAATTCGAGGCCGTAGCTCACGCCAACAAGTGGCCAGACCAGGAGCGTGCCGTAGCTCTGCTACTGGCACTGTAGGGGCCCGCCCTGGAGGTACTTAGAGGGATGTCGAAGAAGACTGGGATTCATGCAGAGCTGAGTATGCATCGACAAGGGCTAGTGGCAAACCATTCCGCAGTATGGGGCAGATATTGAAAGGCGGGCATACATGGCGCCCCGCCCACAGTCAATACCTTGGCGTGTATGCGTTCACCAACGGTCTGCGGCCAACCATGAGACCATTGCACAAGCGACCATACACGCTGTTAAGGTAGAGGCGGCACGGGCGGCCGCCCGTGCCACTGGCCTTATGAGAATAGTGGAGGGGAGCAGAGACCGCGTATTTCGCGGCGAGGAGGATTAGGATACTCCCATACGAAGAGTCACCACCGAAGATAGGGAGAAAGTGCAGGGGGCTAGCTGCCATTACTGCGATCGTCGGCTCACTACTAAAGAGTGAGCAAAGAGGGCATTTGCGGCGGGATTGCACTACCCGCATCCCGGAGCCACGTCCAGAGAAACAGGGAACCAGCTTTGGGCCAATGCCAGAGGAGCACTTTGGTCCTAGATCCGACCTGCAATTATTTCACGGATAGGACGAAGACAACGAAGTCTGGTGGCGAAGGGTTTGATTGTAGGAAGGAGCTGTCTGCTCATCATTGACACAGGGACGACAGTGTCCGTAGTGAGACCAGGCATTGGTAGCTAATCTACCGTGGAAACCAGAGACAGCCACAGTGCCCGCCTCCCCCGGTCCAGGAAGTGATTGAAGTGGATTTGACGCTGAAGAACTCGCATCTGCAGGCCAGGCTACTAGTTGCCGACATCAAAGATGAACGCATCATGGGCCTGGATATGATGCGGAAGTATGCAGTAGCCGTCGACCTTCCCTGAAACCGATTGCTAGTCAATGGGGAGGAAGTAGAGCTGGTCAGCTAAGCGGAACACGGCCAGGAGGAGCAAGAAGAGGACCACACCGGGATCCGAGATACAGTCCCCGCCCCGCTGAGAGATAGGTGGGCGGCGCTCGTATCAGCAGAGAAGCAACGGGAAATTCGCGCGCTTTTGGAAGAATACGGAGACATTTTCTCGACCTCCGACGAAGACTACGGCCAAACTGAGGTTACAGTGCACAGGATAATAAACACGCGGGGTGCTTCCCGATATCTGGCAAACCGCCAGGCACGTGCCATGAGCCAAACCATGAGTCCATAAACTGCTGAGCTAGATGGCGGATCAAGGGGTGATCGAACCGTCCAACAGCCCCTGGTGGGCGCCTGTGGTATTATTCCGGAAGAAGGATGGGAACCTACGATTCTGCGTGAACTTTCGCAAATTGAACAGCGTCTCCAAAAAGGATAGCTACCCCCTACTCATGATTGACGACACCTTGGACACGCTGAACGCATTCTCGTAGTTCTCCTCCTTGTGCTTGAAGAGTGGCTACTAGCAGATCACCTAGCACCCCGAAGTCGAGAGAAGACTCGTTCTCTACAGGAACCGGGCTGTGGAGGTTTACTGTTATGCCGTTCGGACTCTGCTACGTACCCGCCACATTCGAGCGCCTAATGGAAACCGTGCTGCGAGGACTGCTGGGGCGTGTATGCCTCGTTTACTTGGACGAAGCGGTTGTCCTGGGGCGTTCCGTTGCAGAGCACCTATCAAACCTACGGGAGGTCTTTCAACGGGTGCGGGTTGCCAAGCTGAAGCTCAACACCAAGAACTGCCGCCTACTTCAGCGGGAGACTAGATATTTGGGGCACATCATCTCCGAGGTCCACATCATCACCCTTTCTGGGTGTCCACGAACCCAGAAAAAGCCCCGTGGTGCAGGATTGGCCCCCGCCTCGAACATCAAGGAGCTACGCCATTTTCTAGGATTCTGTCGTACAACAGAAGGTTTGTTCCCCAATTTGCGGAGAAGGCCCTGCTCCTCACGAAGATGACGGAGGCCCCCCTTTACTTATGGGTGAGGGGGAGGAGCAAGCGTTTGGCGAGCTAAAGAGGACACTCTGCAACGCACCCGTGCTGCAGTACCTCGCGAATGATCGGCCTTTTCTGGACACAGACGCTAGTGACATTGGACGCCAGGAGGCGTGCTCTAATATGTTTTTGACGGCAGAGAACAACTGATCGCTTACGACAGCCATGCCCTGACTAAAGCGGAAAGTGAGCTGCTCGACGTGACGTGCCACTCGACGTGAGCTGCTGGCCGTAATATGCGCCATTGAAGTTTTCCGGAAGTACTTCTACGGCCGAGAATTTATCTTCCGGATTATCACGCCGCCTTCATGTAGCTATTGAATTTCAAAAACTTGGAATGCCAAACACCCCGATGGCTTAACAGCTAAATACAATTTATGGAGGATCACTGACGTGGCAGGAACGACGCCAACGCAGATGCGCTGTCCCGGCGCCCCTTTGCCGAAGCTTACAAGCATTGGAGAAGGTGGAGACTCGAGAAGAGGCCTATATCAGGCAACTGGAAGAACTGAACTGGCTCTCATTGTGGGGTGGCTATGTCGGATTGAAGCGCAGACTACAAGGCTCACTGGGCCCAATGGGACTCTTTGGTGGTAGAAGAGGGCATCCTGCGACGCGCTTTGGAATCGGTAGATGGCTGCAAACATTGGTGCCCCAGCGGGAGATCGCCGATGTCCTAGCCGAGGTGCACGACATTTCGAGATGCATGGGAGCTAACAAGATACAGAAAGTAAGAGAAAAGTTCTACTGGGTGCGATGCCGGGAGGATGTGGAGCGAAGTTCTGCGGCAGCAGCTGCGAGGTCTGCTTCGCTGGCTGCGGTCCAAGGACTCGTAGCCGGGGCGAGATGCAACAGTATAAGTGGGCGTCCCGTTCGAGCGAATTGGAATATATATTGCCGGCCCGTTCCGGAAGAGTCGATTGGATGACAGGTATCTTCTCATCGTGGTGGACTACTTCACCAAGTGCCCGGAAGCCCACTCCCTCCCGACCAAGAGGCGGCCACAGTCGCACGGGCCCTGGTCATGAATTTTTTCACACAGTTAGGCATCCCACTAGAAGTGCACACGGACCAGGAACAAAACTTCTCCAGTCGCCAGATGACCGAAGTATGCATGGAGGCCAGGACGAGGACGACTGCGCTCTACCCGCAGTCTGACGGCTTAGCGAAGCGCATAGTGGGCTATCTGAACAAGACGATGGACGAGACACAGCAGGCCTGGGACGAACGAGTGCCCATATTTTTGATGGCCTACCGGGCAGCCACCCATGCCAGCACCGAGCTCACCCCAGCCAGCCTTTTGTTTGGCCGGGAAATAAGTCTGCCGGCCGATCTTCTCTTCGGCAGGACACCCACAACAAACCCAGCCGCCTTAAGGAAAGACTGGAGGAGACAAACTATCAGAACCGACAGAAGATCCGGATGGCTAGTGACCGGATGAAGTCACCCGGTACGACCTCGAGCCAGTGGATTCCAACCAGGTAACCGGGCATGGCTATATAACCCGCGCCGCAGGGGGGCCACTCCCCGAAACTAAAGGCACATGGACAGGCCTATATAAGGTAGTGACGTGGCTGAATGATGTGGTTTATAGATATGGACGCAGCAGCGCCGCCTAAAAGTAGTGCACCTCGACTGATTAGCCAGTATTAAGACCGGCCCCCACTCCAGCCGAGCAAAGAGGGAAGTGGTGTGTTAAGCAGGCGATACAATTAAAAATAAAGAGCATGTGTGTGGTATTATTAACATTTTAATTTAATCATATGGGAAAGTTCTGTTGATAGATTCGTATTGTGAACTTTTGAGTTTATATAGTAAATTACTTTTGTTGTTGTAAAACATTTGGATGAGTTAATAAAAGTAGATTTTGCAGTCCACCATCACTGCTATTATTATATTACTGCATAGAACAATATAGTAGATTCAAAGAGTATCTGTTAGGAAGATCCACTACTGAAATATAATACCATTAAATGGTATTATATTTCCATTCCAGTTTTTATTGAAAAAACAAGAATTTGTAAACATTTACTTGGAAATTGTGCACAGTTCTGGAACAATTTTCACTAATTATTGATCAAAGAAAATTCATGGTATTGATTTTCATTTTGTTCTCTCAATCCATATATAAGAATTTGTCAGTCTCATTCAGAGCCTAAAAAATTCCACAAAATTAAATTAACTCTAAGAATTTAGTTTTTCAAAAGCTAAAAACAAAGTAACGACTCACAGAAAAGATTTATTGGTTGCGGGAGTTATAGATCACAAAATGAACCTCCCAGTCAATTTACATATCATACCATGCAGCATGCAGCAAACAATCATTGCGTAATAGTTGTATAAAACCATCATTATCACAATATAATCGCAACAGAGACTACAAATTCAGTAGTTATTACTACTGGACGAGCAGGTGTGAAATTTTCGAAATTGGGTTTTCAGTAAACTTACATTTTTGAGATTGAAGTACATTTCTGATTCTTATTTCTGTTTGAGGCACGAAAAAATGGGTTATAGGTATTGCTTTTTAAAAAAGATCAGGTTAAACAAATTACGAAAAATTGCAGAAAGTCAAACTTGATATTTCAATGAAGGGAAGCATTAGGACAACAAGAAGTTCTATTTCGCTTGATTTTAATTTTCCCAATTCTCGAAATGGCTCGCTCGCCACAATTTTCTTTAAAACTGATACATCAACTACACATATAGAGCTCTATACTTCAAGCATTTTTTCGTATTCATGTTAGACCATTTTTCTTCAGAAGAATAGACCACCGCTTATCAAGGACAACTGTCTTTCTTTTACAACCTCCCTATTTTTGCCGCGAATGAGTTGTTTTTATAGCACCATATTCAATGACGAGTCTGGTTATTGCTTTTTTGATGTCTTCTTTAGCCAGACGGTCAGTTTTGTCATTACCTTTTAACTCACAATGAATAGGGATCCACTGAAGAACGACGTTCCAGGTTATTAAATCCTATGTTGCAGAGCTGGATGAGAGTCAATGCTGACCATCGTTGTTGAAGCAATAATAGCCTAAAATCACCAAAAATAGCAACTTGCTATTTTCTCTCTAACTACTCGAAGGCCAAGGCTACAGCGGCGACTTCCCCCTCAAACTATTCTGCCAACATCTGAAACGGAAATCTGAAAACATCTTCTCTCTCGGTATGTTTCACTTGTATTGTTGCCGAAACATCTGTACAAACGTAAGGAATACTATTCGTCTATACATTTTTGCGCCAGCGCTCTTAATTCATGAACAAGAAAATTGCTCTAGACAAATCATCTATCAACTTTAGGATCCTAACGTCGAATACATGCATTATAATTAAAGTGCACCCATAACATTTTAATTAAAAGTTGAAGTGAACTCTCGTATTGTTTTTTGTATATTTTTTATAAAGCAGAATTATATTAAACAAAATATTAACTGATTGGTATTTTATCCGTCGTGGCATGCATATTTCTAATATTCCTGACCGGTTTCGGATTTTCATCCATCGTCAGAGTAAAGTTATCAAGTCATAGTAATCATACTCGTCAGAGAAAAGTTACGTCAGACTAAAGAGTTAGTTAAAAAAGTATGCGTGCGTACATGGAGAGTGAATGTGAATGCTGTCTAAAGAGGTGAAAGGTCGAGTGGAAGCATGCATATGTGTATGTGGTATGTATACAAGTATCATATATAACCTAAACTAGGGTGCTCGAACTGGCCCCCACCATTAGAGATGCATACACATGCTTTTTCCTGCCAATTGTACCTTACGACCAAAGAAATACATCTCTAATAGTGGAGGCCAGTTCCAGAAAGATCTGTAATTAATGAGGAGTAAAATTTATAATAAAATAGTACTTTTCTTCTTATTCAATCAAAAAACCGTTATAATATCATTTTGAAATTTCTTATAAGAATCATGTTTTCATTCATAACTTGTAAAATATCACTCACAGAAAAAAACCGTTCAAGTAAATTTTTCTTACGAAAAATAAAGGAATCTATTTCTTAAATAAAAACAACACCTCCCCATTTGAAAAAATGAAATTGGCGCCTGTATATCGCTTCTCGAAGCACCAAAACAAATTTTCAAATTAAATTTGGATTTCTAACAAAAAACTACAGGGACACGTATTTTTTAGTTTTTTTCTAGCTATCTTAGTTTCCGAGAAAAAGTCGTTATCCATATACCTTGGGACACCCTGTATATATAATACATATACCATGTTATATACCATACTTATACATATATAAATATAAGTATGGTATATAACATGATAAATATATAATATGTGGTATGTGTGTATACAATATACACATGGTAGGTATATAGTGACATCATGGTACATATGTGTGTGTATATATGGTATATGTTTAATATATGTATGTACTGTAATATATATAGTATAATATATGCATATATATATATAAAACAAACATAGTTATAAATATAAAATATGCTTATGTATATTTAATTTTTATTATTTCAATCATCTAATTTTAATTTGTGTTAGCTTGAAATCGTTATTTCATTTAATTTTAAAGTTATTCTAATTATTTAATTGTCAAGTGAATCTCCCTCCAACAACAGAGTTTAAAAATTAGACCCCCACGTGTTGTTTCCATTTTAAGGAAAATTTGCCACTTTAATAACCCAAACATGTGTTCCTTTCCCACCCAGCTGACCCTACCTTCCCCCTTTGACCTAGTTTAAGAGTTTAGTTTTATAATACAATTAAAAAGACCAGTCAGTGTATAAACTGAATTTGCTCTGTGCAAGTCTGTGTTATCACACTGTCTGACAAACGCATCCTGAAGATGGGCGAGCGCCCGAAACCGGTCGGTGACCACAAAATGAAGCAGGCTACCACGGAAAATGTCTCTGATGACTCTAAAGTTATCAACTTCGTGTAGAGAGTTAGTTCATCACTCTACACGAACTTGATAACTTTATTCTGATGATGGATGAAGATCCAAAACCGTCAGGAATATTAGAAATTTGCATGCTACGACAGATAAAATACCAGACGTTCTCCAACATTGCGGTCCCATCCACATATTCAATTAACTGATTTTTTTAATTAAATCGGAATATAATTCAGAGAGTACATTATTATTTATATTACTTTTAAAATTTAGGTCTTATACTAATTTTTAATTAAAATTTTGGTCACTGATTTAGTTACTCATTTCAAAACTTTACTTAATCCACCGCCTCCCATCTCTACTGTATTATATGCTCAACTTTTATTTACTCTTACGCTCTTGATTCTCCCTTCTCTCTCCAAGAATTAAATGCAGTTATTCAAAACTTAAAAAATAATGAGGTACCCAGTTTCGATCGTGTTACTTACGAGTCTTTTAAAAATTCAAATTGTTGATTATTAGAGATATTTTTTAATTAAATCGTATCTACCAGTACTGTCTTCATTGTATGTCACTCAGAGATTTGATTAAAGAATAACTTTTAGATTTTTTTGTTTTCTCTTTTTTAATTTGGTTCGGATGTTTAATTTACTTTATATGTATTCTTATTGTGAGCAATTTTTTTTGTCGTTTATTTTATTTATGTTTTTTACTCTACTAATTTCATAAATTTTATATACAGAATGTGCCATTTCTTTTTACTTTTTTATTCGTTCTCTTATAAAGTAAATTAAGTTCGAATTCTTGTTTTTTGTATTTGTTTTATTTTCACCTCAAGTGGTAAGTTTAATGTCTCCATTGCTGGATTGTAATTTACTTTAATGTCTTCATAAAATATTATTTATTTTGTTTTGCTCACAAAGATTCGATTTCGATTTGTAAAAACAAATGTTTATACAAATAAAATATATTATTATTATTATTATTATTATAAAATGTATGGGCAGAATGCTCAGAGATAATTATTATGTATCAGAGACATTTTCCGTGGTAGCCTAGCACTGAGTGTGAAAACTAACTCTGCTCTGTGCAAGTCTGTGTTGTCACACTGTCTGAATAATGCATCCTGAAGATGGGCGAACGCCCGAAACCGGTCGATGACCACAAAATGAAGCAGGCTACCACGGAAAATGTCTCTGATGCTTTCCAGCTCTGCGGAACCAACCACCACAACAAATAATTATTATGAGTCACAGATAATTTTTTTAGTAAATTGAGCGATGTGTTTGATACAAAATTGTCTGTTTCCAACGAAAGAGGAATTCAAAGGATTTGAACAAAAATTTGATAAAATTTTAGTCGAAAATGATTAACTTGAAAAAAAGTTTCGCTCTATCGAGCAAAAAATTAAAATTTGAAGCGAAGTTTAGAAGTACTGACAAGAAGAGCCAAGAATTCGATAATGTTGGTCTGGGAGGTTTTAAGAAAAATAAAGAATTGCGTATAGAGAGTTGACATCGACTCTCCGAAGTCACTCTCTACACGAAATTGATAAGCTTACTCTGACGATGGATGAAAAACCGAAACCGGTCAGGAACATGAAAAATATGTATGCTGACGGATAAAATACCAGAGAGGCAAATTTGCCAATAGAATTTAAAATCGACAACCTGAACAAGGGCAAATCAAATAACATTTTAACGAAATAAACACTTCGAGATATTACATGTTAGAGACATAGACACCACAATAAATAAGAATATATTTCTGGGGTATGTCGATCTGAAAATAATATAGCTGATAGCTTACGGAGATCATCACCCCAGCAATATTGATCTTAAAATCTAGAGATTCGAAGATTCAGGTGAAGAGCTTTCTCACTAAGAAATTTTGTCATTTGTTTAGATTCGTAAATATTTTTCATTATCTTTAGGCTAATTAGTACTTCAATATCCCAAGGCAATGAAACCAAAGTAGAAATTAAAGTAGTTTAATACATATTCAAATATTGTGTCAATATGTAAACAAGATTTGACATTTTTATTATTATGCTCTTCTTAGATTAGTATTATAAATACTTTGCGAAGAACATTTCTGACTGTAAATATATTTACAACAAATCGTATGAGTTCATCTCACATTTTTTAATACGATTTGTTAAGAAACATTGAGATTTTGTTTAACTACAAAGATACGAAAGTATACCAGTAGTGTCCCTGTTTGGAGTAAAATAAATATCTGCATCGCAAAAATCAAATTCGCGCTGATGACTATGTCTGTTTCCCATTAAAGTTGACGTTTTCTGTGAATACGCATCCTAAAAAAAAGATACTGTTTACTTAAAGATCTTTTCCTTAATCCATTTAAACTTTAGCAACTAAAACTTATATACTTAAATATACCTGATATTTTTTTAAACGTCTCTTAGTTTCTTGCAACTGTTCAGTAACTTGTCTTAATTTCAAACCAATTTCATCATAATACGCTCTTAGACCTACATAACATTTAGAGCAATTGAAATTAGGCTGGCATTGTATAACATCCTTATTACTTATTTTAGAAGTTGAGCAAACTGGACGCTTGTGTTGTATGCTTCTATATTTAATATTCACTGATCACTTACTTCAAAAAAAAAAAAAAATTTCAGATCTATCTCTCTTTGAATAAATAATTACACATGCAAGAATTTCTAAATTATGATTACTTTGAAATCTTTGGCAGCATAGCAGTTTAAAAAAAATCTGCAATATGACTTGACAGGAAAAATAAAGTATGAAGAATTGATAAATTATGGATTGCTAATGTTGTCGGTTCAACCAGCTATTCCTTTTGGCTTTGCATAATATAATGTGAGCAATGAATGATGTTTAGTCAAGAATTTTCATTATCTGCCCCGACCACACACCGGTTCGGAAAGAGGATATACCTAATTTAACCAGGCTTTTTTTTCATATAATTTGTGCCTCAATCAAAAATTAGGGGCTAAGTAATTGTACTTTCTACTGAATAAACTAAAGAGGAAGTAAGGTACTTCGGTTATAGAAGCAAATTTAGAAAATAGAAATTGCAAAGAAAAATAAGTTGGACCCGTTATTATCAAAGAGCTAACTTCTAAATTTTGATCTTAAACTTACATTCTTTAAATAAAGAAACGAAAATAAATGAATAAATCCATTTAAAGGCACATTCCTCTGATTTAAATTTGAATTGGATACATACAAAAAAGCTGAGGCGCAGATTAAGTTTAGTAGTTGGATTCAAAAATTTTAGGCGGAATATATCAGTTCTGATAATTTATGTTACCTGTTGGTATAACGCTTCTTTGATATTTTGGTTCATTCGTCCTGACTTAAGCAGACGGATTTCAGTATTAAAATAAAAATGTGTAATAATATATTCATCATCCATTGATTTAAAATTGTGATTTATTAACAGAAGATGAACAAAACATGCCCATTAAATATAAATGGGATCTCTAAATTAGTATCAAAGCTTAAATCAGGTTAGAAATAACCTGAATAAATACCTGCGATCTCCGCTTCATAATTTATTTTCAATTTATTTATTGTCTTCTCAAATGTATACTTATTCTCATTATACTTTTTTGTTAGGTTATCCAATTTAGACAGGCTATATAAATGTGAAGCCGCAGATTGATATTTCCACAATTTTATACTTTTAGATGCCAAGGTAATTGCTTTTTCAGGTGATAATCCAGCTAGTATCATCTAAAATTATACACCTCTTAAGAAAAAAATATTCTACCTTAAATAATGTACAACCCCAAACAAGCTTACCTCACTAGGATTTAAATCACAATAAGTAATACCAGTCTCCTTAACAATAATTTCGTTACACACTGGACAATTAACTTGCGAAAACTTATTTTTAAAATACGTACGTCCATGTTCTGAACAAAAAACATGAAAACATTTGGTTACCCAAACTTTGTGTACCAGAAGTACGTTGCACTTTTCGGCATTACAGTGTAAATAACTGAAGTCATCCATTGCACATTATACATGTTTGACAGGAAAAGATTAATAAATACCTTTTTCTTAGGAAAGCATTATTTACATAAGTGATTGACTTTTATACAGAAAGAATATTTTTTTTTATAATAAAACTCTTGGAACAAATGTTCGCCATCATATTTTCATTATATGTATGTAGATAAACAAATAAATCAATTATTGTAGTGCTTGAGTTGTTGACTACGTTAAACGCTTTTATATACCGCCAAATAAATCTCTCTGCTGTTATGATAATTATTATTTGAATAAACTTACTCTTGTTTGCTTGAATTTATTTTTTGAAGACCTAATGAGATTTTTGCGATTAATCAGTATTATCATTAAAATAAATAAATAAATAAGACACTGACTCTTCGGTGGGGCGAAGTAAAAACATGAAATTGCAAGCAAAACCCCCATAAAGCACATAATAATAAGAATGGGTGCGGAATCTGGGAGTGTACCGTGTGTAAGTAGTAGGTGTGAGGTTGTGACAAATGAATTCGTGTAGTGTTAAAGTCTAAGGCGACACGTATTTTGGTGTTTTGATATGGACCGTACTAGTTTTAAATATACATGATCAACAATTTTTTGCGATGTGTAATACCTGGAGAACAATTTCACGTTGATAACAGAATTCGTAAGTAATTCTAACTTTAAGTATGAAATAAAAAAAAAAAATTTCTCTGGGCGGTAAAAAACGACGTTTTATTCAGAGTGGAAATTTTCACTTGTGTTATGAAAGAGTTACAGGAATGAGTTATTTGACTTGTAGATTTAATTACACTTTTGGTTCAACTATCCTTCGAATTCTTTACTTTGTTTTATTACAAGTTAACCTTAAAGTAATACTATTAAGTTGAACAAATGGTACGATCAAATTAAATTGGCAGTTTCATTAAGGTGAATATTTCAGCATTAGTTTTACTTATAAGTATTCAAATCATTGGCAAAATAAAATTTTCTAGTATTATAAGCTCCAATGGCAACCAAACATCAAAAAGATATATTGATATATTTTTATTATTGTTTGTTATTCTTTTTATTGCGAAAATAAGTTTATACAGATACATATATTCTTGAGAATTCAGGAGGATTAATGCCAAATGAAATTCTTTTTTACCTTGACTGAGATACTTGATAGATCAAAATGTTCGTAATGCTATTAATAGTCTTAAAGGACTAATATCTCTATTCTATTATTGATTTATTGATCTGTTTAACTCTATTTTCAGTTTTGTTAGTTGAAATTTAGTTTCTTAGATAATAGAGTTTGTCTTTGGAAACATTTGTTTTATAATAGTGCAAATGTGCTACTGATGTTTGGTGCGCAAATCTCTAAACACTTCCATCTGAGACTGTTGTTCGTTATAAGATGACATCTAAATGAATTTGAGGAGTTCATAAGTTACTGTGCAAATTAGAAGAATTATAATATGCTTGTAATAAGAAATAATTTTTTTTAAGTAGCATTCGAGAGACAAAATTTATTTATTGTAAATTTTTGTAATAGTTTTTACGTAGGTATTAAGAAAAAAAATTTAACCTTACAAAAACATACTGTTTAAAAAAAAATTAAATACATTTAAGACCTCCTGCATTCACGCCTTAGTAATTCATATTTTCGTCTCACACTTGTTACAACTTTCTCCAGCAGTTTGTTTCTGTGTGCCCAGTAGCATTAATTTCAATAATTCAAAAAATTTTGTTTCCCATTAGCCCTCTTCCCTCAGTATGAGTATAAATTTCATTCACACCAAAAATTTCAAGTGTTGTGTCAGCCTTCAAGGTTTACATTACTAACAGCTGTGGTAGCGTCCACTTATAACTTGATACTATTTTATTTTATCTATTGTCCTCACTTTCATTAAATTAAACCTAATAATCTTTCTTTATCTAGCAAATATTTATTATTATCATCAATATTTATCAAGATGATGGGCAACGAACAAAACTGGTCAGATAATCACAAAAATAGCAGAAGATACGAAAAATCTCTCAATTTATAATTGTACCAGTTATAGTTTATTAACTGAATTATAAGAAAGATTTATTAAACATATAGTTAAAAGATTAATTAAATTTTTTTTTACATTTGTTAAGAAAACCCATATAAATAAGATAAATAACTTTTTTTTTGTTCTCAAGGGTAAATATTATGATCTTGTCAAATTTTCAAAATTGTCTTTTCAACGGAAATATATGTTTTGAGGTCATTGATAACAAAAAATTGTTTTTAGCGAATGGAAGCGTGTGTGTGTGTGTGTGAACAAAATATTTCCGAAACAAAACTCACAGTAAGCACCCAAACTTAAAATAAAGTATGGGTGTTTGTAGAGGAAGAGTAGCTGTACAGCCGAATCCACTGTGACCTCAAAGTTCAATTGTGGCTGCCTAAGGACTACAGAATGTAGTCGTCTGTAAAGTGCACAATGTCTAATCATTAGTGTGTGGGTGATGGTGAGTTAAAGTTTGTCTGTGGGTTCATAAACAAGTGGTTGTAACAAACTAACTTTCCCTATGTATGTGTTGTTAGGTGATATGTAATCAGTTAAACAATTTTTAGCCTTATTTATTTTATTTGCTTTTCTTTTTTAAAATAGAAAAGTTTTTTCCTTGACGTTTCAATATTCTGCATGTCATTATCAAGGGGATATTTTTATATATAACAAAGTGACATAGTTTCTCTATAACAGAAAAATAATACAGAGAGAATACCTACTAAGTATGTGAGATAGTTTAAAAATCAAGATGTGATTATACTAATTGAATGGATGGATATATTAAAAATTTATCCAAGTCATAAAACAAGGTTAAAATGCTGTATTTTTAACAAATATCTATTTTTTCTTCCACTTCCAATTTAATTCCACCCCATTTAGTAATATTGGATTTGATTTTCTTTGAAAGTTAGTATTGTGTACAGTTTTTCCTTAATGATATTAAATAGTGTTTCCTCCTAGTAAGAAGAAGTAAATGTAATCGTGTCAAATTTTCTATATCGAGTTTTCACCGGAAATACACGTTTTGAGGTCCCTTGAGTCTAAAAAATTGGTTTTTTAGAAAATGGTGTGTGTGTGTGTGTGAACATTTAGTTTGGATTTTTGCGTGTCCGATGCGGCGGTAATACCTGAACAGAATACCAAGTTTGAGCTTCATGCGACTTTCCGTTTTTGAGATATTCTGTTAACATCACACACGCACACACCATTCGCTAAAATGATTTTTTTCGTATTTAGGGAACCCCAAAACGTGTATTTTCGGAGAAAACTCAATTTCGAAAATCTGGTACGACCGGAATACTTCCTCTTACTAGGTGTAAGAGAAAGTAATAGATGCGAAACACACACACCACTTTCTCCAGTTAAAATAATTATAAAATTACGCTCATTAAATTTAAAATTTTGTTCATTTGCTCCAGCAAATACAGTAGTGGTGGGGGCATATATACCTACCTAGCCTGCAAGTGATATTTGTAGTCCAGAAGAGAGCACCAATAATATCGAATTTTTTGTTTATTTAATTTGAAATTTAAAGTTGCAGATTCTTCAGAACCCCATAAAATCAATTTTTCCAGAAAAAATTCAAATCTGTAGAATAAATTCATTCATATCTGTAGTTAGAATTCCAAGTTCGGTAATTTTTATTTTTTTGTGATCCTGGAGAGAGCCACGAAAGAAAGAGTTGTGATTAAAATATTAAACATCTATTTTACAACATTAAACTTTAACAAGCCAGATGTCATTTTCTGTTCCACATATGTTCTGCGAGGTAGATCGCCAAAACATGTCTTAAGATAGCTTACTCATATATAGTTCTTATTAAGTAATCATATTCGTATTGTGATTGTAAATTTTAATTTATAAAGTGTGGTACTGTTGTAGGTCGACTGATGTATAGTAAATAATTAGTTACTACTATGCCAGTTATATAGAAATTTAAATACTTAAGATAGTACTCATACATACACGCACTCACACTCTGCTTGCACCATATGACTCCGTACACTCATAGTCACATCAGGAATGGGGAAATTAAAACTATTCGAAGGCCAATTATAGGTTAATTATACTACAGTTTATGCTACTAACAAATAACGCTATTTCTCCGTAAAGCGAAAATATATATGTAATCGCGTTGATCTATGGCTAGTGGTCCTGTCGCGTTGGTTTAGGGCTCACGCCCTCGCCTTTGGTGCGAGAATTCGGGATTCGATTCCCGTGAGGGCAAAGTCGGTGTTGATCCAGCATCATATAAATACGCAATATATATATGTATAAATTTCATATATAATATGTAATAATAATTATTATAATGTATAAAATAAATTATAATGTAATAAAATTATATATAATATCATAATAATAATATATATATTCATTTTTTTTAGGTATGATCTTGGAATAAATATATCTTTAACTATGTCCTTGAGTGCTAGTGCAGAAAATGTTTCTACAGGTGATACGCAGGTATGATATAGTATCATAAGTATGAACATGGTCATATTTTTTGTATTTTATTATAAAGTTTTTCTTATCTACAGAGCTGTGACAGTGGAAATATGTGTCTGGAACTTGCTCTTGAGGGAGAGCGGTTATGCAAAGCAGGAGATTGTAGAGCGGGAGTGGCATTCTTCCAGGCTGCTATCCAGGCAGGCACTGACGATTTGAGAACACTTTCCGCCATTTATAGCCAACTTGGAAATGCCTATTTTTATTTGGGGGACTATGTTAAAGCTATGCAGTTTCACAAGCATGATCTCACTTTAGCAAGGTATTTTTTTCTTATTATCATGCTTTTTTTCTTCATTGTAAAATTTATCATTCATGGTAAATGTCTTGGGAGAGGCTGTAAAGCCACATCCAGTGCGATCTAAAATATCTATTATAGTTCATTTGGGGTGCAAGTGTTTATATATATATAAAACATATGATGTAAAATGTATAGTGACCATATTTGTTGGTGATCTAGAGTTTGACTGTGCATAAGTAAACCAAGTAAATAGATGCACATATCAGCTGCTTCTACATAATAATTCCATAATTTATAATAATTCAAATTATTAATGATTGAAAACCAATTTAATAATTCTATAATAATTTTGTCATTAAATATATGTATTATGTGTATGCACATAGTAAATACCTTACCTACCGCACAATATACTATACAATCAACAAACCAACATCTATTATACAAGTGTGAATGTAACAGAAACATTGCGTTGAAGTGAACTCTCTACACGAACGTGGTGAATTTGCTCTGACAATGTATGAAAATCTGAAACCGGTGAGGAACGAAAGGAATATGCATGCGACGACAGATAAAATACCTATACTTCTTCTACATGCATTATCCGTCTTGTGTGAATTGCAAGTGTTGTTCTTTGTTGGGCTGGAATAGCCTCAGGGACGCCAAGATCCATAAATTGGCTAGTACACTTTCCCCTACACGGAAATTTTATCATTAGACGTAGATTTTTAATTTCTGTAGTTTAAACACCGCTTTATAAATAGGATTCTATTGAGCTTGCTCATGATACCTGGGACTAACTATGTTGCCTGCTATTAGTGATCTTATTGGCGAACCAGCCACAAAGTGTTGCATTGCAAATGGTAGCCTCTTTTCAATGATCGTCGCAGAAGGAAGAAGCATCATGCTGTGTAAAACAATTTCGATGAAACGCAACCATTACTAATTTGGTCAGTGCATTTCAGTTAAAATTACCCTTGACGTCATTTTTGTAACTAATAATTGTAGCTAATAAAATTACAATTGACAATATACTCAAGTCAAAGGGGCCTGTTAAGAATCAACCTCTTGATGATCCCACTATCCTGCAAGAAATAAAACAATGGCATACTCTCTTTAGCGAGACGTTGAAGGATGTTGGGAATATTAAACTTGAGGAATTCGATTCGAGAGTATCGGGTGTTCTTCAATTGTGCGGAAAGCCAACCAAAACCTCCCTGGGCCTAAACATCCTAATGTAAGATACTTTAATCTGAGAAATAAGAACAAAACAATGAGAATCTCAGGAAAGGGCGCAGGACAAGTGTCTAACCCCGTTCGATCTAGTAAAGGGGCCCGTGATCGCAGGCGAGAGGCTTACCAATATGAATTAGCCCAGTACAATTATTACAATCGCAGGAAAAAAGTTGTTAACGATATAATGAATGCTAATGCTCCAAAATTGTGCCCCATTAATCTTCACAAGATCGAAGAACATTTTAAAACGACATTTGAGCAAGCCAATTCTAGGGAAAGAATGACTTAAGAAAAGTCTCCGATTAACTCAGATGTAGTAAACATAAATTTATAGTTGATTCATAAGGCTATAAAATCTACTTCTTTGGATTCATCACCAGTACCTGATGGAATATTTGTAAGGACTGTGAAAGCCCTAAATATTGCTCCCATTATTAAAACTATGGCCGAAATTATGCTGATAACGGCCTATATTCCGGAACCTTTTCGGAAAGGAAGAACTGTTCTGCTCTATAAAGGAAAGGGGCCATCAACTGAAATCTCTTCTTGGAGGCCGATTACAGTTATTCGGTCGTAAGGCGAATTATTGAAAAAGTTCTTGACATGGAGCTGAGGAATCAGGTGGTCTTCCATGAAAGTCAGCGTGGTTTTGTTAAGGGCGTGCCAGGTTGCCATATTAATGCGAGGATAATGGATGCCATTTTAAAAGATGCCAAACACACGAAAAAGAATGCAGTGGTAGCGCTGTTAGACGTTATTGGGGCATTTGACAATATTGGCCATAGGCATATTATAAGATCCCTTGAGGAGAAAGGAGTATCGGCTGACCCGAGAAACCTCATAGCAGCACTTTTGTCGAATAATATGGTTAGTATCAACGTGGGCGCAAAGAGAACTGAGGCTATCCACATTTGCAGAGGCGTTCCACAAGAAGCTCCCCTCTCCCCAACGTTATTTAACCTGGCCATCGACTTCATCTACAAAGAGGTGTGTGATCCTTCACTAGCCAATAAATTAGGTTACAAGCTTAATGACGAAACGGTTGGAATTCTTCTGACCGGTTTCGCAGACGACCAGACTGTGACCAGCACAAGTATTAAACACGCTGAGCGGACTATAGATCTGGTTCAGAGAAAACTCAGGGAAATTGGTTTGTACGTTAACCCGGGCAAAAGTTCGGCCGTGATTATAACTGATGGTGTAATGATCCAGGACAAACTCAATCTTGAAAATGGTGACTGTATTGAATCAGTCAGTGAGAATGAAGTAATTAAGCACCTAGGCTGCACATTTGCAGGGGAACTAGTTGTAAATGATAGGTCTATCCGTCAGCTTAATGAGAATATGGATAAACTCACCACTTCAAGTTTGTTAAAGCCAGACCAGAAGTTAAATATTCTAAACCAATACCTTTTTCCAGTGCTGACCTACCCTCTCCAGACTGCCCCACTGACTAAGCTGAGTCCATCGGTACTGGAGGGCGTGGACATCGTTATACGACGATGCGTGAAGTCTATGATGGTCTTCCAGCGAATGCATCCACTGCAATGATGTATGCACCTCGGCGGTTTAGAGGTCTGGGTTTGCTTAGGTGTGAGTGGGAGGCACCACTGCAACAGCTGTCCATTGCCCAGAAACTCGGTAAAGTTCGAGACCCTCAATTTCAAGGGATTTTTGACCTTGAGTTGGAAATTGGCCGAGGCTATATATATTGCCGAGGCTAACGGAGGAGATTATTATAGATTCTCTAGCTATCATTAACCACCACATCTACAGTTAGACTTTGCGCACACAGGTCTGTTGTCGAAAAGTGGAAAACAATAACAAAACAAAATGATCTGATTTAATCTATGTAATAATGTATTGTTTCCTCTTTCTTTGTTTATGTCAGTTCGATTGATTGGTAAGCTGTGTGTTAGCAACTTGACATTGTCGAGCAGCCCCACTGACAATTCTTTACGAATAAAGTGTTTCTCTCTCTTGTGTGTTCAGTATACTTTGTCTCATGGTATAGAGCCTGTTAGAGTAGCTAGGAGGTTTGCATTTTTTCTCTTGCCGGTCCTAACTCAATGCTATAGGTGCTAGTTCAATAATAATGCCCAAATTTCCAAATGTGATAAACATATATTTAGAGTTAAACTTGACAAGAATCTTAGTACATTTAGCTAACCATACAACACAAAACCAACAACTGTACAGTACTAACTTACAAGTACAAAACCACCGATTAGCATCAGTGGTCCCACCATCACGCTTTGTATAATAATGAATTGGATTATTTTTTAACAATTTTAAATAAAAGTTATACAAGTGCGAACATAAGAAAAATGCGAATGATAATTTTAACATGTAACTAAAATGATTTATCTTAACATAAAGGTTCAGTTGTCCTGAAGATTCTGCATGGGGTGCCTCCAGGCCAAAAGATTTATCAAAGGTATTAGGCAGGGGATTTCGGATTAGCTTCTTTCCCTGAGTAGGATAAGATTGAGAACTTTACTAGGTATATTGACTGGACACACAGAGGTAGCCAGTCATTTGCATAAAATAGGGAGGACGTCTAGGCCCATTTGTCAGAATTGTGATGATGGAGTTAGGGAACCGGTGTATCACTATTTGTGTCAGTGCCCCCGTTTTGCTGGTACTAGGTTTCGTATATTTGGGAGGGCCATCTTTTCATTGGAAAGCCTGGGAAGTTTGGATTTAAAGGATATCCTGCTGCCAGACCGGTAAACTACTGAGAGAAGTTAATTAGCGGGATGAACGGGGGAAATGGGGGATATAAGCCATATCGGCTTAGGTCCCATGCCTTAGGCACCCAGGGTTTAATGATAATAATAATGAAGATTCTGCATCAATGTCTTCCTCTTTTTCCAGCAAAGGGCACAGTTTTACCACAGAATTATTCTGAGAGCTTAGAAACCTAGTCCTCGGCTGACCTTGGCCGATATGGATGGTGCATTAATTAGTCGTATTGTGCCATCAGTCTTATCTTGAATATGAGAATCCCAAGTGAGTGTTAACATCTTCAGCATTTGGATTCTTTCACTATTTTAAGTTTCTTCGATACAAGCAAATATTAATATTGATGGGTTTCTTCTTTTTGCCTATTATGAGATACTGTGATTTGCGTTCATTGAATTTAATTTTATTAAATTTAGCCCATTTATTTATTTTCTGCAATGCACTTTTTGCACTCAGCTACAGCTCACAAGAATTCTTTGCATGCACCATTAATAAATAATCGTCTGCAAAAGCTATAGTATTACAACTTGCAGGTAGTTCTTCCGTTAACAGTGAACCGTACATTTTGAACGTACCCTGGACCATATGCTGATTCCTGTGATCACCCTTTAGTTACATTGGTTGTAATCTTATTATATTTTGTCAGCATGCATGTACTTCTGTCTGAGAATTAGCTTTGCGTTAATTCCATTAGATTTCTGGGGCACCTATACAGTTTCAGCTGGCTTATGATTGCTGGTCACTTGCTTGCTGCATTGAAGACCCCTTCCATGTTCAGAGATATAAGTAGAACTGTGTCTCCTGCGAAAAAATCTTAAGAAATAAATCCAATGCTAAAGCACGTCCATCATCAGCAAGTGGTCGTTCTACTGTTTCTAAAATATGAAGATTACCCGTCTGCCGGCAAAACAGGAGTTATGTAAGTTGAGAAGATGATCAAAATAGTGTAAATAAATTAAATTTTCTTTCATACAATATTTCAGGGCTAACTAATAAGATAGGAGATTTTTTGTTTACTTCCATTGTTAAATCTTATGATATATTTTTTTGTTTTGAAACACATGTTAGTGATATTGAGTATTACTCTTTAAATTTTTGTAAACAGTTTTCAGAATTTGATTTGTGTTGGGTGCCCGCCACTAAGGTTTGTAAGGTCCCACTAAGTGGGGGAGGTCCAGAAGGGGAGCGCTCTGTGGCATTAAAAAAAGCTTATCCTGCAAGGTGAAATTCATTAAAATTGAGGAGATTGATTTGGTTTTGATTAATTCTAACGGAAGTAAATTTTATGTACTCCCAGCTTATTTAAATTGTAACCAGTGGGAGCAGGATTTCCTCAATTTTTCTGACTTTCTAACAAAGTTTTCATATTTAAATTTTATAGTGGTGGGAGACTTAAATGTTAGAATAGGCTTACTTCAACAGTTGAATCCAGAGATTCTTAAGATTGTAATAATTTTGATTATGTGAGAAATTCTAAAGATGTCATTGTTAATTTAAGAGGAAAGAAATTTATTGAGCTGCGTAGTGAGTTGGGGTTAATCGTTCTAAATGGGCGTTCTCGGAGTGACAGGGAGAGTCATTTGACCTTTGTCGGAGCTAGGGGGAGCTCAGTCATTGACTTCTGTTGTGGTTCAGTTCAAATTTTGCCATTGATAGATGACTTCTCCGTTAAATCAGAAACATTTTCTGACCGTCTCCCTATAGTATTTTCAGTTCTGAGTACGGAAGCCAGGGAACGAATTTTTCCCCTTCTTCCCCAGCTTAAATGGGATAGTAAGTATAGAACTCGATATTGGGAATTGTTGATTAAAAAGACAGAGCAGTTCTCTTCTCATCAACATGATACCCAGACGGTAATTCAATGGTTTACTGAGTGTATTAATATGGCAGCTTTCTGGCATAACCCTCAGGCTAACTCTCAAAAATTATTTAGAAAGCCTTGGTATGATTGGCAATGTTTCAGGTCTAGAAAGAAATCATTAACATTATTAAATTTATACCATAAAACTAATTCTCCTTTTGTCAAGAAAGCATACAATGAGGCTAATTTTAATTACAAACAACTTATAGTCAACAAAAAAAACTTTTTTACGAGGAAGTTGGTTAAGTATAGTATGGACTTTGGGATATTGCGAAAATTTTTAAAAATTCGGTTGAGGAGGAATCCCTGTTCAAAAGTAGCTCAGTCATTTTAAACACCTTCTATCACCATCACCTTCTGAAAGTGTGGCTCATTTGTATGCGGAGCCCTACATTCTTTCGGCAGAAATGGATAGCGCGTTCACCTTTGATGAATTAGTCTCCGTCTTGCAAAAAACTAAAAATAATAAAGCGCCGGGCGATGACAGAATAGGGGTATGAATTTTATAAGAATGCACCGACCGAGTTTTTGGACAAACTACTTTTTATTTTTAATGAAATTTATTCTAATGGGATAGTTCCTCCTAACTTTAAACAATCTATTATATTTCCTCTCTTCAAGAAGGGGGATATCAATGATGTCAACAATTATAGAGGTTTATCCTTCCAAAATTGTATTAGTAAATTATTCTGTGGCCTTCTTTTGGAAAGATTAACGGTATTTGTTCGAAAAAATGGAATTCTCACTGAATGCCAGGCCGGATTCAGCAAAAATTACTCAACAATTGACTGCATTTTTGTATTACATAATATTATTAAATTAAGACTAAAAAATAAAGGTAAAAAATTATACGCATTTTTTGTTGATCTGAGAACCGCATTTGATACCATCAGTCGTGAGGCCCTGTACTTGAAATTGCTTAATATAGGCATTTCTTCCCGTTTTGTGAACATGCTGAGGAATATCTACTCTAGATCTGTCTCTTCTATCTGGACACCGGCTGGTAAATCTGAGTCGTTCTGTGTGAGCAGTGGCGTGAAGCAAGGATGTATCCTGAGTCCACTATTGTTTTCGTTATATATAAACGATATGGTAGATGAGCTTGAGTTTGGTGTAAATGTGGGGAATGTACTAATCAAGGCCATACTTTACGCGGACTATATGGTCCTTATTGCAAGAAATCCCTAGGGTCTTCAGCGTAGTATCTGGAAACTGGAACAGTACTATGAGAAATGGAATCTTGAGGTTAGCCTGGAAAAATCCAAAATCATAGTATTCCGAAATGGCGGTCGCCTTAGATCAAATGAAAGGTGGTTTTTCATTTCGCGAAAAATAGATATTATTAACGAGTACAAGTATTTAGGGGTGACATTTACTTCCCATTTATCGCTACAGCCCCATGTTCAAGACAAAGTAGCCTCTTCTAAACTGGCTTTGAACGTCGTATGGAAAAGATTGATTTGTGACCCCTTAATAAACTTAAGCTCAAAATTGCAGGTCTTTAATGCTGTTTCGCGGGCCATTCTTTGTTACGGTGCACAGGTGTGGGGTTCAGAAGAATTCGAGTGTGTTGAAAGGGTTCTTTATCAAGAAACTATTTCAGCTCCCTAATTACACTCCTTCGAACATATTACTCTTGGAGACCGGACTAGACCCTCTTTATGTGTATACTTTTGAACTTCATGCTCGGTATATAAGAAAAGTTTTGGATATGGACCGGCACAGATACCCCCGCATATTTGCTGAGAAAATGATAAAAGAAGGTATATCCTGGATCGGCAGATAGAGGGACTTGGCTGGGAATACGGAGTATCGATTAATTTTAACACGACTGATTGCGCCACCCTTGATCCTCAGATTAGAAGTTTGGTAGACCACATGAAATTGAATGTAAGGAATAAGTTTAAAGAAAGAGCAAGCGCTACTCATAGGTTTACAATTTATAAATTGTTAGATCATGAGGTGAGATGTGCTAATTTACTTGGTAATGTAAATGCCCTCAGTGGTTTATCTTCGGTATGCTGGGTTCTGAGCCTGAGGGGATAATTGCTAAAGCTTAATTATAAGCCCTATGACTCACAGTCCAATGACGAATGTCCTCTATGTGATCTTGGAGAGAGGGAGGATATTTTTCATTTTGTGGGTACCTGCCAATTCGTTTAGCCGTCTTTGGGGAAAGATATCTCTCTTTGGGAAGATTTGTCAATTTGCTGAATGGAATGGATTGGCCCCAACTGATACGTTACGCAACTGAATCTTGGAAGTTTCGAGGAAAATTTCTAAATTAACTTGTAGCCTAAGTTGCTTCTGTTTGAGAGAAACTTTTGTTTTAATGTTAGTATTAATGATATTCTAATGTCAGTAAGTTTAGTATTAATAATTAATAAATGAGGGATAATTTATTTTATTTTATTGTTTATTTTTATTTTTTTTATTTTATTTTATTTTATTTTATTTTTTTTTGAGATTGTATGGTATGTATTTTTATTAAATTTCTTGAGGGTTTATTTCCCCTCTGAGTTCATACTTATACTTTATTTTTCATTTATATGTTTCAAACTCCGGCAGACGGTAAGAACCATGCCGATTTAAGTTTTTGGTTAAATTATAAAAAAGTGTATTCTTGTAATGTTTTCTGTTAAATAAACTTTAATTACTACAACTAATTGCTCCCTTCTTCTGCGGAGAGGAATCGCGAGGCCACTGGCGCTTTAAACGTCTGGAAGGAGTCTGGAATCAACGGGATGATAAATTTATGATAAGAGAATTAGAGTGGGGATGAAAAGTCTGGTGGAATTTGTTATATCGTGTCAACCTTACTTAAAAATAAGCCTACTTAAAAGGAATGTCTAGGTCTGTATGAATGGTTAGAATTGAAACATAAAATGTAGCGTTAACGATAGCGCGAAAGATTTTGGATTGGAGAGATTGAATTCTTTGGGGATTTGAACGTTTTGTTGAACCCCACAGTTCGATACCGTATGACCAGGTAGGTTTTAATATAGATTTGTATATGAGTCGCTTGTTGTTTAGTGAGAGTTTTGATCTGTTGTCGATTAGCCTTTTGAGTAGGCGATAGCATCTATTAAGTTCAAGTCTTTTAAGTCGGGTATGTGGGTTCCAAGTCAATCTTTTGTCTATATACAACCCAAGGTAGCGAATGACATTTGTAGGAGGGATAGGAATTAAGTTGTAATAGACTGGAGGGAGAGTGATGCGGCGGAGTGTGAGAGTTGTTTTGAGATTTGGTTTCGCTTAATTTTATTTTCCATTTTTTTAACCATTCTTGTAATGAAAAAGATGGGTTTTGGAGCCTTCTGCATGCGTTTATTGGATCTTGACGAGGAGATAGGAAAGCTGTGTCATCTGTGTAGGTTAGAGGTATTGTTTCTGGATGGGTTGGTATATCTGCTATATGTATTACGTGTAGGATGGGACCTAGAATACTGCCTTGCGGTACGCCTGCTTCGGCTTTATGAATAGGAGAATATGATGAACCTATCTGCACTCGAAAATAGCGGTCAGACAAACAGGATTTAGAATTAGGGTAGGTGAATTGTAGGATGCCCTTGAGTTTCCCGAGCAATCCCGGTGTCACTCGATTGAGGGCTTGCTTCACATCAAGGAAGACCCCCGGGTAACACTTCTTTTTCTCAAGGGAAGATGCGCTGATGTCCAAAACGCGATCGTGCGATGGTTGTCAAGGTGTGTTAACTACACTTACAGATTTCTGCAACTTTTCCTTGGAACATTTCGGAAAATTCATTTGAGGGCGCTGTGACGTTGGGCTTTCTTATAAAGCGCTAATTCTTTATTTTCTACATATCTCCATAAAATAGTGAAAGTTGAGGATACTTAAATGTTTGCAAAAATCCCAGATTTGAAAAAAATCTGCCAGCAGGAAACTTGGATTTCACTTCAGGATTGAAACTTGTCAGTTTTCTCATAAAAGCTTCTACGATTTTCTTGAAACTTGAATTGCGAATAAATCAATTATGTATCCTTTATTTGCAATATTTTTGAGAGAAAATGTACGTTAAAGAGGATCTGCTAGGGGGCCGTATATGAACCTCAGCTTTCTTCGATATCAGTTATCGTGTATTGAAACGGTAATTAAACTTAATTGTAACGTTTAATGTTGGGTTTCACAACCTGCAATTGTTGAGGTTAAATAAATATTTTGTTAAAATTCCAACCTTAAACAAAATTTTCATTTAAAACTGCGAGCAATGCAGAAGTAAAAAATCGTATTAAGTTTGATTTTTTTTTTTAAATTCATTCTAAACTCGCAGTTCTTTTTTACTAATTCTTCTTAATACTGATGCATTAACTGAATGAAAACGAAAAAAATACCACTTGGCGGCAAAAACAAACAAAAATTTGATGTTTAACATTCACACACTTACTGCATTTAATACAATTCAATGCAAATAATAATTTAATGCAAATTCATAAATTTTTCTTCAAACTTGGAATTTTTACTAAATGCTTATTTGCGAATAATATAATAATAATCGTACTTTATTTGCGAATAATATAATAATAATCGTACTTTTTTTTTATTGAAATGCAGTTTACAGAAATGCACCTATGTGTTGGGCTCCTAACAGGCTACCGATTAAAACACCTCCCCCCGTGTCATCCGGACACTAGTCTGGAACCGTTTAGCACAGTACATCAGGCTAGGCCTTTATTTAGTCCACAAGGGCACCTTCAGGCAAAAAGAAGCAGCTCGTTAATCTGGGCGCAAGTCCAGATCGAAATCCGTCTTCTTCATCTGAAGCACGTTCCTGATTACCGTGAAATCGCAATCCAGGGTTCTTCGCTACTCAGCATACACTCGATAACCGAGTCAGGGGAAATCTCCTTAAGGTCAGCCATTAGTGCCTCTCTACTTGGCATCCACATTTCACACTGGAAAAAGGTATGGTTAGCATCATCAGAAATGCCTGGACAATACAGGCAGTTCGGTGATGAAACCTTTCCCATCCTGTACAGGTACAGTCGAAAATACCTGTGGCCACTGAGTGAGGTAATAATCGACTTCTCCGTGTGACCTCTATCCGAGATCTGATCTGCTTTATGAGCCTTGCAGTCCATCGGCCCCTTACATCTCCTTCCCAGGATGCCTGCCAACTGTCCAGCGTGCGCGCTCTTTCCTCCCGCCTCGCCAACTCTTTGTCGACCACAAGTGTTAATAAGAAAGGTGCCTTCTCTCTACTCTCTGGCTAGTACCGCGGCTCGGAGACTGTGCGGTAAGCTGAAACGACTCTGGATATATCCCTTGTTTACACCTGTGCCTTATGCAAGTCGCTTACAGTACTTGCCCTTATCCAGTGCGCCCGCCTAGTTTCTGCACCGTAGAGCAACTCCGATTGGGTCGCATTCATCAGCAAGCGACGTTTGCTGGACCTAGATCCACTGGTATTAGCTATAACTCTGCTAAGAGCAGTGACGCTTTGAGTAGCCTTATTCGCCGTCTGCCGTACCTGGCCCCAGAAGCTCAGCTTATAATCAACCTTAACTCCCAGATATTTAGTGGCTGGCTTCGCCCATACGATTTTCTCCCCAACGTTCATTGGCACAATGGTTTTCGATTCTCTTCTTCGTGAGAATCACAATTTCTCTCTTCAAGAAAGGCAGAAATAAACAATACGCCGTCATCCACCTTTCAACTGTCCGCATCACATTGTTCACCTTGAGCTGTGTGAGCTCAAGTCACGAGCCGCAATAGCGCTGCTATATTATCCGCGTATCCAACTAGTTACGTCTCCTCTGGCATCTCTGCTCGCTACAGGCTGTCGTAGGTCGCATTCCAGAGATCTGGGTCCTACTGTAAGCTATGTAATACAGTACAGAATCGTGGGCTGCCCATGTGGTGACCTCCAAACACCACGATCCTTCCGTCGTCTGATTAACAAGAGTGCGGTTCTTTAGGTAACCGTCAACCATCCGCAAGTGGTATTTTGGCACCTGGAAGGTATGCTTCAGCGCCCACAGCATATCTCTCCATCTGGCCGAATTGAAGGCGTTCCTCACATCAAGCGTCGAACCCCTCCCTTCCATCACCTCCTTTATTGCACCGATCGTCGAACGCCCCGCTCTGAATCCGAACTGCCTCGGTGACAGGCCGCCAGTTGCCTAGATTGCTGCTCTCGATCTGATGAGCTTCTCTAGGAGCTTGCCTGCCGTGTCCAGGTTGCACAAAGGCCGGTAGGACGAAGGCTGCTCTGGGTTTCTTCCCTTTACTAATTAGGACAAGTCTCGCGACCTTCCAACGAGGAATGAAGACACCCGCCCTCAAGCACAGATTGAACATTCAGAAGCAAACGGGGTTTTTTGGTGGACGACTGGCCTCGGAAGGAATTCCGAATCCCGGGGCATTTCGGCTTCTCATAGGAAGAGAACGTTGACCATCTCGAAATAAATAATCGTACTTTATTTGCCAATAATATAATAATAATCCTACTTTATTAGTCAGTAATATAATAATAATCGTACTTTATTTGAAAATAATATTTATGTATACAAAAATACATTACTAGGAACTAAAGGCACCTAGTAAGGCTAAAGCCGTCTGCCATATTTTGGTATTAAATACATAGTCAACGAGTAGTTATTTTACTGTTATAAATTCTCGTCTTCACTTTGCATTTACTTTTGTTATTCATTATTGTTCGTTAATAAGTTGTTCTGCATTCTATTGGTATGTTTATTATTTTATTTAATAAGTAAGCCAAGCTTGTTGTAAAGTGCCTTGGGCATAAATACAATAAATAATAGTAACAATCTTGTCCTGGGAAGTCGCTTTTAGTTCTACCATTAAAACAATATTCATTCTCCCTCATTAAATTATTATTAACCATAAAATGGATTAATTTATGTCTCATACTATATCTATCTATGAACTTATCTATGAATTCCCTTGTTCCACTTACATCACAACATTGAGATATATTTGACTATGGACAATATATACATAGAAAAGGAAAATAGTTTTGATAAAATATTAGTAGATTCAAAATTGCAATAAAAAAATTCTTTCAAGTGTTTCATGTTCGACTTTTTGTTCTATTTGTACATTTTATTTGTTAGTGGAACAGCAGTAGTGATGACTGGCTTGTCTCATAATCCGCTTATAACGTATAAATCTTTTTCATTTTTATGTAACCTATCATAATTCTCCTTCTACTAGCATTTTATTAAAAAGAGTTTTATAATCTTAAAAATATCCTGCTTTTCCTTACAGAACAATGGGAGACAAATTAGGCGAAGCAAAATCTAGTGGTAATTTAGGTAACACACTTAAAGTGATGGGCAAATTCGACGAAGCCATGATCTGTTGCAAGCGACATCTTGAAATTTCCAGGGAACTTAAAGATAAGGTATAAACAAGTGCTCATTTATTTAGTATAAGAATTAGTTTTTCTGTAACACTATATTAATGCAGTACATTATATTTAGTTATGCCATTAAACCAAGACGGAAGTTCACTTTTCTTTGTAGTGACTAAAAAGTTAACTTTTCTCAAAAGTAATTTTTTGAATGCTACCAAAATTCAATTTGTTGTTTCGTTTAATAATTGCAACAAATAATTTAATGGACAATTAAATTGAAGCACTTATTGAAACAACTATTAATTTTGATAAAAAACCTCACAACTGTGAGGTTAATACAAATAATACTCCAGTGCTAATACAAATAATAAAGTATTTGCGGTTAGATAGATATTTAATACAGTTTATCCGAAGATTAACTAGTAGACAGTAATTTGAGATCTGATTACGTTCCTGATCCTTAAGATGCTGATAGAGATGATATTCTTGTCTTTAGTTCTATCTACTTCGGGAGAACTAGCCCTATGTCTTGATCTTATAATTCTGTCTCAGATAGGAGTTCAAAACAATTTTCCTTTAGCTCTGTTTGTTGTCAATTTATCGACAATGCAATTATTTTAAAGACAATTACAAGAGAATTATTGTAAGAGAAAGAATTGGGAGTCAAATTTTGGAAATGAAGTTATGACGGAAATGTATGTGTGTGTGTGTGTGTGTGTGTGTGTGTGTGTGTGTAAGTGTGTAAGGGTGGTGAGAAAGAGAGAAAGAAATTAAAAATTGCAGGAAATTGAAACGTTTAGGTATCAATAATTACCACATCCGACTGGAAGGTCTCGGTTCCTCAACTAGAAGGGGGCGTCTTCGCAATTGTGTTTTTCAGTTAAGTGCGACTATTTAGAGAAAACAGCTCCAACAATTTTCTTTAAACTTGACAGACTAAGTGCACTCGTCAAGGCCTTTCACCTTTATTTGAAATATTTCTTTAGGAAAATTGTTATATGGATGATTGTGGGAGAGCTGCAACACTAAACTTTCTTCTAATATTCGATTTCAGTGGTGCGTAGGTTCTAAAATATATATAATATAGAATTAATTAAATATACTAGCAAGCTATGTAATACAATGTTTGTACAATAAAGTGTTTTTTCTCCGTGTTTAAAGTAGATTTTAAAACTCTCAATCTCGAGTGTGCGATAAAGTCAATTCAGTCACTGGATCAAGTCAAGTTAGAGCTCTGGATTATCAACTTAATGCTTTTATGAAGGAGCCCCCAAATAGTATTAATAAATTATTTAAAAAACTATTAAGGAAAATAAAGATTTTTTAATCGTCTAATGATTTCAGTTCTTACTTAATAAAACGTTTTTTAGCTGAGTGAAGGAAGAGCTCTTTACAATTTGGGCAATGTTTATCATGCAAAAGGTAAACATATTGGTAGAGTTGGACAACAGGATCCTGGAGAATTCCCTGAAGATGTCAGAGAATGCCTACAACAAGCAGTCTTCTATTATGAGTAAATTTAACAATGCTTTTTATTCCCGTTTTATTATTAAAAATAAAGTGACTAACAAGAATGTCGGTAGGAAGAAAAATTGCATTCACACCAATTTTTTTTTTTTTTAAATCTTAAGAGATTTGATGCGCTAGTAGCGAAATGTTAAGATAGTTACAATATTACATGGATTTGTTATGATTATTCTGTCTTTATAAAAAGAATTAAATGTTTTAAATAAGTCCTTTGAAATAATATTTCTTAGCTCTACATAAATTGCCGCGTTTTGGGAAGGTGCTAATCAATGATAAAGTAAAGTTCGTGTCTCTAATTTCTAGAACTATGTTCTAGGCCATAATTTGTGATTAAATTTGGCTCTGTCACAAAACGAGAATTCTAAATTATATATTGAAATTTCAAAAAATTTCATCGTGTCAGTTTTGAAAAATCAGTGAAAGATAAGTGTATTAAAATAGTGGTTTGAATACATGTTTGAGAAAGTTGATGGATAACATCAGAGTGGGATGCTAATCGTCAGTAAGTTCAGTGTTTGTGAAGAGATACATGATCAGGTGACGAAGTACAAATCGTATGTAAATAGTAAAGTACATCATACCTCTTATTATTGCACAAGGTCACTGAACTTCTGCCATCTTATACATTGTTTATTTATCTCTCATTTATTTTCAATCTTAACTGTATGTTTCCTCACTCTTTAAATTTACCATCAAAATAAGTTATAAAATTCTGATCATCTTTAAAATTAGTTAATAGTCTTCTTCTATCTATCTATTTCTTCTTCTTCTATCTATTCAAGAAAAATAACATTTCAATTATGAATCTTGAGGATTTTAAATCATTGTTAGACAATTTAGAGGCCGATTTAGGAAATGAAATTAGAGAAGTGGAAGATGAAAAATTTAATAAATTTTCTGATAAAATCGC
Source organism: Triatoma infestans (assembly GCA_011037195.1). Lineage (NCBI taxonomy): Eukaryota > Metazoa > Arthropoda > Insecta > Hemiptera > Reduviidae > Triatoma > Triatoma infestans. Next base: position 177,971 of record JAAEAF010014301.1, read on the forward strand.
AGAAAATATTCTGGCACCATTTAAGGAGGCAAGCGTCAAAATAAATAAACTACAGCGGAAGTTTTACTATTTAGAAAGAGAAACAAGAAAGAATAATATGATAATCAATGTTGTAAAAGAGGAAAATGAAAATGAACAAAGAACTAATTTGGAGATGAAATTCTTTTCATTTGATTCGAAATAGTTTAAAAATAGAAATACAGGATTTTGAACTTGATTTTGCGAGAAGGATAGGAATTTTTAATGATAATAAAAAGTCCTATTAATGTCGGTTTGACTACTTGGAGAAGAAAAGTTGACATTCTAAACAACAAAAAACTCGGGGTACGGAAATTTAGGTCACAGAAGATTTTTCAAAAGAAGTTCTTTAGAGAACCGGGCTAATAAAAGCTAGAGAAGAGGGGGATATCCAATACCTAAATTTGAACAAATAATAATAACAGACAAAAAAGGAAATAAAAAGAATTGAGCAAATCCTCCCCCCCCCCACATGATGTTAAAACGGAAAAAAGAAAAACGAAAGCGAAATATAAGATCTAGACCGAATTCTATAGGCAATTTCTTTCGCGATAGAAGTGGGGCCAGCGGTTCGGAGTAGTCAAGAGGAAGAAAATATTAGAGAAAAGCGGAAACTAGGCTGATAAGTAGCAATAACCAGACAAAGATCACAGAATAAAACAACGTTAACTTGGACAAAAATAAAAGAGATTCAAAAAAGCACCCACAGTTGGCCGGTCACCGAGGGTGCAAGTGACCAAAACCTCCCAGGTTTCATAAAATAATATAAGACAAAACAAACACAATAATATTATAATTGGGAACACAACCCTCAACATTGCTTTGAGACACAAGATTAACTGAATTAGAAAAAGGCCTATCAGCTATAGGTATTCTAGGATTAGCAGAAGTAAAGAGAATGGGTGAAAAAGTTGTAGAGGGCAATTCAGATTATATTCTAATACATTTTGGTGAACATTCAGGGAGACATGGAATTGGTTCACTAATCAGAAACTATTGAAAGGAAATATTTTAGAATTCAAACCAGTTTCTGATAGAATAGCCAGGCTAAGTTTCAGGCACCGAATGAAATCTATAAAAATGAAGTAGATTATATCCTAGCCTAAAATAGAACAATATTTCGCGGTGTTGAAGTTCTTTCCAATTTCTCCTTTTTAACAGATCATAGAGTAGTGAAAGCTGAACTGCTCCTGCCCAAGTATACATTTAAATTTAAAATTAATAAAAATAATATCCACTATTTAAAAATATTGATAAGGAGATCTTTCCTAAATTCATAAAGAACAATCTGCCTTTATAGATAAGTTAGAGGAGTGTACAAGTGAACCCCAACCAACTTGAATCATTATTGTGGGATAACGTCAAGCAAGGAAAAATTAAAGAAACTAAAATAGTTTAAAAAAAAATTAAAAGATGATACTCTGGTCTTTATTATAAAAAGAGTTAAAATTAAAAAAAAGAAGTGTCTGTGGAAGAAAAAATAGAACTTGATGTTCTTTGCACAGGGAAAAAATTAAAGAAGATCTGACGAAAAATAATGAGGAACTAATCCAGGACATCGTCCAGAAAGATATGGCGGTGGTAATTCACGCGCTAATTCAAGTACTAATGCACGCGAAAACTTGGATTTCAGCCTTGAAAAATAAAGGTCAGGTACATAGAAATAGATTACATAGATAGTTAAACAGCAACAAAATTCTGTCGTGAACTTTATAGAGGTCGACAAACAGAAAATCGTATTTAAGTGCACATTCTGACGATAAGGAAGAATTTCCACTCTTCTTACAACATGAAATAGAGAATTTAATAAAATCATTGAAAAATGAAAAAAAAAAACAACAGGAAGTGATAGAATACCAATGAGGCATTAAAAGCGGCCTTACATATAATATAATCAAATAATCGAAGAAGAAAACGTCACTTCTCAGTGGGGATCATCGATATTATGTTACTGCATAAAAGAGGAGACACATCAGATTGAATCAATTACAGACTAATTAGTTTAGTACTAACGGTAGGAAAAATATTAGCAACGCTGTTCACAATAGATTACAAAGTAATTTTGAAAGAATCCAATCAGTAGAACAGGCAGGATTCAGAAATGGATTTTTGGCAATAGACAATCTCCATGTAGTCAGTGAACGAAATAATTGAGAGGACATAAGAGTACCAGTTAGACATGTATATGGCTGTATCAAAGGTTTTGATTCCATGAAACATGAGTACAATACTCCTGCTTAAAAAAACAAGGTGCAAACAATAGTCATTAATATAGTGCAAAACTGGTATAGCCAGAGTCAAGCAGGGAGAGAGCTTGAAAGATCTGGAGACTACTTCTCATTGGAAAAAGGAGTCAAACAAGGCGACCCATTCTCACCAAGGCTTTTTAACTCCGTACTAGAACAAGTATTCATAGAACTTGATTGAGATCCCAAGTTTTATTGCCCTAGTAATATCATCATGCTTGAAGGAGCAAAACAATTTTTAATATTGTAAAATGTCAACGACTGCCTCTTGGAAGCAGTCTTCCTAATCCCAAGAATATTACCTTTGAATGGGTAATTGTTGGCCAGGTAAAGGAATCATTTAAGGAGATATCACCTAAATACGAAGTTACGCAATGTGGTTGTAGTTGTTTAATTGACTCTTAACTTAGTCTCTCTTAGATTCTCTTAGACTCTTTAATTGTCTCTTAATCAAGTTAGTCTCAAAAACGCTTTAAGAACCAGTGTATCAACTAAATTTTCTCTGTGCAAGTCTATGTTACCACACTATTTTGGCAAATCATCCTGATGATCGGCGAGCGCCCAAAACCGGTCGATGACCACGAAAAGAGGCAGGCTATCACGGAAAATATCTTTGATGCTTTCCAGCTCTGCGGACCAAACCATAAGGACTATCAAGAGGGTTGTTTACCTCAGTTGGCTGTCGTAAGATAACATCTTTTATCCTCAGAAAAGAAAGGTGGAACAAGTTATGAAGAGCAAAGACCTCAGGTTTCGTTACTACTGTAAGCATATCGCTCCTTTTAGAGTGGAAAAGATACGGTTCGTTTACCAAACTTGTTCGAATTGTAACATACATTGAAACATTTATGAAAATAAGAAAAGATACTGCCAGCTCAATTGTATCACTTGTCAGGAGTAGACTTATGCAGAGCAAACGGTGATTAAAATGGTTCAGAAGGAAGCATTTTCAAAGGAAATTAAGGATTGACAAAGGTGCCAAATCATTAAAAAATCGAGCATAATCCGAAACCTTCGTAATTTTTAGTCCAAAGAAGATTACTGCGAGAGGGAGGAAGAATTAGCAATGCTTAGATTCCTTATAAACATACGCGTCCAAATTTCATTTGAGTTACCCCTTGTTCTAAGATGGGAGCATAGGCATTTACATGCAAGACCTCAATCTTACTGGCAGCGGTAAGGCGGAAATTCTGGCCAATAAATGGAAAGAGCACTGCAAAGAAGATAGTTCCTGCAAGCATAAACTGCTCCAGGTGTGATCCTAAAGAGGTTTTGCAAAGTTCCTGCAAGCATAAACTGCTCCAGGTGTGATCCTAAAGAGGTTTTGCAAATGATAGGCGATCTTCCTAAAGCGCAGCTGAACTCACAGAGGCCTTTTCTAAATACTGGTGTCGATTACTGCGGACCAATACTTTTTTCTTTTTTTTTATCAAGAACACACTTCTGGGCGTACCTGAGCTCGCTCTCATCTCAGCCCGCTAACCATTCATCTATCGCGATAGACTTTGCTGTAAACAGAACTGCTTCTATATAAGTAAATAAATAAATAAACGAGGGACGGGCACATAAAAGTGCACAAAAATGAACATGCATAAAGACTAAGGCATACTAGACCAACAACATAACCTAGCACACATACAAACCTCACCCAGTCAATAATTACAGTCATACCTTGCACATGCATACAAGACTATCCTAAGGAACCTCTCAGTACTCGATATTCCTGAGAAGTCTTCTAAAATTCTGCAGCTACCCAATCTAACGCACACAAACCACAGACAAGCAATAAATTACTATCATACAAAACATTCACTCCGCCTACCTAAGGGAAAGACCCCAAGACATACGTCGATAGAGCAGATTCCGCAAACCTTTTGAACGCATTACATGCAGTCTCATTTTCCAGAAGCAAGGGAGATTGTCATTGCTAAGGTTCACATAAATCCAATTCCTCGTCTCATGTTTGTGCTGAGATCTTCATAGTGCTCATATGTGTTCAGCGGTCTCCTTTTCGCCACAACGAATCGACCATCTCTCACTAGCCACATTCTAAACCACTTGTCATTTATCTGCCCATGCCCAGTTATAAGACTGGAGGCCGCATATGAAAAATCTGTCGGAACTATTCTTTTGCCAGCCTTCGCGTCCGAAAGTTACCTATAAGTTGTCCTTCCCTTCACAGAACTCTCCTAACGGGTTTTCCATATGCCCAAAGGTCCTGTTCAATTTTTGTTTTCCTAACATTTCTCAGCCATATCATGTAATCACTGCCACCGTCCACATCTGGGAAAGGTTCCATAATATTGCCACCCAGGCCCACCGTTTCACCATTTCTCAACAAATATTTTATGGCCGATTGAGTAATCTCTAGTCCAGGGGAAGGGGAAGACAATCTGTCAGCACCTGCAAAGCTTCGGTTGAAATTCCCCATAAGTAACAAAATAGACCTTTGGGTCGCAGAGACCTGTTTCATGAAAACAGGACCACTTACTTTGTGGGCCCATAGGGAACAGGGATACAGCTCCTGCCCGAGTAATATGCCTGACCTTATTGTGACAGTCCTCTTCTTAAGACCCCAGTCCTTGCAAGTAATGTGTCCCTGCTATTCTGTAAGCGTTTTGGACTTCATTCTTAATTTTTTTCCACACCATTCGGGCAGTCCCTGAGCTTGCGCTCACACCCGCCCAGAGAAGCCATCGACTTCAGAAAGAGAAGGAGGAAAAGAGCTAAAGAAAAATTCCTGCCCTCCCTCCCTCCTCCACCAACCCAAGTAGACAGCACGGAAACACGCAATACATCTAAACAAAACAACAGAGAGCCCCAGGAGTATCCAACAACAAGCCACAGATCCAAAAAGAAACAACAATAACAACAACAAACACAACACTAACAAAAGAACCACAAGAATAAAATGAATAAAAACTTTCAGCAGCCACTCACACACAACCACGCAATAAATACATCCACTCAAAGCCTCGCACATACCCATAACGTATAACCCATCCATACCATACATCCCAAAACGTATATCCTAACAAGAACTAGCAATTGCCCAAACAATACAACAAGGGGAAACTCCAAAAAAAAATAAAAATAAAAAATAAAAATAAAAATAAAATAAAATAAAAAGAATAAAAATAACTCACCCAAAGCAATCCTTCCAACCTGCCCTAGCTCCGCCCTACAAGGCCCCACGACAATCGGCGCTCAAACGCCTCGACCGCAAACTCCCTTAAGACCTCATAGGCCGGGCCATTCTCCAATAACAAAGGAAGAGAATCGCGTTGCTCAAGCTGAGGTGAAAGCCCACTTTGCGCCACACAGAGGCTCTCAGATCCTCGTACATGCCCCAAAGACAAAAGAATGTGCTACGCGGTCTCTTGCATTCCACAACGGCAGTTCCCATTGTCCTCCAAACCCATGCTGTACCACTTGCCGTTTATATAGCCGTGACTCGTTATTAACCGAGATACGGCATATGAAATTACTACGGGACAATCCCTGCCTCTGGCAGGAACAAAAATGTGGTCCTCTCTTCGTGGAGACCACACGCCATCCGCCATCAACTCCTCCTCCAACCTCTTCTTACCCTGATCTCCTCCCACGTCCTCAGGGACAGACGGAACCCTTCATTCTTAATTCTTTAATATGGGGAATAAAACTCAACTTGCACTCTAAAATAACTCCTAAATATTTAACCTGCTGAACCCAACTCAGGCTCCGACCGCCAAAGTAAACAACCGGCTGCCGGGTTAAAGCAAGCCTACTCTTAAACAATATCGCAACTATTTTTTCATGAGAAATATTCAGTTTATTTTCAGTGCACCATATTGTCAATTTCGCCATGGCAGTAGAGACGTTTGTCTCCAACTGTGCCCGGCTGTGACCGCCAATTACCAATACCAGGTCATCAGCGTAGGCAATTTTACTGCTAATTCCAGGGATATCAGTAGCGAGTAGATCATCCAAAACAATGTTCCAAAAAACAGAACCAGAAATAGAACCCTGCGGACATCCACGAAGGTCTTAGTGACCTTCCTAAAATTTGATCTAACACTACTGTTCTATCATCCAAAAAGGACTTGAAGAGTTTAAATAAACTATGCGGACAAGACATCAACGTAAGACGATCAAACAAACTTTGCCACCAGAGGATGCCGACCACGAAAATTCCCGCTACATATTTAAAATCTAGATTTAAGAACCGATTAAAACATGAATCGCATCCTCTGTATACTTACCTGGCTTGAAACCGTATTGGGTCTCCTGCACTAAATCCTTACGTTCATACAAAGTCACTTACTTACTTAACAGGCGACTCCCTCCATTTGGGTTGCCGTCAGGTCTCTTCCATCTCTCCAACTCCTCCTGTCTCTCCAATCTCTATCCCTCAGACCCCCACCGGCCAACTCCTTCTCCCATCTTCTTGCCGGTCTGCCTCTACTTCTGTTCCTCGGGGGGATCCATGCTCTAATCCTTTCTGGCCATCTTTTCGGAGGCATCCTTCTGTCCATACCCCACAAAGTCAATAATTTCCGAATCTACGAACGTTCTAATATATTTCCTAAAATTGGTAATAAACAAATTGGTCTGTATGATTTAGGGTCAACTAAAGGTTTGTCTTTACTTTTTAGTATTAATCGTAACTCACAGGATTTCCAGTATTACAAATTTATCAGGTAATAATTAAGGCCTCAGCTAAGCTACAGTTAAGAAGGGTGTGGGTTTTCTCTTTCAAACAACACAAATTAAAAAAAAAATCGGTTGAGCGCCCTGCTGTTATAAATAAATAAAAAATTGAAATTAATAATAATAGAAATAATATCAAAGGAAAAGGAAAAGAAAAATAAACTGGCGTTAACAGCGAACCGCCAAAAAAAGAGAGAGAAAACAATATAATGTATATAAAATAAAAGCTAGAAACAATTTGAAAAGCTAAGAAAGAAAAAACAATAAAATTGGGTTGTAGGAAATAACAAAAAAAGATCAATTAAGAAAAGGTGGTTTTTAGTTATACATGTAAAATTAATTGTGCCACAATAACTCATATAAAAAAATATCAATACGAAAAGAGAATATATATGAAACAAAAAAAATAACTGCAGTTAGGCAAAATATATATATATATAATACAGTCATTTATTAAATTGTTAATTCATTTATTATAAACTGTTAATACCCAGTTAAATCGGGGAAGTAAAGCAATAAAAAAAAAAAAAATATGAAATTAGGCAGTATTTACAAAACTAAATAAATTAGAATAAATTAACACCCGCTCCTTATTGCGGGAAAAGAAGTAAAAAACCAAAATACAATAATGAAGAAAAGTGTAATAAAATACCAAAACAAAATAAAAAAAAAAATAAACAAAACCTTCTAAGTGGTTTACTCTTCCCCACCAGATAAATAGAAAAAAAACTTGAGGCCACGAACATTAACTACAGAATTTGCCGAAAACAGACGGCCATTATGTGAGCTCGACTTTTAGAGAGAGAGAGTGAGGGGCCTATGAATTTTTGCTGTTATAATTCTAGGATCGTTTTTTTTTTTATTCATTTAATAAATAGCAATTTATATAAGTAAATTTTATAGTTATATATTTAAATGGTACTTGCGGTGCCGTTCTTATGGTTGCTGAAAGATGAAAATGCAGCTTCTCTTCCGCTCCACAATTGAGGCAAAGTCCCTTGATCCCGTTAGATGACCCTATTTGGAAGCAGCCCCAGCTCAGTCTCTCAAATAGGCGTTTTCGTTAGGGTGTACACCCACATTGTCACACTTCACCTTTTTTTCTTAATGAACTTATTTTTTCCACAAGAAAAAGAAAATCCGATCTAGTTCGCATACCGATTATCCTAAGGATTAAGGGTATTGGGAGGATTCGGTTTTAAGCCTTGTACTTGCCAAGCCCCTATGTTTCCTCCTTCCATGTCTTCCAGCTCGACAACAACATCGGATACCATCCTCCTCTCCTTGCACTTCAGATACTTAGGTGAGAGTTTACGAGTGAAATACTGACTGGCATCTGATTGGACGAAATTCTTCTTCCAGACAATTTCTCTTCTTCGATATTTTATCGGCCGTCTTCTCAGATTATATGTCTTCTGGCCTTTTTCATACGCTCGAGCGAGACGATCCTGCACTTCTTCCTACAACAATGGGAGTTTGTTTAGAAATTCGATATCAGATTCCAAAAAAGGATCTTGATTATCGGCATTCATATACTCGCTATTTAGTTTTCGTTTCGCCGATTATCCTCCAATTCGGTATCATTTGGAAGTAAAGTTTCTAACCCGTCTGTGCACAGTTTCCTTCCACACAACGAGCTCGGAACTCCATTTACCTTTACGGGGGCTAAGATTGTTTCTTGAGGCACTTTAACAGTTTTTTTTATGTACCAACCTCAAGGAGAGCAGTTCCCTGCAAGTCTAAGTCCCGCCAACACTTTTCTTTAGCATGCCTAACTGCCGAGATGAAAGCATTTCTCTTTACTCTACGGTCGTCCCAGGCGATTTGAAGCAGTTCACCAGGAATTCTTCGCCATCTGAGCCCTTGAAACACCTTACGTGCTTTATTAGCCTTCATTTGTAATTTTTGCAATTCCACGGTGCGCTGCCTACCATCTATCGCCTAAGTGGAATTGAACAAACTAGCTGCCCTAACAATGGTATGGGTTAGGCTGCTGGCTTTTTCTTGAGCCGTCATGTTCTGAAATTCTAACAGTTTTTGGTCATTAAATTCGTTTTTAATGCTGTCATCAAACTTTCCCCAGTTAGCTCTTTTAGTAAGATAATCTAACTCCTCTATTCTTCTGTTTCTAGTATAACCATGTGTATCCAACACGATGCATCTATGGTCGCTGAAACACCAATAAGGCTGAATATTCGAAGTCCAATTTAAATCCATGGCTGCCGGAGAAATGAGCGTGACGTCAATATTAGACTCACCAACATGGCCTGAAAAAGTAAAGTAATAACCGAAGGCCATGTTCTAGAATAAAATCTTCAAGACGTTGTCCCTGTTCGTCACATTCACCGCTAAACCCAAGAGGCGAACTTGCGTTTGCGCCCATACCAATCAGAAACGGTTTACCCCTTAAAGCTTTCAGAACCTGATCAAGGCGGCAGAAAAACTGTCGTTAGGTAAGCTGTATCGACAGTACAGACTAAAAACATATAAATCCCCAAAGTCGCCATGCAGTTGGGCGAATACCATATACTCATCAGAGAATTGTGGGAGTTGCAATACACCCAATTCAGGATCACATACGACAATTGCGGACCATGGAGTACCTATGACCTTCTGTCAATGTTCTAAACGGAGCGAGAATCTCATAATACGACCAAATGAAATATAGGATTCTTGCATAAGCAGTACACGCTTCATCAACCTTTTTGCGCAACTGTTGGTTAACAATGGCTGATCTGTTACTATTAACCTGTACTATTCGAAGACTACCCCTTAATCCCATAATCAATCCTATTTAACTGCCGTTCTATCGCAATCCAATGCTGGACAATCTTTTTACTTGTTATACTGTGGCCATAAGATTTTTTAGCCCTTTTGCATAAAATATACAATTACGCACTATTCAAATTCTTACAGTCTTCTGCATCGTGACCGTCCTCCGCACAATGCCCACATGCAGCAATAGATTGTCTGCTGCAATCAGCAGACACATGACCAAACATTTGGCACTTAAAACATCTGCGAAGTCCTATAAAATCTTGGACCCGACACGAGCGCCACTCGATATACAGCCTTTCCTTTAGACGCAGAATCATTCTAATATCAGGGGTTACTTCGGTTCACAAGATCTTCTCTTCATGAACCTTCACGTAACCTTAATTGGAATTGTTCTTGGAAATTTCCTATACTCTTCGTTCTTCATTTTGCTCCAGAATTGCTTCTACAATGTTATCCTCCGTGAGGGCCTTATCTATATAATAAATTACTATCCTCGGACCACTCGCCCAGGTATATTGACCACAAAACCCTTTTCTTTTAGTGTTTGGCATTCCGCTAAGCGATTGACGTCCTCCTGAGAAGCTGTTTCAACCACAACGCCTCCAACGCCCGATTCCCTAATGCTTTTGATACGTAGCTTTTCTACCTTATCTCAGCGGGTGCACACAACCATCACAGTTTCTGCCGGCCAAACATCGCGCTTACCCACACTGATGTTAGGGATGTCTGAACTTCTAGCTGTCTCTGCATAAGATTTTCTGACAATATCAGGGTTAAGAATACCTCGAGCCAATGACATAATTGCGCCCCTAATAGATGCTGACTTCTCTGCTCGCATTCTTTTTGCTCCTTTATTATCTGATCTTTGATATTAAGGACGACCTTTTCCATTTTTTCAATCTTCCTCACGTCTGTAACATCTGCTTCTAACTTTAAGAAAGCTCCAACAGAAACTCTTTATCTCCATCAACGTGCCAACCTTAGCAAGCACAAAATCAATTACTTTAGCTTCCGCTTTCTTGCCCGATTCATTCATGAAATTTATCACCTCTCTTTGTATACCAATAGAGTCCGACACTAACTTGAGCACTGACGCAGCTTCTCAATCTCTTACTTCCTTTTTAGGAGTCTCGATTCCAACATCAGTGTTCTCAGTCCGTTCCTCACCACCTATACTTATTAAAATTAGCAACATCGCAATGCTGAAGCAGCCAAGGCTTCTGTCGCTATATTCTGTGTCTCGCAATAAAGGCTGTACACATCGAGCTAGCAGCGACTTGACTACGGAGATCTTTCTTGGAGCATTATCAGTTCGGTGGATTATGGAAGGCTGCATTCAAGGCATTCAAAATTTCACTTTAAAAGAGTAGTGGGTTAAGCCTTTTTGATTATGAAGAAATGTCTACTTTCTTAGCATTAATAGAGGCATCCTTAAATTCCCGCCCCTTATGTCCTCTTAATTCCGATCGAAATGACATCCTCTGTAACTCCAGGTCATTTTCTTGTGGGAGATGCATGACCGCGATACCACAAGCATCGACGATGCAACATTACAGAAATACCTCTCGCTTTTGCAAATTAGAAATAAACAGCAAGTGCCTAACTAATAGGTCAACTGGTTTTGATGCAAGAGAAAATCTAGCTCCCCTAAAATGGCTATTGGCTAGAATTATAGCGACACAGGTGATGTGTCGCTATAATTGTGTCCTATTATTGTGAGTTTTGATACTTTAAAGGCTACAATTGGCATCTTTAAGAGGCCTGTTTCTTAGGTTTGTTTGTTAATTGGTGGAGATGTAGAACACATGAAACAATTTGGTATATTGTGTGTGCATAGGGAATGTATCTCACTATGCAGTTGTTGAATTAAGATATTTGAACTTTTAACTAATTACAGTTTTTACATTAAATTTTATATTTTTATTTGTTATGTCCTTACTTATTTAAGTTTGAATATATTGATTATTTTTATATAAAGTAAGTGCTCTTCCACACTGCTATCTGTGGAAAACGCAAGCTTAATTAAAGTTCTGGTCGTTACTGCGATTTACCCTTAAAACTTAGAATTTTGTATATAGTAATACAAATATATAACAATATCTGACTATACCTTTTTGTGATAGTGTTTTAGCAATATAATTATATTTTAAGCAATCTGTATGTTGTTTACACCTAACCATAGCTTATCCTTTTTGTAGTTAGCGTTCTTAACTTCATAACACACCTAACACCCCTATAATTATTTGGGTCATCCTTTTTACGGTTTTTATAAATGGATATATTATATACCCCAATCCAAGCTCTTCTGGAAACTTGCCTTCTTGCAATATTTGATTTATTAAATTTGTCAGTGCCTTAATCAGAAATGGTCTTCAATAACCCATTGGCTTTTCCGATTTGGGATTCCCTTATTGCCTTACTTACTTCTTCTACTGCTATATACAAATTGTTCTCTCCAATCGGTCCTCCAGTCTATCTCCTCCCCAATCGGTCCTCCAGTTTATCTCCTCCTCTAAGAAATCCAGTCTATCCTCTCTAAATAGTTAACAATAGTGCGTTTTCCATTTTTCCTCCCTAATTTCTTGGAGGATATTGTTTGTATTAGGCCTTTTAAGGTTCTTTATCATATTCCAATCTTCTTTGGATCTATTATATCCCAAAGAGCTATCTACTCTACTACATACTCATTGGGCGTTTTTTGCCATTTTGATCTCTTTTTTGACTCTCACATTCCTTTTCCTTTATTCTGTCCAATCTTCTTTTTTTTGGAGCACAGCCAACTTGTAGAAGCTTCCTTTTTCCATTGTACCCATTCCTCTAGCTCCACACTCCTTCAGTTCTTCTTCCTTCTACTCCTTGTGTCTCTTCGCCGGCACTGTGAAGACAACCTTTCAGAAGTTTATATTTCTCTTTTGCACATCCTGTCGCCGGCATCTCCAGGTTTTGTTCCAGCTTTTTTGAAAGAGATATTTATGCGGTCCTTATTTAGGAGGGACATTGTAGCTTCTATGTTCCTCTTTTGGTCGAGGCTTATCTTTAGAATTTATTTCATAATCCGTTATATCACGTAATCAAATGAAACGACAATCGTTATTTCAAATAACGAATAAATGTAGGATTTTTTTTTTTTTGACCCTTGTTGATCTAGGACAATCTTAATACAATAACTTTTTAACTATTATAAATAATTTTAATTCAGATACGTTTTTTGAAATAAATTATTTTAAATAATTTTTTGAAAATAAATATTTTCAGGTAATTTTTGCCAAGCTTTAGTTTAATGTAGTAAAGAAGTAATAGTTTAAATAAGTAGTTGTGCTAATTAATTATTCCCATAAATTATTACCATTAATTATTCCCATAATTAATTATAAAAAGCTTAACTGTATTTTATTGTTGAAATGTTTTTGTGATTTTATGGTTAAGAAATTTATTAAGTAAGCGGATCTAAAGTTGGTTAGTTTATCACTTAAATTGTTATTCTAGTAGAATGTTGGTTCTAACCAAAGAATATGCCTTTTCTCCTAGTAGAAAAAAAAAAAGACTCGTCTTATTTGGACTAAGCATTTTCTTTGGATTAATTATTATTTCTATTTTCCACGAGTCTTTTTATTCTATATACATGTCATTTTAAATTAAAAATGGCCCATTGAATTTTGAAAATCTGGCATATTAGATGATGAGATTAAAAAAAGATTTCTTAGTGAGTATGCTACTCGGAAAATAAATGAGGTTGACGGTGTGTACAATTCACGGTGCACAACCATGTTTAGAATAAAACGATGTAAGCTTAAAGGCAGAGCAAGGCGGCCTTAGTCTTTTTTATACAGGAGTTCTGGCAGAGTCTGTTCAAAGCCCTAACTCTTATAGTACTAGTTTATCAGAGATATTGATCATTTGAATCATTTTGTATATCAAACGGATTTGGATTTGGAATTCTGAGGATTTCTTGCTAAACATATGATATCAGAGACTGAAGAGGCAAAATCACTTATAACTTCTGCATATCTTCTCCAGTAACATGTTTATTTTATCAAGACATCTAAAGGATGGGTGAATTCCGAAGCCACTATAAAGTAAAGCCGTTTATCAAGGATAAAAGTCTCTGATGTTTTCCATCACTTCGGATCCAATATTCTAAGTATACTGAATAACTATATAGAAATCGCGTTTTTAAAGTAAGCTCTATTTGAAATTTAAAAAAGTTATTCTATAGATAAATATAATATTTATCTATAATAGCCAGAATGTAACTATACTTACATTGAACCTATTATTCCACATAGAAACTTGCGCACATTGCTAGTTTCTTTATCTCACTCTTAAAAGTTCATCCCGCAGTTTCCTGAATCACGAATCTGACAGTAACAAGATAGCTAGCTACCGAACCATGTAATCCTAATCCTGCTGGGTATTCTTATTTTATACATAGCCCATGCGCTTCCTACTTTCTATTGATGGCAGTTCAGAACTGTCTTACTGAAACCCGGTTTGGCGCTGCCTACCAGTCGCCACCCTCTCAATAAAATAATTTTGAAATAAAAATATTTAAAAAATCCAAATTATTAAACCCCAAAACAATTTCATAGAATCCATATTAAAAGTAAAATATTTGTTCAAAATCCAGAGAAAACTTGAAATTGATGCGGGAAATTAATGATACTGCTGCTCAGGGAAGAGCTTGTGGAAATCTCGGTAATACATACTATCTCTTGGGTGACTTTCAACAAGCAATTCAATACCATCATGAAGTAAGCATTTTTTTATAATGAACATAATGAATTATAATTTAATATTGTCTGATTAATGTTTGGATTTTAATGTAATTCATTTTATACCGTAGCGTTTAAAAATAGCGCGAGAATTCGGCGATAAAGCTGCGGAAAGAAGAGCTTATAGCAACTTAGGGAACTCACATATTTTCCTCGGAGAATTTGAGAAAGCTGCGGAACATTATAAGTTAGTTGTGGAAATATTGAAAGTGTTGTACAAATTTATAATGTATAAATTTATAACTTGCAATAAAGTATTGGCACTTATTTTCTTAAATAGACGTACTTTGGTTTTGGCTCAAGAACTTTGTGACAAAGCTATAGAAGCACAGGCCTGTTACAGCTTAGGAAATACTTACACTCTTCTCAGGGATTATCCTACAGCTATCGAATATCATCTGAGACATTTACATATCGCCCAGAATTTAATGGATAGAATAGGTGAAGGTAAGGTATTATTATTATTTCTCATTGTACAAAAATCATTGTTGTCAATTTTCTAATGAAAATAAAAATTTTAGGTCGCGCTTGCTGGAGTTTAGGAAATGCTCATTCCGCCATGGGTAATCACGAAAAAGCTCTACATTATGCAACCAGACATTTAGAAATATCGAAAGAAGTAAGTAGGTTTGTTAGCATAAAATTCGCAGTTGCGAATGTTTCAAGTTTTTAACAAGAGTTTATTGAGTAAATATATAAAGGTAGAAGTACAAGTTCAAAATAATCAAAGCAATAATTAAGAATATAGTAAATAGTACAAACATTTGTATTATAATCATTATAGGTTGGTGATACAGTAGGGCAGGCCACCGCTCAGATGAATATTACAGATTTGAGAAAAGCTTTGGGATTGCCTGAAGGAGAACTTTCACCAGACAGTCTGAAGCTTGTTAGCAGTTTCGAAAACCAGCCTTCGCCAGCTCTGCGAAGATATAGGGTGAGAAGAGACAGCATGAATCATCTCGATATCATTAAGGTCTGGTTATGCATGTGCTGCGCTCTTGGTACATTTATACCTGCTGAATTTTCATCCATAAACATTTGTTGGTATTATGTATACATTATGGTGTTTGGTAAATTTAAATTGTTATTATTTTCTTTTGGTGATCTCTATTGAAAGAAAGAAGATTGTTCTCCAGGAATGTAGAAGAAGAAATATGCATAATCTTTACCTGTTTGTATAATTCCCTTCTAGAAGTACCTAAGAGGTGTAATTTGTATTAGTTCTCTTAACTTAATTTATAATGGATGTTTATTTTATTGTTAATCAATATTTGCAGAAGTCCAGGAATCGATAGGCATGATGCATTAGTGGCAAGGATCCACTTAACACATCCACCAGTTGCACACCCACCTATCTTCGTTTCTTATATCCGAAAATATAAGAAAACAAAGCAATCTTTTTTTTTTAAAAATGGAATCACGTCTTCAGTTTCTGAATTTGGCGACGTTAACTTTAAATTTGCTAAGAAAAGCTTTAAACAAGATATGCGCCACTACAATTAGAAATTATTAATTTAATTCCATTATGCCATCTAACCATCGCAATTTTGGCCTTCCAGTCTTATGTGGTGCATATATTGTAGATTGTTGTAGGGGATTATTGCACTGCGACCTGAAAGTTCTATTGTGCCCCCCGGAGCCTTCTAAGTGCACTGCCGGCCTCCGAGCAGTGTCCTCTAGCTACAGTCAACACTTCCCATCACCAGACCATGAGTTGTAGAGGCTCCTAGGAAGAGAAAATCTAAGGGCAGCATGCTGGATTCGAACTCGAGACCTCCGCGTTACGTGGTGCATATATACACTAGTCATTATACTTGAAGAAGATTGATAGGAGCTATCCTGGCTATGAGATCAGGCTGAAGTAGTCCATCCTCTTGATGACGCTCACAATGTCTTCCTCTTTATAGATTATTAAAGTTCATTATTTGTCCTTCTTCTACATGTTCTGACCATCTGTAAATTTTCGGGAGGACGATTCTTTCGAAACAACCAAGTGTGAACTCATTCTACGAGTTCGTACTTTCATAATATACACCATTTTGATGGATATGCTAGGAGCGGACGTACTAGTGTTTTGTATACCAACGTCTAAAATGGATAAATTTCTACTCTTAAGTTCATAAAAGCAACAGTTAAGGGGATTCTACGCTTTATTTATTTCTTTATCGCATTTTTTCAGCATTTATTCATATAAACTTTGCTGATCTGTTTGCAAAGTCCGTCAATCACTCACAATGGTACTCCCAAACATTTATAATCTCTCCCTGCCACTCATCACCATACTATTTTGCCTCCTGCTGATTCACCTCAAACCGATTTCTCTTGCAGATCTCTCCAATTTTTCAAAGGTTCCATTCATTACCTCAAAGGACCTCCTCACGTGGACAACATCGTCTTTCATAATTGAACAGTTCTGTTGATTAAATTATTTTTCTCAGCTGTGCTTAGTGTTTTTCTAGGACGAGAGGTTAAAAATTAAACAAGCCTATCTATTAACTTGTCTGATGCCCTTATAATGATCAAAGATTAGGTAAAAGGTCGACGGATACTTGTCGTTTTAGTCGGCACCTATGACAGACTGCGAACGCCATGGTCCTTTCCACAACCATAAACCATTAAATTCTAACCTTCTAAGGTACTAATTCTTATTTTTTGGAGACAAAGAAGTGATAATTACAGCAATAAAAATAATAAAAAATCCATTTTAACTTTGAATCTATCTCATGCCAAAATTAGTTTCATTAATGTTAGATTATTTGTACAGCAGCTTTCTTCATGGCTTTATATGTCAGATGCTGTACTAGTTTAGGATATGCGCATGCTTTTTAGTCGTGTTTTGTTACATGTAAAGAGTAGAGAATTAGTTTAGTTTTTCTTTTTTGCCTAATTTATTTATTTCTTTTGAAGTTAAAGTTGATTTTCATTTTTACATTTTTTCTGTGTTCAGAATTTACAATATTATATTCTTTACTTTATGTTGTCCTTTTGTTATAGCTAACTCCGGACGCAAAAGCAAGAAATAACGCTGAAGCAGCTTTGCAACACACACCAGTACCTATTCAGCATTCTGATCAATCGGTAAAATATATTTTTAAGTTAATGCTCTAAATTATTAAATCAAACTAGCACCCACAATCATGCCATAATTTGTTTAAGGGTGATGATGAAGATTCGTTTTTCGATCTTCTATCAAGATTTCAATCCGAGAGAATGGATGATCAACGATGTTCGCTCTCGGTTACATCTGAGAATAAAGAAAATTGCAACTCCAACACACCGGCGCATAATAGCCTAAATGGTATTTATATTACAAGCAATTTGCAATGTAGTTAACATGCAGTACTTGCAGACACTATTTTATCATTACAAATCAGAAATGGAAGTTGACAGAAATCCACTAGAAACTTGAATAGAGTACTTTGTAGCCACAATTACTTCAAATTCCTCAAGTTCAAATTTAATTTTGTATAGTATATTGTATGCATTTAAGTCTAAAGTTACTCATTGGTGGATGCTAGGGCAAGCTGGCATTGAGGGGAATGAGATGGCCGACGCCCTGGCAAAGATAGGTGCTGCAACGCCGCTTCTAGTGCGTGTATCTTTTTTGGGGGTCAGCTACCAGTTTTTCTTAGAAGTCAGGAGGGAGGAGGACGAGGAAAGAGGTCTCAACTCTGAAACTCCCTCCCTGGACTGCGGTAGGCCAAGATCTGCTTGGGAAATTATAACCAGCGGAGATCGGAGGGCTGCATCGGCCTAAGTAAGAACAAACTCCGCGTTCTTAGGGGTTTCCTCACGGGGCATTGTCGACTCAGAAGACGCCTGAGACTGACGATTCGAAGCTAGGTTTGGAAAGGAACAGCACATAGAGATTCTGTGGGGAGATGTAGGAAGCTCCATTTCATCTTCTATCGGACCCGAGGCTGCCACCCAGAGAAGATTTAAGAACCTGGGTAGTTACGAAGTAGAGGAGGGGATATATCCTCCCTAGAGCCAGTCAGGATTCCTTAGGGATCTTAACCTGAGTGACTGTAGAGACGAGTTCGTCTGGGACATCTGCTTGGGTGCTGTGGGTGCCTGCGGCACCCAGGGGGTGTAGCACAATAGATCGTAAGGTCGCAGTGCATTGGCCCTCCTAAAAAAAAAAAAAATTTAAGTCTCGAAATTTTTTATTTGTTTTTAAATACTTATATTTAATACTTTCCATTGCCCGCATGGGGTATCTGCTGCATGCATTTACTTGGAGAGTAGCGACCTCACGAGTTACCACAGCTCAGTACTCCATGCACTTCAACAGAACAGTACAGTGCACAGTACACTTAAACTACATGCACTCTACACTTTACAGACAAGGACAAACACAGTACACAAATTAGGGTCTCCGTCCCTAGTCAATTGGCGAAAGTCAAGGGAGAATGAAGGGATTAGCTCAGTAGTAGCGTGCTGGGCTAGTAACGCGGGGTCCCGGGTTCATGCTGCCGTTAGCTTTTTGCTTCCTAGGAGCCTGTACAACTCACTGTCCAGTGATGTGCAGTTTGTCTGTAATTAGAGAACGCTGCTTGGAGGCTGGTTGTGCTCTGGAGAAGACTCGGGGGGGGGGAGGATACATTTTTCAGGTCGCAGTGCAATAATCCTCTACAACAGTCTAATGCCGGATCTATTTTTAGTGTCTCTATTCGGGACAATTGGGTCAAATGTATCCTGTGCACTCCTGATTAACCTCCCCACTATTCTTCTCTTGTCTGCTTGAGCCCGTGCATGTTTTATTTTCTTCTTATTATTTGAATTAGGAATGTAGATGGAATTATCTTTTTTAATTTGCCTGTTCCCAATATGGGCGAAACATATTTTTTTTCCTAATCGCAAAACAGTTGTAAGCAGCATTCAGATAACACTATTCTGAAGAAGCGGTATAACAAATCACTAACGTGGTTCAACCGGACGATCTAAGTGTTTTGCTATATATATATATCATATATATATATATATATATATATCATATATATATAGATTTTGTGTTACAACTGTGCGGACTATATGACGCAGCACTGAAAAGGTGAAGTTTGAAAAAAAAAAAGAAGACAATCGGAAAAATGATAATGGGATAATGGGCCACGGAGTGATAGATGCACTATATATGTAAGACATTTTTTTGTTCAAAGGTTCCAGTTTCCTAGGGAATTTTCGAATAGCTTTAATGGAAATTTGAGCCTATGACTAATTCATGTAACTGGAATTTGTTAAGGGTATCCCCTAAGCAAGTAATGGCAGGTGAAGTTGTTCGCGACCGAGATTTTTCTCACGTGTCTCCTGGATATCCAACTAAACAATACATCAGTCACCAGCCTTTTCGTGCTGGGCCGCGCGATGTAGAATCCGCGAAGTAGCCGAAGTCAAGGCGCTGGGAGGAAAATAAGCAAGTAATCACGTCAGAGGTTTTTCCGTCATAGCCTGCTTCATTTTGTGTATATTGTCCTGTTTCGGGCGTTCATCTGCCTTCATGATAAACAGTGTGATGTCATGACTTACATAGAAAAAAATCAGTTGACTTATTGTTTGGGGAATGTATATATAACCCAACAGAGTTTTTGGTAAAGGTTTTTTCCTTATACTGAGTAAATTAGATGTTCAGAGAACTGAGTGCACATTTTTAAGATAGGCGAATCCTTAAACAGGTCGATGGCCACTATTACATTTTTCTTGTTATTTCAAGGATTTGTTGTCACCAGAAAACAACTTATATTTTGTTGAAGATATTACAAGGGAGGGGGATTATTTCTTTTTAGTAAATTAACAAATTATTACTAGGTTGAGATAAATTTCCATTTTTTATTACCCTTAGAAGATTAACTTCCCTTCAGTCCAGTGTTTCGTCAGGAAACTATACTTGGAAGTTCGTCATGCTTCCTGGCAACATGTCGCTGCTTTAGAAAAATTGCACTAGTAGAGGTAGACGTGAGTTGCATAGCGTTGTTGGCCATCTTTATCTTGTTTCTTCCTAAACTGTGAAAGAGAAATTCTTCATTAAGCAAGTTTTGTATAAGTTGGTTAATGGCCAAATTTTAATTATTAGATTGATTAGAAAATCCAGCTGCTGCATCTATCAGATTGAACTTTTGATTGAACCTACAATTTGGATTTATCATTATTTACGCCAAACTTCAAGTGGTAACGTAATTAATATTTAGGTAACTCTTATGTATTCCTTTACCTCTTCCTACTTAATAAATGCTATTCGATATCCCTGTTCATTGTGTTACCTTGAATTGCTTGGACCATTTGATATCTCAGTATTTAATAGGTAAGGTATTCAATTTGTCAATTTATTGCTCTCAGTACGTTCTTACATAATTATTATTAATCCTTACCTTATTTAAAAGGAATTTTTAAGCAGTTTGCAATACCTCTAACCTAATTCATCTGGCAAATAAGCTGAATTACATTTTCATTTCAATTCTTTTCAAGTGATACCACAAGATACATTGATCATCCCAACCAATTCCTCAGTCCTGAGGTGGTCCTCCCAGTTTATATTCCTCGGCCCAGCCGATCGTGGACGAAAGGGTAGAGTCAGTAAAGGAAGTCCCCGATACTGGAAGACGAATTAGCCAAATCCCTGCCTGACACACCAGTGGTTAGGACAGTGCATGGGAATCATTAATTATGAAAGAGGGAATAAAGGGATAGATTCTATATTTTATATAAATTGTGTCTAACAGCCATAAAACAATTAAACAACACGGAAAAATCTCTGATGTTTCCAGTTTTGCGGACTCAGTAATCACATAGGTATTTATAAACTCTGATTTGCAAGTTTATATCATTTAATTTTCAAAAAAGTATTAGTAAACATTTTACTTCTCTTACTCATACTAAGAGGAAGTATTGTGAAGCGTGTCAAATTTTCGAAAAGTGAATTTTTGCCGGAATACAACTTTGAGATTTGCAACCGATAAAAACCTTGTGCTTTAAAAGACAATTACTTTGTTTAGTATAAGGCCATTAACTGTTTGGAAGATATTATGGGTTTGGAGAAAATTTGTCAGTTCGAATTGAAATAAATTGCAGTAAAAATTGAAACAATTTCGATGAATAAACTAGTCACAATTGCTTTACTTGTAAATAAAATAAATTGTTTACCTTCTAGGTGAAGGTCAGGATGAATTACTTGATTTGATAGTCGGTATGCAGAGCAAAAGAATGGATGAGCAACGAGTTGCACTTCCACACCTACCTGGGCTATGTCCTCCTGCATCTGGCGGCCCGGATGATAATTTTTTGGAAATGTTGATGAGATGTCAAGGTGAGCGATTAGAAGATCAGCGGAGTAGTTTACCTAGTTCAATAGGTGATCAACCCGGTTCAACGGTACCCGATGAAGATTTTTTTTCTCTTATTATGAGGTTACAGTCTGGCAGAATGGAAGACCAACGAGCCACCGTGCCACATCCTCTGAAGTAGCATTATTCTTTCTTTGTCACTTTATTATGAACATCGGAGCTTGGTTAGCGCGTAAGGGTGTTTTTGTTTGTCGAAAGTTTAGTAAATGGTATCCCTTTTTTACAAAATATTTTTATCTGCACCGTCGCATCTCCAGTATTTAAAGTTGAAAAAACATCTTGTGTGGTTAATTATTAATAATTCAAACGAATTTATATACTTTTAATTTAATACATATACTTAACAAAATTTTATTTTGTTCTTCCCCATACGTGAATACAAATTTCGCTACTTTTGCCTAAGAACTGTAAAACAACTGCATCAAGGCAAAATTAGTGAAGATGTGGCAGCTTTTCCTAGACAAAATCACAAAACCTTCAACTATTTTGAAATGGCTACTTTTAGACAATGCTGTGCAAATTTCGCAGTGGGGACGTGGTAGCAAAGGGAGCACAATCCTAATAAACAATATTCGTATGTCAGAGATGGCCACAAATTAAGATGTGTTATATAGCCATTGTAATATAGCCTATAATCGTGTCCTAGAGTGCTAGGCTTAGCAAACGTGTTCTGAAATATCTTAATATGTAGAAAGCCTAATTCATTATAAAATTATTAACGTTTCTACTATTAAAAAAAATATTAGAAATACATTTCTAAATTAATTAAGGCCAAGGATTTCTGTAAAACGTAAAACATAGAAAGAAGAAAAGATACGTAGTTGGGCAGGTGTATACATTTGGAGTTACCATTGGGAAGAATTACTAGTAATTTTTGTTAATTTAGTATCACGTCTAGCGTTTTGCAGTAAATTTTCTTTTATTAACAAATTAAAATAAACTTGTTAAGTTTAGCCGATGTGTAATAATGTACCTAATACCCCCCTCTCACTCCCCCTGTTTATAAATAGAATTATTGTCATTACGACTTCTATTTTATTTTTATCTATGATTTCAGAAATGTCAGTTTATTCTTAGGAAGACATTTTTTTTTATTGTTTTCATTTTATTTTTTTGACTTTTGTAAATAAAGTACCACCTTATAATTATGTAAAATATTTTTATATATATATATAAATATTTTTCTATTATTAATATTATTTATTATCTGTTTTTGCTATAGACAATGTTCAATTTAAACGAAAGCACTCTTTCACGTTTGCAAGCCAAACCGAATATTCCATAACCGAATAATTTCAATAATAATAATAATTATATATATATATATATAGAATAAATTATTATGTATATAATATATATATTAAATAAAGTTGGGTATGTTATTGATAGATCCTGTTAGCAAATCGAGTGCTTGATTAATTGAAACAATGTGTTAATATTCAACATACTCGTGTTATGATGACGAGTTAATCACTCGCAAAACATTTCTAACTTTTGCAAAATTTGCTATCCAGAGCCTCTATTGAAAATTAATTGAATAACTTTGTATTAATTAAGTGTTGGAATAAATTTCTATTACATATTCATTATTCGTTGAGAAATTTAATGAGTTATTCTTTTCAATAATAATTCTTGATTAAATAATCTTATTATTTATGATACTAGACAAATTTTGGCAGTACTTTTTAGGATCTCTCGTGGACCTCTTATTCTAATTAAAAATATGCATATTATATATTACCTTTAGTACTTTATAGAGGCGACTTTATCGGGAGCTTGTGGCTCCCACCACCGTTAATTCTGGCCATTGCTACCGAGGTTCGCTAGTAACTCCACTTTTTCTAACAAAGTTGGGTCAACACCCTTTTCCCTTACTTAAGGGAATTAGACCCTGAATTCTCGGACCAAAGGGCGATTGTGTTAGCGACTAGACCAATGCATGAGAGATAAAATTCTACAAGTGAAATTTATTTAAGGAAAAATAATATTAAATAATGTATATTTTTCAAATAATTAATGAAATCAAATTTTTAATTCAGTCAAAACTAATTGAATAAATATCTACAGATTATTCATCACTCATGAAAAAATTTTTACCCATTTTAATAGATTTATAATTTTAGACATATTCCGTGATAGCCTGTTTTTTTTTGTGGTCATCGACCGGTTTCGGGCGTTCGCCCATGTTCAGGATGCGTTTGTCAGACAGTGTGATACACAGACTTGCACAGAGCAAATTCAGTTTACACACTCTCAATATTGAGCCCGAAACCGTTCGATGACCACAAAAAAAAACAGGCTATCACGGAAAGGTCTCTGATGTTTTCCAGCTCTGCGGAACCAACCACCACAACAAATAATCTTTGGTTTTATTTATTATATTGAACAAAACCAATTTATCTTCTGTGAAGTGCTGTTGTTGTGGTTGGTTCCGCAGTCTGGAAAGCTCAGAGACATTTTCCGTGATAGCCTGCTTCTTTTTGTGGTCATCGACCGGTTTCGGGCGTTCGCCCATCATCAGGATGTTTTTGTCAAACAGTGTAATAACACAGACTTGCACAGAGCAAATACAGTTGATACACTGGATTTTAAATGTCTTTGTTATGACCTAACTAGGTTAAGGGTTTTGCTACCTGAATGGGAAAGCACATGTTTCGGTCCTTTGAAGACATTGTTCCCTTTTTAAAATGGAAATATCAATGAGTGGGGATGTATATTCTAAACTATGTTTTTTGACATCCGAATCAATACAGCTTTTAAGTGTACTTATATGAATAATGCATGCAAGCCAAGAAAATAAAATGTTCATGTGATTGTACGTTACATTAAGGTTAGGTAACATACTTGTATAATTTTTTCAGTGATATATCTATGAAAGTCTGTATTTAAGCTCGTTTAGACTCGTTATATTTAGGCCTCTAAAAAAGAACCCTTATTTAAGTATACATGCGTGCGTGGATGGTGTGCGAATTACATATGAAAGGTGAAATGTGGAATGGAATGCATAATTATCAAATTAACTTGCTTATGCAGATTAATTGCTCAACATAATTATGTATCTATACTATCTTACGATCATTCAGCTCGGATTCTGTCATTTTTTATCATTAACTATTCCACAGTGGCCCACGGCTGATACTTTCGTGTTATTTCGCTCTGTTTTAAATTAGTAAATAAAAATAGTAAGATGGTATGGGTAAATAATTATCAAAGTAAATTTCCTACAAAAAACATAGTTTAAGTTATACATCCCCACTCATTGATATTTCCATTTTAAAAAGGGAACAATGTCTTAAAAGGACCGAAACATGTGTTTCCCATTCAGGTAGCAACACCCTCTTAACCTTGTTAGGTCATAACAAAGACATTTAATTTACAGTGTATCAACTGTATTTGCTCTGTGCAAGCCTATGTTATTACAGTGTTTGACAAAAACATCCTGATGATGAACGCCCGAAGTCGGTCGGAGACCACAAAAAGAAGCAGGTTAGCACGGAAAATGTCTCTGATCAGTGCTGTTGTCAAATTTGAGGGCTACAATTCGTTTGTTTTCATTGATGTGAATGAGTAATAATGGATGTGAAAGACAATTGGTCTATTTGTAAATAATGCACTAATTCTTTATTTGCATCTACAAACTTTGGCTCATTCTATTATTATTCTGCAATCTATAAAAAGTGATAGAAAAGCCCAAATTTGCATTTCACTACTATTAACTAAGAACAAACTGAATCTTTTTTTGGTAGTTTTTCTTAAGAATAATAATTGAATACTTTTGTTAGTTTAATAGTTAGCGGTTAGTTGCTTAACATTGGGAAATTTTTCTTTATCTGTCAGTATTTTATTAGAATTAAAGATGCACAATAGTTCAGTAGCAGCGTGATGGATTTGTACGAGGATGTCCGGGATTCAGGTCCAGTGCTACCCTAGACCTTTCCCCCCAGGAGACTCTATAGATCATTGCCCAGTGAGAACACTATTAAATCGTTTAGGTTGCAGTGCACTATATCCTTCAAAAACCACAACTATGTGGTGGGATCCGCAATGGGACCCAAAACATCTGGGATTAATTGTGAGACTGGCTGTAAAAGAAAATCCTGTGAGTATTTCACTTTCGATTTCTTGTTTATTAATAATAACAGCTGATTTCATTTCTTTGTTATTAATACTCCACTGATTTTATTTATTCCATATTATTTCTTTACTGTTTCAAATGGATGTTTAAATTTAGGATGTTCGTTTGATAAAATTAAGGATTTGTGGTTTGCTATTTTGGACTCCATCGTTGGTATAGTAGTAGAAACAGTAGGCCTTTACTCGATATTATATATCACATTACACTGCTAACTGCTTTATAAAATATTGTTGTAATACAATAAAAATGGGCAGGTTACATTAAACATCAAATATTGAGTGCACAATGCCAGAAAACAGAATTCAATCATAAGCACTCTGATAACGTTACCAGGCTGTGAATAATTGCCATATTCATTTACTTCTCCGAATTATTAAATTAGTTTCCAATATATTTCATTATTTCTTGAAATGATGTAATGATGAAAATACTGGTATGAAAAGATGAAGAATTATTTTTAACTCTATGTACGGTGGCTTCATTATTATTATTATTATTATTATTATTTTTTTTTATTGAAATTTACAACTACAATACAATGTGTGACAAGCAAATATGATAATATAGCTTAAAAATAACGGGATTTATAGATTGGAGAAGTCATCCAGTGATGCCGACACTCCACTAACGTGTTTATCCATAATGCAGATCTCTTGGCCACCTGGGATGGTGTTGGAATGTAATCTTCAATTAGTGGATTGGGATGGGCTTCTGTGGATGAATGACATTGGGAAAAAAGGGATTGCGCCAGATCGCAGTTGAAAGGAGCTTCATATATATACCAATTCAGTGCTGCCCTAGACTTTTGCCATGACGAAATGGCCGGTCGTGAAATAGAGGCTATATTTTAACAACTTTGAGTTAATAATAAAATAATTACATGGGCAAGGTAAAAAGTTCTCGGCCTAGGAGTGAAAATGAGTTTTTTTTTTATTTAAAAAATGCGTTTATTTCTCAATGTAGTTTTCATTGAGTTCAATACAGTTTGTCCAACGTTTCTCCAATAACTGGATTGCGTCCATGAAACGCGATTCTGGAAGGACTCCAAAATATCCATTTACCGCTGCTATCGCCTCTTCATTTGACCCAAAACGTTTTCCAGTCACAAATTTGTTAAGGTTTGGGAAGAAATGAAAGTAAGAGGGAGCCAAATCTGGCTAATAGGGAGGATGTTCCAACAATTCACATTTCAAATCCCTCAATTTTTCCATTGCCAAAGCGCCTTTGTCCGCGTGAAAGAGGATTTTTTTCTTTTGCAAACCAGGCCTTTTCACTCTTAATTTTTTCATTTAGCTGGACAAGATGTGCGTAGTATTCCCCATTAATTGTTGACTCTTTGGCAGTTAGTCAATTAAAAGAATCCCCTTTGGAATCCCACAAAAACACTAGCCATAGCCTTTCCATCGTTGGTATAGTAGTAGAAACAGTAGGCCTTTACTCGATATTATATATCACATTACACTGCTAACTGCTTTATAAAATATTGTTGTAATACAATAAAAATGGGCAGGTTACATTAAACATCAAATATTGAGTGCACAATGCCAGAAAACAGAATTCAATCATAAGCACTCTGATAACGTTACCAGGCTGTGAATAATTGCCATATTCATTTACTTCTCCGAATTATTAAATTAGTTTCCAATATATTTCATTATTTCTTGAAATGATGTAATGATGAAAATACTGGTATGAAAAGATGAAGAATTATTTTTAACTCTATGTACGGTGGCTTCATTATTATTATTATTATTATTATTATTTTTTTTTATTGAAATTTACAACTACAATACAATGTGTGACAAGCAAATATGATAATATAGCTTAAAAATAACGGGATTTATAGATTGGAGAAGTCATCCAGTGATGCCGACACTCCACTAACGTGTTTATCCATAATGCAGATCTCTTGGCCACCTGGGATGGTGTTGGAATGTAATCTTCAATTAGTGGATTGGGATGGGCTTCTGTGGATGAATGACATTGGGAAAAAAGGGATTGCGCCAGATCGCAGTTGAAAGGAGCTTCATATATATACCAATTCAGTGCTGCCCTAGACTTTTGCCATGACGAAATGGCCGGTCGTGAAATAGAGGCTATATTTTAACAACTTTGAGTTAATAATAAAATAATTACATGGGCAAGGTAAAAAGTTCTCGGCCTAGGAGTGAAAATGAGTTTTTTTTTTATTTAAAAAATGCGTTTATTTCTCAATGTAGTTTTCATTGAGTTCAATACAGTTTGTCCAACGTTTCTCCAATAACTGGATTGCGTCCATGAAACGCGATTCTGGAAGGACTCCAAAATATCCATTTACCGCTGCTATCGCCTCTTCATTTGACCCAAAACGTTTTCCAGTCACAAATTTGTTAAGGTTTGGGAAGAAATGAAAGTAAGAGGGAGCCAAATCTGGCTAATAGGGAGGATGTTCCAACAATTCACATTTCAAATCCCTCAATTTTTCCATTGCCAAAGCGCCTTTGTCCGCGTGAAAGAGGATTTTTTTCTTTTGCAAACCAGGCCTTTTCACTCTTAATTTTTTCATTTAGCTGGACAAGATGTGCGTAGTATTCCCCATTAATTGTTGACTCTTTGGCAGTTAGTCAATTAAAAGAATCCCCTTTGGAATCCCACAAAAACACTAGCCATAACCTTTCCAGCCGATGCAATTGTCTTTGCTTTCTTCGGTGCAGAGCCACTGTCTTCTACCCACTGCTTGGACTGTTGTTTTGACTCAGGTGTAAAGTGGTGAACCCACGTTTCATCCATCGTAACAAATCGACGCAGAAAATGGGTTGGATGGTGCAATAAGGTTTTAATTGAAATTTTTTTTAATCATCTACCAAGATCGCAAAACATTTAAAAAAAAAATCATTAAATGATCTTACTTTTGCTGAGGTATGGAGAGGGGAGAGAATAATGTTAAAAAATGAATAAAAAACGATTCTTTTATACCGTGGTAAATCACCTCGCTTATAGCGTCCATCTTCCAAAAATATTATCGTTAGGTTATATTTCAACTAGTTGAAGAAGAACATTTGGATACGGTTCAAATTTATCCCGAGAAGTTTTAAATATATTTGGAAAGGTTTCAGTATATTTGTAAATATTCGAGATTTTATTTTTCTTTCATTAGTGTTGACCGGTATCGGATGGTCCTTCATCATCAGATAATGGTTCGTACGTTCATGTTGATGGAATGACTTCCTTCTATTTAACTAATTAAATTTAAAAGGTTCAATGAATTAGAAATGCTATAATTAAAATTTTATATGGAACTGAATTTAGTAGACATTGCTTGTAAGTGGAGGCTATGTCTCTGTATGACGTATCGAATTCTGATGTTATAGAAAATTCGAAATTAGTCAAAATAAATCTCAGATATTACCTAGCCTGCTGACCCAAATCGCGTATTCAATTTTTAGAAAACGTTTCAGTAAATAAATTTGAATAATTTTAAATATATTTGAAAGTAATTTAAATTTATTTGGAAATGGATTATAAATATATTTTAAAAAGCTTAAATGAGCTTAGAAATGCTAAAATTAAAATTTGATATATATTTTATTGTGAATGTAATAGTTATTGAGAATGCTTGCTAACACTAGTAAATTTATTTAGAAGAGACACACATCTTGGCAAAAAAGACCACTAGGTCTGTAGGTAGGTCTCTACATGTAAATATAAATTTTGTTATCTATAATTTTATCCGTCGTAGCATGCTTCATTATTTTGGTTCTGACCAGTTTCGGATTCTCATCCATCATATAAGGTTTTCAATCAATTCGTGTAGAGAGATAATTTCAGCTAGATGTTTATATCACACACCACACTTGTGTAATAATCTCTACATAAAAACATCTAGTGAAGTCGTCTCTCTAGAAGGAATTGATTAAAAACCTTGCACTCTGACAATGGGTGAGAATCCGAAACCGGTCAGAACCAAAATAATGAAGCATGCTAGACGGATAGTATCTTAGATGTTATCCAGCATATATATTCAGCAGACACCCAACTACATATTCAATAAACTTTACTATTTTGCGGTCCTCAGTTTTTCAATACAATTAATAATTTTCAGCCTAATTTTTAAATTTTTCTTAAAAAATGTTCTTTCATTGCAATTAATTTGATATAAGTGTAATAATATTTTTTAGTGCATTCATTGTATACTATAAACAAATATAATAATTTACTTTTGTAATTGTATTAATATGTACATATAATGGCTACTAGTTATAGTTGTGCCAAATTTGATCATAAAAATGGATGGAAATTTGCCTTATTGGAAATCATGTGTTTTAATATTTATAGAACCAAAATAAATTTACTGGAACATTGTAAACCATTCATTCATAGAAGGAAGTTTCGATCTAATCCGATCATCTTCAGCTGTTGCTGAAAAAGAAACTGTGTTCAGAACTACTATTCTTCGCAAAAAAATATTATAATTTCTTACACATAGATAGTGTGGGAGAATTTTTTTTAACGAGTGAGGATCGTAATTTACTAAAGCTTCTTTTAGAAAACAAATTATTTACGAACATAAAAGTATCGTATTGAAAAAGACACTATACTCTATGATGTTAGCCCCTTAACACCGTTTAATCGATTTAATAAACGGGAATGAAACATAATAAATTAAAAACTGTTGAAGTTGAACACTTTATTATACACTTAATTTTATTAGAAAATAAAAGTTATAACATGTATGCATACTTGTTAAATAAAAGTATTTCATTACATACAGTATGGACAAATGAATTTTTTGAATTAAGAAAAATATTTGAAATAAATGCCCTTACCTTACACCTCTAAGCAATATATATTTATTATAAAATGTAGTCACATTTAAAAGTGGGCAACTGATTCAAGTATTACTCGGTCCAGTTTATTTGCACACTAAAAAAAAAGAATGGTTGGCTATAAAATGGGATTAAAAAACAATAAAAAAAAAGTGTACATTTTTTTTAAAAAATTCCACGCTAAAATCATAATTAGAAGAGAAAAGAAAATGTTGCTCATCAAAATAAAAATTCAAACATTAAAAAATCATTTGAGCACGACACTGTTACAGTTAAATTTATTGTATACCAAACAATAAAATAAAATCTAAACGCCGCATAAATAAACTGCATATTGAAATAATGTTATATCCCAGGAAATAAAGAAAAGAATCATGAGTAGTCATGGCCAAATACTTCAACTCGAATTATAATGGTTTCTTTTCATTATGAAGTCATATTTATTTACTTGTGTTCTTAATTTCGTTTAAATTGTTTTTGAAATGTCAACGTTTTATATTTGTACATTTTGTTATCTATAAATATGGATTTTCCACCCGCTATTGGTCGCCATATTATCACTGATCTTCCCCTTGATTCGCTAGCTCTTCATAAACTTTACTCCAAACATTCATCTTTCCAGCCGAACGAAACAGATTCATATTAATTCGCCTGTAAAATGACATTATCTTAGAAAGTAGTTTCTTTTTTTTTAAGAATTCATTGGTAAATATTCTTTTTTTCTGTTTCACTCTACTCCTCGGCTTGCTCCCTGCTACCGGTGTTGGTTCTGTTTTTTCTAAAAAACATCTTATTTTTTCACAGCATACCACTTTAATTGGTGCACTTTTCAAAGGATATATTTTTATTTCTCGCAGAAGCCATTTTCATTTTGCGTACTTAACTTTTTCATAAAGTATTTCTGAATTTGTCAAGTACTCTGCCTTCATTTTTCACTTTTTATCACCTTCTAAACTATTGAAGGTGGCCGATTAATAGTTTTAGAAATATTTTTTTGTTTTTACTTCCTTATGATCATTAATTACGATTCATGAACTTGTATACTTATCCGCTTCATGTTGAACTAGCAATTAATCCCTTGGTCTTACAGTTGAATAAAAAACTAAATGATAAATTAGAAGAAAAAATTAAATATTCATAAAAATTATTGGTGTAGCACCTGGGAGAGAAAATAGTTACTTATTTGACAGGACAGTCTTTTATTATAACTCTCTTGTTCAGGTTTGCCGTACGAACGCAAGCGACAACAGTAAAAGCTAAAAGGATATAAAAATTGTAAGACAAGGTGATTTACCTTCCTAGAGATTTCTACTAGAATATTGTCCATTAAAAACGAGAAATGTTACTTTCTGAAAAGTTGTAGAACATTAGATTAAAGTTAAGCAAATAATATTATAAACAATAGTTACGTTTGGCCGTTGTTAATGAAACAAGTTTCATTAACTTCCAGTCAGCATCATTTTGCTTGTTTCAGATCATATTATATTTACTGATATATAATTTATTGTTAAATTTATTTTAAAATGTTGAAGTAAATGTTTAATTTAAGGATTTATACTTTAATATTATTAATACATTTTAGCATTTCATCCCCCAAACCCAAAATTTGGTTATTAAAAGAGATGAAAGTATAAATTTAGCCACAGTTTTTAGGGGAATAATTGTCACCATTGAATAGTTGTTACCATTGTTGAAAAACTGCTTAAAATCAGCTGTTCAAAACATGTTTTAACATTTAATTCAATTACTTTAAGAGCTAGCTTTATTTCTTCTATTAGTTTGTTTTCGAAAACAAACTGGTTATAATAATATAAAACCAATTAATAATTTAGAAATATTTAATCTCACATTTTTATTCAAAAACCTCAAAAAATAATTAAGTGCATACTTTTCAGTATGAGTTACTTTATATGTGGATTTCAGGATAAGGATAATTTATTTGAGGATTTCACGATGTGAGATTACAGCTATAAATTTTCAAAATTATAAATTACATTTTTTGCACGGACATAGGCCTAATCCCTTACAAATTTTTATAAGCTAAATCAACTGAAATGGGTTCAAATTTCCATTACAAGGGAGTTAGATAAGTGAAATTCAGCTGACCTCATCAAAAGATCGAAAGACCAAATTTAATAAATGAAAGGAGTTGCTGGCACCAGTCCATCCTGAAAATCAGAATTACAAATTACCTAGAAACTTAAAAATTTAAACTGTGCTATGTGTCACCAGCTTATTAAGCCCGCCCTGGAAAGGGGAAGTATTTTCTTGAACAAGATTAGTGTACTTTTTTTATGACAATAAAGATTCTCGACCGATCTAGTTTATGTGTAGTTCGAGTAGCATGTGTGTAGTAGATGTACATCTACCATGTACCTTCATTTCTGATGATGAAGCTCATTATATAAGCAACTCTTTCTGCCATATCAAGTTTTGTTTAGTATACATTTTGTGTTTAGGGTGTTAAATGAAAATTATATGTAATGAAGATTAACATTTTTTTTTAAATATTTTCCCTGAAGAAGACAATAAATTTATCGAAACGTAGAAAAGTTTTAAAAAAAGTATAATTTTTATTGACCGCTCCTCGAGTTTTCCTGCAGTTATTGTACTTTTTTTATATAAATACAATGAAGGCACTACTATTTCATTACTGTAATGTATCTACAAATTATCATTAATGTAAAAATAATAATTTTTATAGAAAAATATGTTACTAATCCTATACAAATTTTTCATATAAAATACTAGGGGAGGGGATTAGCTAAGTGGTTAGCGCGTTGTACTCTTACGCAGAGGGCCCGGGAAGAGTCCAGCTGTGCTGCCCTTAGATTTTTTCTTCCTAGGAGCCTCTACAGCTCACTGTTCGGTGATGGGACAGTGTTGTTTGTAGTGAGAGAACACTGACCGAAGGCCGGCAGTGCCTTGAGAAGGCTCCGGGCGCTAATGACCATAGATGTTGAAGCGCCTTAAATTAAAATATATATAAAATACGTAATTTATATTTTTTATACAAATTGTTAAATACTAAAAATACTTTTAGGAATTTAAATTTTGTTTTATTTGAGAGAATATCTTAAAAACAAGTATTTATTAAGTTGTAAAAATAACTTTGTTTTATTATAGGAGTTTTTTATATTAGGAGTTGTCACAACTGAAAATTTTATTTAAATAAAATATAATCATCAGATTGATACTTCTTGGAACAAAAGATGCTAACAATTTGTGCCAAAGTTAGAATTTCAAATTGAATGGGAAATTAATATTTGAATGAAAAATTCTTATGTAATGATTTTATTATATATGCGGGTCACTTTTGTAGTAAACAGTTATAGGTGAATTTAATTAATAATAAATACTCAGTATATTTGTGATTAGTGTATAATTGAAAATACTATTATGGGTAAAAACATTAGTATAACAACTTGCATGTTAATGTAAAATGGTGGTCATCAGTCAATATTTAGATCATATTATAGTTGTATATTTATCATAATATGTACCAAAGATGTTGTAACCATGCCAACTGCAATTTACTTATACCTCGTCCCAAATACTTTCTTCTACGGTTTAAACAAAAAACATCAGTGACTGAAAATTGTTGTCTCTTTATAATTTACTTTTAATTAGGTAGCTTTTACTAAAATTGTTGTATTTATTATTATAAATATATTCTTAACAAGATAAAAGGAGTATATTTTCTGTTACCTACAGATATTTTTAATTTAGATGCATCATAGTTTTTATACTCTCTCTGCAAAGACTAGGTACCTGTAAAACTTTTGAAATGTTTAATTTAAAATACATGTTTGTTTGTGGAAATACACTTTTGAGCAGAAAAATATCTGGAGAAAAATCACTCACTTACTGCAGTTTACGAAATTGTAATTGACAAATTTTATAATTAGTACATCAAATTTAATGAAATTCGTCGGTGATTTTATGGAGAAAATCGCGAAAACTGGAAAATTGTTTAGAAAAAACGCATCTCCGTTTACTAATTTCCTTGAAACTCGGAAATTTGGCAATTATATATTTCTAATTAATTTTCTGTAGATGGTAGAATTGTATGATCATCTAAGATAGCACTTTAGTGGACAACATAAACCCACCCCTCCCCCAAAAGCTTCCTTAAATGACTACCCGGAGAAATGTTACAATTATTAAATCCGGGTGCCTGCCGGCTTGGGACCTAAGTCTATGTGGCTTTTATCCCCCCCCCCCCCGATTTTCCCCCTAAATCATTTTCCTAGTTAATCTTCCCGGTAGTCTGCCGGTTTGTCTACAATATCCTAAAATATCTCTCAGCTCCAACCTTTCCAGGCAGTCCTTGGAGAGTGATGCCTTCCCAAATACATAAGCCTAGTACCAGCGAAACGGGGACACTGATATAGATAGTGATACACCGTTTCCCTAACTCCATCATCATATATAAGACTAGACGTCCTCCCTGTATTTTGCAAATGACTAGCCACCCATGTGTGCACAGTCTCTACTCCTACTAAAGTCCTCTGTCTTGTAGCTTGGAGACACCCCTGCGTGTCCTCCCAATATTTCTCCAAAACTCTCGTCTTCCGAAGTCTAATCTGTCTATCACAGAACCTCTTAGTGGCGGCAAGGTCTAGCTTGGGACCGTAAAAAGGTAAGGAGGATCCCTCCCTAGCCAGCCGGTCCGCCCTCTTATTGCCCTCTATTCCCGCATGTCCGGGTACCCAGAAGAGCTGTACTTTGGCCCTCGAGCTAGGCTATTAAGCCTTCTCCTACATTCTCCCACCAATTTGGAACTAATGTTACAATTAAAAGTTGTAGCTCTTTGTATGTGTAGTTCACATTCCTAACTTAAAGAAAATCGTTGGAGGCTGTTTAGAAAAAATAGCAGAAAACTAAAAAAATTCTTTTCAGTAAAAACGCACTTCAGGTGTTCTGATTTTCTCCGAACTTGGAATTTTAATAACATATTTAATTCTAAGTAATATTGAGATGATATTAGTGGCTCAGAAACTTAAGGGACCCTCAATCGAAATTAGGTAGATAGTCGCTCAAGTTAAACGAATTTGATTTTTACAACGAGCACAGATCGGGGAAAAATATTGCGCATGCTGATGCTCTGATATATAGACTGCATCAATACTTACCAAACCACGGTTACTGAGAAGTACTATCCAGTATTGATATTCTGGAAATTTTTTAACACAAACTAATGGACGTTTAGAGAGAATACACCAACAATCTGATTCACTATGTTGCAAACCGATAGAAATTGGCACGACTATTATTATTATTTATTTTTGTAATAGGTACAAAACCTGTCAATGAGTTCAGTCGATTATAACAGAATATCAGCACAAATTGTACAAATGAAATATAAACTGTACATATTAATGTAATAAAGCAAAAATTCTCTAAATATAAGTTTGAAAAGTCACAGTAAATCAAAGAAATAAAACAGTAAAAAAATTAGCTTCCAATAACAATAATAATGAGATTAAAATATAATACTATTTACATATACATCTATTGCAGATAGCCACACACAGTTCTGGCAAAAATGTAAATACTTAAACTATTTTATGTATATAAGGAATATATACTATATAATAAAATGCGTTACTTTTTTCACTGTTTTACCTACTAAAGAGATATATACAAAAGGAACTGCTAAGTTACAATTAATTTCTCGTAATATACTGAAATTTAGAATTTACAAATTATCCAAAAGAGGTCTTATTTAAAGAGGATCTCAGTTTAAATATATTTTTCAAATAATTATAAATTCTAAACATTTTTTGGGTTGCTGACATTATTGATTAAAGGCAGAAGTTCTAGATTAGGATTATTTGTTCTTACAATGTGAAGTGGCTGTCTAAATGCTTCATATGCGGGACAATCTGTACATATATGGATCAAAGTCTGGTCGTTATGATTGCGTACAGAGCAAGTATTTTTAGGTTTAATTATATACATATATATTTCGTTGTTTTTAAATTTATAGATATAAGGCCCCGTCAATCTTACTTCAGAGAAAACCCTTATAAGCAGGAAGGGAATAGTCTTATTTAAATATTTGTATGTTATTTGGAACAGTGTTATTTATCAGGTTTGAGCTTACCCAGAATAAATTATATACTTTACTTAAATCAGTAGTACTTTATAAATCAGTTGTAATCAGGTGATGCTTATATCCTTCTAGAATTATTTTGACATTGGTCTTAAGGGATAAACATTCCAAACTCCCTAGATCTTCCAAATTTGCTTCCTTTAAACACTCAACCACTTGTAAATACCAATTATATCTTACAATGTTTGGGAAGCTGTACTTAAGACGATCAACCTTTGTAAACAAATTTTAATATAATTATTGTCATTTAAGCAGCAAATTCTGTGTAGAATTTGAAACTTTAAATGAATTTGTTCAGTTTCCAGGCGTATTAAATGATTAGGAGTACCTCTGGGCAGACATAATAGGCGTTTGAAAAAATTTACTTGAATCCTTTCTACTTGATCCAAATGTCTTAACTCCAAACAGGGCACAGTAGAGTATTAGAATTTTTCACTAAGCTTTGATACAAGCAGATTTTCGATTGCCAACTTTTGGATTACCATGAGACAGGATTCCAATAACACTTCCTACAGCTACATTTGCTTTTGCTATTGCTTTTTTACTTGCTTCATTAAATAGTCCTGATCTACTGAAAGTTACGAGGTGTGTAAATTAAGTAATGAGACTGATTTTTTATCTTTTTTTTATTCAAATAAAATTACAATTCAACATTGTCCCCTTCAAAGTAACTACCTTGGGAAGCCACACAACGCTGAAGACGATTCTTCCATTCGTCATAGCAGTGCTGGAACTCAAATACTGGAATAGACTTCAGTTGGTCGGTTACGGCTGTTTGAATATTCTCCAATGTTCCAAAATGACGTCCCTTGAGGTGATTTTTCAATTTGGGGAACAAAAAAAAGTCACATGGACTCAAGTCGGGTGAATAAGGAGGCTGAGGAGCCACAGGAATGTTATTACTGGCCAAATACTCATTTTGTGAAAGATTTTTCGGAACCATTTTTGCACAAATTTTTCTCATCCCCAATTCATTAGTCAAAATTTGATGAACGGTTGTGTGAGTCAAATTCAACTCTTCGCCGATCATTCGGACTGTCAAACGACGATCTGAACGCACGAGATCGCGGATTCTGCCAACATTTTCGTCGGTTCTTGAAGATGAAGGCCTTCCGCTGCGAGGCTCGTCTTCAATTGATTCCCTTCCTTCTGCAAACGACTTAAACCACCTAAAAACCTCTGCTCTCGACAAAACATTGTCTCCATAGGCCTGGCACAGTTTTTCAAACGTTTCCGTTGCACTGTGCCCAAGTCTGAAGCAAAGCCTGATAGCACAATGTTGCTCGTAATTGATGTCACTCATTTTTAAAACGCACTGAAAAAACCTTGCTCACAAAAAAAGTCACTACGGACAGTGCAACAACTCTAGCATTTTCAAATTTGCACTGGACGTCTATCAGATGTTTACTTGCCCTACCACGCATGCGCCGCGCCTCCAGTGTTGCCAGATCGAACACTAGAAAATCAGTCTCATTACTTAATTTACACACCTCGTATACCTAGATATTAAATTCCTTGACAATTTCTATACTTTCACTACCATAGTAAAATTTTCTTTGTTTTTCGGGCTCACGGCCATGATCTAGTTTTAAAATTTTTGTTTCTTTAACATTTACTGTGTCTGTTATTTTTACAATATAATTGCATGAAATCTAATTTTTGTTTGATATCCGTATAACAATCTCCTAATATTAGCAGATCGTCGGCGAAGCTAAGAATACCTCTCATCAGATCCATTAATTCCAATGCCAATGCACCATTAATCTTGAAAAAGCTATCTATATCGCATTTGAATAGGTTGAATAATAAAGAACTTATATTTTCACCTTGAATAATTCCTTTAGAGATATTAAACGCTGAAGTCATAGTAGAACCTGATTTAATTCCCACTGTAGCCAAAGAGTACAATATACGAATTAGTCTTGTAACGTTAATAACGTTGGGAAGAGGGAGGTGGGGCAATTAGGTGGTTTTGACAAAAAAACAGAAAAAAAAATTAAAGAGAGCGGTCAGATTGCGAATGACGTTTATTACAGTACCTCTGCTACTATATACTTCCTCCAATTCAAATGAACAAATGAAAAAAAAATAAAAATAAATACGTAACACAAACACAAAAATGATTCCTTCTTACTTAGCCTAACTTAATATCTAACTTAACCTAGCTTATTTCTAATGTTATTTACAACAATTGAAAATTATCTAGCGTCTCTATTAGTTCTCGTTCTCTGTGTTCAACCAGGGTTGTTAAAAGGGGAGAGAACAGGGTGACCCCACTTCCACCACACACAGTACCTTTCGAGCCTCTTGGTGACTTGCAGTGGTACTTCCTACCGGCCAGACAGATGATGGCGGACCCTGAGCCTGAATCGCTCCTATTTTCGTCGTTTCGCGGAGTGCACTCCAAAGTTGTCCTCTTAGTGGGTTCAGTTTATACAGTTTCGGTCGGACTACTCTCGCTCTGTATCTTCTCGCTCTCCAGAGCAGAATGGCCCCACTCCAGCACTCTCGGCTACACAGCCCTTTCTCCCCCCACCACTCGCTCGCCTGGTGAGCACTCTCC
Organism: Triatoma infestans; assembly: GCA_011037195.1. NCBI lineage: Eukaryota > Metazoa > Arthropoda > Insecta > Hemiptera > Reduviidae > Triatoma > Triatoma infestans. The sequence goes on from JAAEAF010014301.1 coordinate 217,435, forward strand.
CCACTACCCCACTACTTATTTCTATATTATATATTCATATACACTATATTAATATACACTATTAATAGTGTATATTGTATACACTATTTAATATATTTGACTTTACGTCACAGTCTAAACAGTTTACCACTCAAGCCAAAACTCATTAATTTGGACCACAACAATGAATGGTCGAGGCTGTCAAACGCTTGTTTAAAGTCCACAAATAGCACGTATAATTGTCTCTTGCGTAAGCCGTAATGTATCTGAATAATGGAATTTAAGATAAATATATTGTGTAAACAACCTCTATTTTTTCTGAAGCCGTTTTGACTTCAGGAAACAAATTTAGATTATCACACCAATCCTCTAGACGAGAGAGCAATGCGTAAACAACTTGGCAATACAATTTACCAGCATTATACCTCTGTAATTTTCTGGATCCGATTATCTCCCTTTTTAAATAACATGATCATAATTATTTCAGACCAACGCTTTGGAATATTTTCACTTTCTAATATTTTCTTAAAAAAGAATTCTAAGTATAACAACCAGTTGGAGGGTAGGTTTTTATAGAAATCATTATTGAACATATCCAAACCGGGAGTTTTCCCACTCTTGCATTTTCTTATGGCGGACAGTATTTCTTTATCACTAATATATTTGTCAAGAGAGGGGTCGCACGTATCAAATAAAGAACTTTCAACTAATGAGACATTGCCATATCGTTCACATAAAAACCGCTCCCAAACATCAATATTTATTGGATTGATATTAAACGTTTTGTTTCTTTTTGATTTAGTAACTAAATTTTGCTAAAATACCTTAATATTTGCACATTTGGATAGCTGTTTGGATACAAATTGCTGTATTCTAATTTCTTACATTTCAGACAATTCTTATAATTATTTTTATTAGTTATATACAAACGTAACAATTCGGAATCCATATTTTTTATTTTCAATTTTCTGAAAGACTTTTTAACTAAGATTTTTTTACCATAACAGTCCGAATCAAACCATGGTTTATGAAATTTATATTCAGCATTATAGTTTCAACAATTACTTTCACCATATTCAATTCATTAGCCACCTCATTTATACTATTGATTAAGTTATTATTTAAGTCATCTACAGAGCTCTTTTCAAAATTCATACAAATTTTAGATGAGAATCTCATTAACTCTAAATAAGAAAGTGAAAGCTCTGAATTCCAATATGACGAATTATATCATTTGCTTGCTTTTTTTTTTGCCATAAGAAGAAGGGTTATTAATTATTAATTGCAAATTTAATGCAAAGTGATCCGAGGTAGTGACAGTATCTGAAACCTTTACATCTTTAATGTAAACTAGTACATTGCTATCGGCCCAAATTAAGTCATTAACCGATACGTATACAAAGTGATGACAAATAAGTAAAATTCGCTGGGTTATCACTAATCGTTCTCCCATTTAATAGAAAGATTGCTCTTCCATAATCGACTCTTTCTATTATGAATCTTATCAAGGCTAGATCTATATTTGAATAATTGTGAGAGTTCTGCAAACTCATTAATGCATTGGTCCAATAAACCCAATCTACAGTAAAAAAAAAACCCTATAATAAAAAAATGGTTAATAAATCTTATTTTTAGATCATCAAGGGTCCTAGGACCAATCTTTCTAATACTATGTCAATACCAATATTAGGTCTAAAGTATATATAGCCAATAATTAATGGTGGAGATACATTAACATAAATAAAAATCCACCATTCACATGAATCAAGAACCTCAGTAATAAGATTTGCCTTACACATAGTTAATAAACCGCCACTAGCTCGACCTTTACTTTTATCTTTATGTGCATATACGAAATAGCAATTATAGTTGCTAAAATATGAAGCTGGACTTCTAAATTGAGAAATTAACCACTTTTCAGATAAACAGAGAATGCCAAATTCCATAAAACTATTATAATTGATGAGAAAATTATTAATTCCGTGCACATTCCAAAATGAAATGTTGAACGTTTTGTTACCAGACAGTAATTGGCACGAATATTTACCACTCATAGAAGCGACACACAATTTTACAAGAAACCTTTCCACAATGTACATTTCCCATGAAATTGTTTTCGAAACCAAATTTCAGTTTCCCTGGTTCTTAAATTACCAAAAGAAGAATGCTCAAAATTTAATATTCATATAAAATGTCTCTATGACAAAATAAAACAAGTTCGAAATGTGACTAAATCAAATAATGAAAAGGCCAAGCAAATTAGGCAAATATATTATAATAAAAATATTTCGAAGCAAAAACTTAATGTTGGAGATTGGCTTGGAACAAGAACAACCAATGAAAAACACTTGAGTCTCCGTGTTGATACCGCGTCAGCGGTTTGCTAAAAAACGTTTCGCTCATGTTGCAATGAGCCTCGTTACAGCTTGAAAGCCAATAAGGCACTGTGTCTTGGCAGAGAAGGGGCGTGGCTGCTTCCTCTTCCAGCTTGACTGCCGTCTTGATCTACTATAGATGGCGAGCGGGGCTTAATTTTCTCTTCCTTGCCCATGGTTGGCTGGCGGAGGACGAGATGTAAGTCTCTTATCCCACTGCCCTCCTGTCTAAGTTTTAACCTTGTCCTGCTCCTGAAAACCATTAGACGCTTTTTCACCCCTTTCCCTGAGCAGGGGGAGCCATGTTCTGCTTAGCCGGTGTCCTTCGTCTCTTTTAGACAGTTTCTCTATTTCTCAATTTCCACTGCCTGTCTTCTGACATGTTCGTAATAATTTTCTACTTGGGGCCTCAAAACTTATGGCATACCCAGTAGTAGACGAATGTTCTGTAAGGGCAGACTTCTCCGTTTTGTTATGCCTTACACAGTGAATATGCAGACGTGTTGTGATCAAACTTTTAGTTCTGGCCTATCTCCAGAGCTGCAAGGCATCACGTAGACCCCCACTATTTTGCAGTGGAAACCTGTCCTTGAACCCTGTTAGCAGCTGAGACATTTTTCTGTCCCATGCATGGTAGTTACATTGTGCTTTACGAGGTTTTTAGAAATCTTCTCCGACATTCCTTGCACATATGGGAGGATAGCTTTCGTTTTATCTCTTCTTTCCTCTATCTCCTCAGGTTTCCTCAAAGGATGAGGTTGTTTGGCCCTATTAAAGAGGGTAGTTATTTGCCTATCTTTGTAGCCGTTTTTGTTTCAGCTTGCCCTTCTTCCTTGAGCAACTCCGTTGGCTCGCAGTCCTGATAGCACGTTTGATCAATGTAGTGATCCCTTCTGTGTAGGGTGATGATGTGAACTCTCCTTCAAGTACCGGTTGGTACGGGTTTTTTCCGGTATACCGTCCCAAAGTTCCATCCTTGTTTCTTTGGACCCGTACATCCAAGAAGGGAAACTTCCCATTCTCCTCAATCTCAATCGTGAACTTTATTGATGAATGCAATTTCTCAGGAGCTCGAATGAGTCTGGATTCTTATATCAATACTAAAGGGAAACAATTAATAGATTTCTTACAGGTGTATTTATAAAATTTAGCTAAAGACTTTAATATTTTTTGATATTTTGTTCATGTTTAAATTATGTTTACACTTATAATATTTTAGATAAACACATTCTAAGGACTTTAATATTGTTTTTGAGCCGTGAGATGTCATCCAAGTCGAGGGCTAATATTTTATAATATTTAGCTACAAACATTAAATAAATTATCATTCAATACTATGAATAAAGACTTTGTTTTTTTTTTATGTATTGTTAAAAACATTCTAAGGACTGTAATATTTTTCTTGAGCCGGGAGATGACATACAGGACATGCGGCTAAGTTGTGTAAAATTAAATTTAGCTTGAAACATTCTAAGGACTGTAATATTGTTTTTGAGCCGCGAGATGACATACAGGACATGCGGCTAAGCTGTGTAAAATTTAGCTTGAAACATTCTAAGGACTGTAATATTGTTTTTGAGCCGCGAGATGGCTTCCAAGTCGTGGGCAAACATTTTATAATATCTAGCTAAAGACTTTAATATTTTTTTATATTCAATACTTTGTGTATTTTTATGTATTTAATTCTGTTGTAATAAAGTAGTCATAATAAAACAATTATTTCAAAAAGAAAACTTGTTTATTTTATGTTTATCTTACAAATCAGTTCTATATAAATTATTTATTATGTTTTGTTTTTATAATTACATCAAGAAAATTACAATGGTAAATTTCATCCAAGTCTCTAATAATATTATAATATGAGCCACCGATAAGGCTACATATGCAAGTGTCAGGTCCTACTTTACACTTTGGGTTTGACCAAACACAACCTCTATAATGGAAAGGTTTATGCTTGCTCTTTGCAATATATTCTTTAGAATAATTTTCCAATTCTTTCATACGATTGTATATTCTCATGAACTTAACTGCATCGTCTCCATCTTTTCCTAAGGTAATTTCGGAGAAATCTTGTAGAAATTGTTGGTAGAAAGGGTGTGATGTAACATAAGAACACTGCTCCATTTCTTTTATATTGTAACAGCTTGCTAATACAAACACAACTAATCTCTTGTTGGATGTGTTGCATTAGTTTTGTGTTAAAGTATATATTTCATATAATAACAGTATGGGCTTTCCTGCATAAAAATGCAATGTACAAGGACAATCTGTTACCATATTTAAATCTAATACAAGATTACAATACACACATGTTATTGTATCTTTCTTAATATGAACAAATCCATTAAAAGCTAACACATCTCTACTAACACAGTTGTAATTATTACATCTAGTAAAAGTATTTAATCTAGCTTGAGAGTTGAAAAGATCTAATTTAAATTTGTTAATGTTTGCCCAAGAGGCCAATGTATACACATATTGTAGTGAACAAATAAACTTAGTATTATTATGAAAATTACACTTAAAATGATTTACTGTGGGCAATGTTTTTATTGGTGGACCCCAAAATCTTGTAAATCATATACAGGTTTATTCAGTTTCTTTTCTAAAAATAAACACTTTTCCAATCCTTTAGAAAACAAATACGTACAACCTAAAGTGTACCTCTGTAAAATGGGGTCCAACTGTTCGTAATCTAAATCACCGTCATCCTGTGCAATTCCATGATGATTGTTCATTAACCATCGGTTGGGAGCACTGGATAAGTTATTAGCATTGTCGGGCAATTTAAACATCCAACATCCCAAGATGCTTAAGTTTGTGTCAGCAATGGCCATCTCGCGAACAATGAACGTATCATCATCATCAGAACTTTTCCTTTTTTGACATCCCTGCAAGTCAATTATTAGAGGATGCATGATGATGATGGTTGGGCACACATACAGTGTATGAATGTGAACTAAATCCTATTAGTATGTTTCCTTGCATTTATATATCCACCCCCTCTAGAAATATGGTTTAGTACGTGCATGCGCATGTGATGATGAAATTGAAGAAACAGCGTCTAGTTTTACCCGTTATAAATAATGATTCAAACCTGGAAAAAAGAAGTTTATTTAGACATAGTACACTTTTCCTCAACATCATTCGTTGTTTAATATGTGGACCATAGTAATTGTGGCAAAACCAATTTGTTACTAACCTTACTTATTCAAAAGAATGGCTTACGTTTTAAAAATTTATACATTTATAGTAAATCACTAAATCAACCAAAATATGAATATTTAAGTCAAGTGATGAAACATGTTCCCAAAATTGGTTATTATAGATATAGTGATATGGACGATATAATTAGTCCACAAGATGTTAAACCTAATTCTGTAATAGTGTTTGATGATTGTGGTTTAGATAGTCAAAATGTGATTAGTGTGATAGTGAATTCTTCACCAGAGGTAGACATCAAAATGTGGATACATTCTACCTAATACAAACCTATGCATACGCCAAGAAACATATACTGCGCGATAATACAAATGTAATCATCGCCTTTAAAATGGATGATTTAAACTTGAAACACATTTATGATGATCATGTTAACGTGGATATGAGTTGGAACAAATTGAGAGAGCTATGCAGTCTGTGTTGGGATGATAAATATGGGTTTTTAGTGATTGATAAGGATAAACCGTTAAATAGTGGAAGATATTGTAAAAGCTTTGACATGTATATTGTGGACATTTAGATTTCTCCGTAGTCTCAAGATGGAACGCGCAGTGAAAACAACAAGAAATATTGTAAAAGCTGTTAAATCGTTAAAACGCAAATATAAAGCTTTAAAACATCAAGAACAAGAACAAGAGAGTCTGATTAAAGAACAATTGAAGCCAGTTATAGAACCTTTAGAAGAAATAAGTAGACATGCTAAGAAAAAACCTAAAATAGATGATGATGATTATAAGGATGGTAGCATAATTAAACAAGAAGAAGAAGAAGAAGAAGACGAGGATGGTAGCATAATTAAACAAGAAGAAGAATTAGAAGATGATGAAGAGGAGGAAAATTATGAAATGGTAAAATCTTCTATAAATTTAAAGAAACCAGCACGTGATTTACAATATGGTATAAAATTTACTCATTCTGGAAAAATGACAATAGGTAATAAAGAAATTTCCATAAATAATAATAATGATTTCATTATTGATAAACATAGATTTAAGGGAACAAAGGGGTTATATGAATTACTGTTTAAAACAAACCCCAAACATTATAACGATGGTGATTTAAAATCATACAAAGAAATTCTGTTATTATCAAACGCTCATAGAAGACATTAACTATAATGTCTTCTATGAGCGTTTGATAATTTCTCTTTGATAATTCTCTTCACTAGAAGAGAAACCAATTAATGCTAATCGAGGGATAAAATATAATTTAATCATATCAAAATTGTTCCCATTCTCAGTAACACCTAGCAAAAAAGGCTATGGATTCATGAAAAATGATGATGTAGTCTACGAATACTACAACGCTCCTAATGAATTGGTGGACAGATTAAAATTATGTCTAGCCTCGGAACAAAGTGGAAATAATAGTTTAGGAAATGAAATAATTTCAATTATAAGTGAGCTGAAGGAAGATGGTTACATCAGTTAAGTGGAACAGTGCAAATAGGCAACAGAGGACATGTCCATCGATAAATTTGGTAGATCTTCAGAAATACATCATCATCAAGATTTGTATGATATTTATAATATTGAGAATGATATATATGTAGACTTCAAACATAAAACAATAACAGGAGTTAATACGCCTGAAAAAGGATTAGACGTTGTGAATAAAGAATATTTGGAAAAGTTTATTCTTAAAGAAGATATCGTCACTAAATCATATCTTCAAGAATACATCAACGATTATGACAGTAAAAGAGTGGAAAATGTAAGGAACCTTCTGCATCAGATATTTGCTACGATTAGAAATAAAATAAGTGTATGGCCTGAACATATGAATGTGACAATACAAATGCTTAGAGATCTTCTTCAGTATCCATGAAAACATGTCCACGATAAAAAAGGAAATAGTTGATGAGTTAATGGCACCTGCTAGAATTCCATTTAAAAGGAGAAAAACTGTACCAAAAGGAATTGATGACTTGTGGCAAATCGATTTACTACATGTTAAGCAGTATGCAAAGTATAATAAAAACAATACTTTCATTTTAACCGTAATTGATTGTTTTTCCAAATATGCTTGGGCTGTACCAGTGAAGACAAAAAATGCTAATGATGTTACCAGTGCTATGAACAAGATATTCCAACAATCTGGAAGAGTGCCTAAAAATATTCAATCCGATCGGGGTTTAGAATTTTATAATTCCAAATTTCAACAGCTTATGAAAAAACATAACATAAATCATTGTAGTACTTATTCATCTATAAAAGCATCAATAGTGGAACGATTCAATAGATCATTACTTGGTAGAATTTATAAACAGCTTCATTACAATGGTTCGTATAAATATTTAAATATATTACCAACAATTGTCGATGAATACAATAATACAATTCACTCTGCAATTAAAATGAAACCAGTTGAGGTTAATAAAGGAAATGAAAAAAGTATATTGAAAAATATTTTATTAAAACAAACGAGCAGCAGCAGCAAGAAAACTCTAAATGTTGGCACAGCTGTTAGAATATCGAAGATTAAAAATGTATTTGCCAAAGGTTATACGGCTAATTGGTCTACGGAGATTTTTTTACATTTATAGTGTGCATAATACAGAACCAACCACTTACACATTACAAGATGAAAATAACCAAATTATTCAGGGTAAATGGTATCGTGAAGAATTATCTCCGGTCAAACATGATAAAGTCTATTTAATTGAAAAAATACTGCAAAGAAAACATGATAAAGTGTTGGTAAAGTATTTAGGAATGAACAGTAAAGGATGGATCAAAAAACAAGACTTGGTATAGGAAAAGAAAACATTTATTGTTGTATTTCATGTAATACATTACTATGTTTGTTAATATCTATATCAACCCAATTATCATTTTCAATATTATGTACTTCATCTGTAAAATACATAGTATTTTCCAATGTTATTATTAACATTAAATTATGTAAATAATTGTTAATTATCCAAGCATTATGTATAATTCACATTATTTGATTTTTATTTAAATATATTTCTTTAATTATCACAACTGGTGTTGTTGTTATTGTTTCCTTAAGTGTTAACACTTTACCCTTTTTATGCGTAAGATACATGGAGAGGGTGCTGTCTTCCATGAGCATCGTCACATCTGCATTTATATTTTTCGTCCTCCCAAAATATAAAACGATCTCACCAAATTTCTGCTGTAGATGATGCCAATGAACGAGTGTTAAATTGATTCCAACACGTCTCTTTACTATTTGCACCACAACGTTATAATTATCACCATTATTTTTTGTTAGCCCCACTATCAGTTTGAAACTTCTTTTAAACTGTAAAAGAGATGTGGAATAATGAAGAGCGTCACTCATGTTTATTGTATAATGTTTTCAAACAGACTGAACAAAAATGATTTGGTGATCAACTATGCAGTAAGATACCACCAGCGGTGGAGTGAGGGATGTTGGTCTAAATTCAATCTACAATAAGATGATGAAATGCTGACAAGTGTCAGTATGGATAAAGTGGTTAAAGCTGGAGGTGGTTTTATCAATTCTGCAATCAATAAACTTCCTTTTGAATTACATCTCCCTGGTTATAGATTTTGCGGCCCTGGAACTAAATTACAACAAAGAATAAATCAAAGTGGTATAAATCCATTAGATGATGCTTGTAAAGCTCATGATATTGCACATTCACAGCATAAAGATTTAGAAGCAAGACATAAAGCCGATCGGATATTGGAACAAGAAGCTTGGAAAAGACTCCTAGCTAAAGATTCTTCGCTCGCAGAGAAAACCAGTGCATTGGTGGTGGGAAATATAATGAAAGCTAAAGTTAAATATGGAGCTGGCAAAAGGCGACATCGTCCTTCATTTAATCAATTATTAAAAGCAGCAGCAGTTGGAAAAAATAATAATAGCGGTGATGTGTTGAAATCGGTTAAATGTGCTTTGAAAAAAGCTAAAGATTACCTAAAAACAAAACCAAATAATATTAAAGCACCAAGAGTTATTCCATTGAGGAAGAAACCATGGGTAGAGGCGTACTACCGCTAATTCCAATACTTGCAGGCCTATCGGCGTTAGGTTCATTGGCTGGAGGTGCAGCAACCATAGTGAGAACAGTAAAAGACATAGATCAAGCGAAAAAAAAACTCTTCAAGAACAATAAAGACACAATATGGCTATGGAAGGACAGAAGGTTGGGCAAGGACTCTACCTGAAACCGTATGGAAAAGGTTTAGGCCTTTATCTAAAACCTTACAACAGAAATTAAATCTACCAAATCGTGCACTTACAAATTATGATATAACTAAGGTTGCCAACAAATATTTACCACATTTCCGAGGCGTATTCATGAGAGATAATCTACCATCACGTCCCAGGACTCAAGAACAAGGTATAATCAATTTGGATTCTTCAAAGAATACTGGTACCATTGGACAGCATATTCTAAAACGGGAAATAAAGTATTCTATTTTGATAGTTTTGGTAATTTAAAACCGCCTAAAGAATTGTTAAAGTATTTAAAACAGTGTGACATCTATTATAATAGAGAACGCTATCAAAAGCTGTTTAATCTCCTGACGCCTTTTTGTCTCCCAATGTATACCTTTTGCAACACATATGTTACTTTCGGCTGTTGTCGTAATTACGATAACTTCCGATTGCACATTGTCCGGCTTCACCTCCAATCTGTTAGTTCTGTAGTAATTCTGTTCGAAAACTGTTGTACCATACGCTCGTACACGCACGGAAGTGCTCTCTACTTTCCACCGTGATACCTCGTATGTTAAGTGCATTTCGTTTTCTCTCTGTTAGTTTACCGCAAAGTATACGAGCGTGTCGTTTCTCGCCTCTTTCGTTACACCGCATTTTCACGGGTACGCAGTTTTCCGTTATTCTCGTTACACCGCCTGTTCTCCGCTTAAGTACAGTACATCATACAAAGGAATCTACTTATGCCTACTTGGCCTTCAATCTGCTCGCCTTTTAGACTGGAGGACACCATCTACGTTCACAAAGGTATCTGGGGCCAGGGGGAGTGGGGGAGTCGACTCTCTTTTCCTTTTGGGATCCCTTTCCTTGGAGCGTTGTTAAGCCAGTGTCCACATGTTAGAAGGTAAGCGTTCTATTATTCATATTTATTTGAGAAGTTCTCCTTCGTTAAATAATCTCAGGTCATTTTTGAATGTTCACCAAAACTCTGTCAGTGCCCTTAAGGCTTCAAATTTGTAAGATTTATGTGACTTCCTGCTGTTTTCGATTTCGCTTCAAAATTTGGATCCCGTAACAGCTCGTAAATTCGAAGACAGTATTGGAACTGTCGCCCGGTATTTCATTCAACACTCATGGCCCTACAGCTGTCAAGGAATTCAAATCGAATTCTAAGCAAATATTTATGTTGAATTCTTCATCTTCACTCAGAAAACCGATGTCAAAGGTACAGCGCTCCAGATCATCCGCTCAAATCTGTGTGTACTGTAAATCCGCTCACTCGGTGTTTTCTTGTCCCCAATTTGCCGCTCTCACCATAGATCGAAGATATGACTTATACGCCAACAAGAAAAATGTTTTAATTGTTTCGGTTCACATGTCCGGCGATACTGCAAATCTAAATCGGTTTGCCGCTTATGTAATTCCAACAGCCATCACACACTGTTGCATTCACAGGTTATCCGTGATTCACCTATCTCGCAGTCAGTCAATAACTCTTCACCTCAAGTTAATTCTGTTTCTACCGCAGATTCTAATGTTCCTGAACAAACTTGTTTATTCAATTCATCAAACCCCCATATTCCAATGGTGTTACTAGGTACCTTAACCGCCACTATAATGGACTCAATGGGCTAGAGTCGTACTATTCGCGCCGTTATTGACCCGGGATCACAAGTATCGGTAGTCACACAATCTTGCGTACATGCATTAGGTTTATTTGTGAATCGTATACGAACTCAAGTGTCATGTGTGGGTAATACACGTACTTCCGCTACGGGCATCACCGGCCTAACGCTACACTCTCATGTTTTCGACTTCAAATTGTCATTCCAAGCATTGGTTATGCCTTCTATTGCGCCGTTGCTACCCGCTAAACAAATTTCTTGTGAAGTCATGTCATGTCATGTCTCGTTTCAGGCACTTAGCATTGGCCGATCCTACATTTGACACTCCTTCTCCAATTGATGTTTTGCTTGGCGCAGACGTGTTTCCGCAACTGCTTTTGCAAAATTCTTACGGCACCGATACTAGTACTGCTTCCGCAATCGCAACCCAATTTGGAACGGTTATACTTGGACCTCTTGAAAATGATGAAGGCTTTTGTAGACCCCATTTCGCTTCATATGTCGTGCGATATATCCGCTCAACTGCAAAACTTTTGGGCTATCGAAGAAATCCCCACTTTATATATATCTAACCCAGATGATGATAGAGTGGAGGAGCATTTTTCTACGACGCACACTCGCAATTCTGATGTCGAACGCTATCACCTCCGCGAAATATATAATTCCTCATCACGTGGTATGGAAAACTCAGAAAGACTGGTGTAAAGTCAGAGTGGTATTTAACGCATCCGCTTAAGATGTTAACAACATTTCTCTTAACGATTGCTTAATGCCAGGGCCCAAACTTCAACGGGACATTCATGCCATTTTATTATCATTTCGTTTACATGCCGTGGCGTTGTGCGCCGATATTGAGAAAATGTATCGCCAAATATTGGTGCGTCCAGAGGATCGCGTACACCTACACATTGTTTGTCGTACTGGCTCCAACGCGACCATTCAAGAAATGGAGCTCAACACTGTAACATACGGTCTAACTCCTTCTGCCTTTCTGGCTCATTTCCGTTAAGAGAAATGTTGTTAACATCTTTAGCGGATGCGTTAAATACCACTCTGACTTTACACGAGTCTTTCTGAGTTTTCCATACCACGTGATGAGGAATTAGTTCTCATTCAACTCGCGCATGATGAGAGTGAACGATTTCCTCTTACTTCTCAGGCGCTCCGGCATTGCACATACGTCGATGATATCATCACCGGTGCCCCTAATATTGATGCCGCACAGACACTTCGCCATCAACTCATTGAATTACTAAATAAAGGTGGATTCACCTTGAAAAAATGGTCATCAAACCACTCAAACCTCTTCAATGAATGGCAGGATGATCCGCATTGTTCTGCGATACGATTTCACGCTGATGACATTTCAATTAAAATTCTGGGAATCCTATGGGATCCATTATCTGACACGTTTCGTTTTCTGTTTCGCCATTCGAAGGTGAGCTCTCCAAAAGAAATCTACTTTCATACATTGCTCGTATTTTCGATCCTTTAGGCTTTTTAGCTCCCATTACGTCCACGTTAAAAATTCTGCTGCAACAGTTATGGATCGCAAATCTAGATTGGGATGACCCGTTACCTATTCACTTAAATTCAACCGCCAATAAGCTTCTCGAACAACTACCTGTTGTATCACGATTTAGCATTCCCCGCTACATATCACATTCAAGTCCCTCAATCGTAGACATTGCTGGGTTCTGCGATGCTTCCGCACAGGCCTATGCCGCTGTTTTGTATATTGTATTTCGTGATAACGCCCTCGTTACGCCTACGTTATGGATTGCTAAATTTCGTGTAGCTCCATTAAAGCCGCTCACGATTCCTAGACTCGAGTTGTGCGCTGCTTTACTTTTAACTCGTTTATATGCTTCGCTCGATTTTTCTCTTTTCGCTCGTGCTCCTCCAAGGATACATTTCTTCTCCGACTCGCGTGACGTGCTTCACTGGCTGCACACACCTCCTCACTTGTTAAACACCTTTGTTTCAAACGGAGTAGTTACTATTCATGACTTGCTTCACAAGCCCAGTGGGCTCATGTACCCACCTCCGACAATCCAGCTGATTTAGCCACCAGAGCTATATTGCCGTGTAATTTCATTAACGATGACAAAATGCGATTTTGGGTTCGTGGCCCTGCCTTCTTAAATTCTGCTGTTGATGATTGGCCTGCCCCGTTTGACAGTGCCCAACTTAATCATACTCTTGTGTCACCCGCTGAACCGCAGTGTTTAATTTCTGTAAATTCGTCAAACTCTGATTTAACAGACTACATTCAAAACGTTTCTTCATTGGTTAAACTCAAACGTGTTTTCGCCTGGATAACCCGCTTGATTAATAACGCTCGAGCTGCTAAATTTAAATCTGATTTGTTTTAGAGACCGTTGTCCGCGTCAGAGATGACTCAGGCTGAGTTAACGTTAGTGCGAATTACTCAGCGTCAGTATTTTCTCCAGCTTACCCGAGACTTGAATTCTAACGCTGCCCTCGCCATTGCTTACTCCAAATTGTCGCCTTTTTTTTTATTCAACCGGTCTCATCAGGATGGGCGGGAGACTGACCCGCTCTAAGTTGAGTTTTCATTCAAAGCACCCCCTACTGTTGCCAAAGGTGGCGCATCTATCTCGACTTATATGTGTTCACTTTCATGTTATGTATTTACACGCGGGCCCTAACACTGTGTTACCCGCTATTCGTTCGCAATTTTGGATACTTTCTCTTCGTAGTCTTCTTCGTCAATGCATACACAGCTGCATTACGTTGTCACCGTTTCAGGGCTCAGACTTATCAACCCTTAATGGCGCCGCTTCCGGCACACCGCGTCGAATTTATACGACCGTTCGCTCATGTTGGAGAGGATTTCGCTGGTCCGTTTTCCACTCGCTCCTCAACACTTCGCAAATACCATCTAACTAAGGGTTATCTATGTTTATTCATATGTTCCGCTTTCCGCACTCCAGTCAACGTGTGCGACGTAGTATACATCAAGTCTGCCAATACCTCTCCGCTTTCCTGGCCATTGGGGCGCATCCTTAACCTCTTCCCTAAACCCGATCGTATCTCCCGCGTCGCCTCCATTCGCACCCGTGACGGCGTTGTCACTCGTCCGGTGCGCAGTCTCATTCCTCTTCCTATCCAGGGCTGAGTACAACTCACCCTACTATCCCTATCTCCCTGCTTTCCCCGATTCCTTATACCCTATCCTTCCTTGAATTTTCCCATTATGGTACCCTCAGTAAAATCTTAACGATTTTAGGTGGGCGGTATGTTTAATCTCCTGACGCCTTTTTGTCTCCCAATGTATACCTTTTGCAACACATATGTTACTTTCGGCTGTTGTCGTAATTACGATAACTTCCGATTGCACATTGTCCGGCTTCACCTCCAATCTGTTAGTTCCGTAGTAATTCTGTTCGAAAACTGTTGTACCATACGCTCGTACACGCACGGAAGTGCTCTCTACTTTCCACCGTGCTACCTCGCATGTTAAGTGCATTTCGTTATCTCTCTGTTAGTTTACCGCAGTAGATAGGTTTTGGGCGAGCTGGCGCACTTTTTTTCAAAATGGCGACCACCCTACCACCTCCTCTCCACCCCCACCCCTACCAACCCCAACCCCTCCTCCCACCACCACCCCCTACCCCCCAACCCCTCCTATTTATATTATTTTATATGAAGAAACTTGTCTTACCTCTGGGATTCGATCCTACAATCTTTAGGTTGGAAGTCGCATCACCCTAACTCTCGGCCATAGTAGTCCTCTCGCTAGCTGTAGTTTTCAACGTACACTTCTATTCTTAACTTCCCCACCCCTCGCCACATCATTGCTTACTCTGGGCGAGAGGGAATTTTTTTTTATAATAATGAAAAAACTTGTCTTACCTGCGATTCGATCCTACAATCTTTATGTTGGAAGTCCATCACCATAACCAGTCGGCCACAATGCCTTGTCGGCTTTTATACAAAGGGAACAGCACGGTAATACGACGGCTACGTAAACAAAACCCTAGAATTCATAAACAACAATACATATACACAACTCAAAAAGGACCCAACAAAAAACTTCCAACAACAAGTAAAAACTGCTATAAAGAACGCAACACTAGTAATACCACCCCGCGAAGCCTTCAAATATACTTGCATGAACCCCGCAGCACCCATTCTAAATGCACTCCCAAAAATACACAAACCCAATATTCCCATCAGACCCGTCGTAAACTACACAAGGCACCAGCATACAAGTTGACACAGCATCTGGCAGCGGTAATAAAAAACAAAGTAAAACTGAATGACACTTACAATATAAGAAACACACAACACCTAATCCAGTTAACAGAAAATATAAAACTCACCCCCAATTCCCGTTTGCTGTCCCTTGACATTACCAACCTATACACCTCCATACCAATCACGGACACACTGGACTTAATGAAACAGAAGTTGGAACGAGAAGAATCCATGCAATTCGTCCACCAACTCACGAACTTAGTACAAACCACAACGACACAAAACTACTTTAGATTTAACAACAAGTTCTACCTCGCTGCCGACGGACTGGGAATGGGGCACCCCACATCGGCCATACTATCAGAAATATTTATACAAAACATGGAGGAAACTTACGTACCCAAACTGAAAGAGGAATTCGGCGTAACGTTTTATGCACGATACGTGGGCGATTTATTCCTCATATTGCAAAACGACATAGACGTAGACAAAATAGTACATTACCTTAACAACATAAACAAGAAAATAAAATTCACATACGAAAAAGAAACGAACAACACCCTCAACTTCTTGGACATGAAACTCACAAGAACCGACCATAAAATAGAGTACGGAATATACAGAAAAGCAACTACATCGGATGCTATCATACCGCACAATTCCCACCACCCCACCCAACACAAACTAGCTGCACTTAGACACCTAACGAACAGACTTAAATACACACCCTTCACACCCACGAACCACACACAAGAATTGCAGACAATCTACAAAATAGCTGAAAACAATGGGTACAATACAAACATCGTTAATAAACTCCTCAAAAACGAACCACACCGCCGAAATAGGACTGACAAAAAAACAGCAGACAAATTCGCCACATTCACATATATTGGAAGCCACACGTACAAACTCACAAATTTTTTCAAAAAACTGGGCATTAAGACATCCTTCCGGACAAACAACAAATTAGGCAAAAACTCCGCACTCGTACCGAGTTCACTGACGTGTATGACAGCAGTGGGGTCTACGAGTTGAAGTGCCCGGACTGTGACAACATTTATGTGGGGCAGACCGGCAGAAAAATCAAGGAACGATTTACCGAACACATCAGATCTTACAAATACAACAAAGTTGACTCAAATTACGCCAATCACCTAAAAACTAACATACACAAACACGATGACATAACGACCACGATGAAACTAATACACTCTGGCCACAAAGGACTACGACTTGACATAGTAGAACAACTCGAAATATATAAGCGAAAAACACAAAACTTAATAAATGAACAGACAAAATATGCTAGTGAACCATTATTCAGAACACTCTTCCCACAATAGCAACAGAAACACTTATACACACGCAACAAATAGTTCTTAAATAGATTTTAAGGTTAGGTTTAGTTTTAAATCTACTATGTACATATAACTTTACTAGTTTAGATATATATATATTTAAAAAAAAAAATAAAAAAAAAAGTGCGTATTTGGATGATGTATGTGAGTGATGATGTGACATGGTTTGTGGGGTTTGTGGGATGCATAATAAAAAACTTAATTATATAAGAAAACATAATTAGGTATACATGCTTGCGAGCATGTGAGGGTTGCGTGAAAAAGAGAAAGAATGACTGGAATTTCTTAATTCTTTGGAACTGGAAAACTTAACTTAATTATATAAAAAATCGTTCAGTTTTAAACGAATGAATGAATTTAAAATGTTAGTTTAATCGTTGTTTAATTTTATTTAGATTTATTTTGTGTATCTTATTTTTTATTTTTTGTATATTCTTAATATTTTGGTTAGTTGGCATTACGGAAACAGAATGCAGTATGGATGATTACGGATATGCCCAACAAGTTTGGGAAATTCTTAACTGCAAAACTCTAGGCGATTACAGTGACAATTATCTCTTATGCGACGTCTTACTATTGTGCGGAGTGTTTGAGGAATTTCGTCGAAGTATGAGACAAATTTATAAGTTAGACCCAGCGTGGACAATAACGATACCAAGCTATGCTTTTTTAAGTATGCTCAAATACACAAAAGTTGAGCTGGAATTATTAACTGATTACGACCAAATGCTATTCGTGCAAAACGGAATAAGAGGGGGTCTAACGCAGGTAGTAAGGCGTCATTCTGTTGCAAATAACCCTTATGTTGATGGTTTCGATAAACGATGTCCTCGAAAGTACATTTTAATGCTTGATGCAAATTCTCTGTACACGTACGCTATGAGCCACAAATGCCAAAAAGTAACTTTAGTTGGGATGAAAATTTAAATAAATATACAACTGATTTCATTTGTAACATGACTGAAAGTAGCGATTACGGCTGCATATTGGAAGTGGATGTTGAATATCCTAAACAACTGATGGATGCACATTCTGAACTTCCATACTTACCTGTTAACCAAAAGCCTCCTGGTCATAAAGTTAGTAAACTTTTAACAACTCTGAATGATAAAAAAAATTACATAGTTCATTATTTACTTTTAAGGCAAGCGTTAATAGCAGGATTAAAACTTATTAAAGTACACAGAGTTTTGAAATTCTGCCAAGAGAAATGGCTGCAACCATTCATGAATCATAACATAAAGCTTAGAAAAGAATCCAAGAACGATTTTCATAAAGGGTTATACAAGTGGATAATGAACAGTATTTTTGGGAAATTAATGGAAAATGTTATGAAAAGAATTGATATGCGCTTAGTTAACAATGAACGTTCCCTTCAAAAGCTTCTGTCTAAACCACATTTACAATAAAAATTTCGCTGCAGTACACATGTATAAAACTAGTGTAAGGATGACAAAACCTGTTTATGCGGGGCTTACAGTTTTGGATATATCAAAAATCTTAATATATGACTTCTTTTACAACGTAATTAAGCAAAAATATGGTGAAAAAGCAAGGCTTCTTTATATGGACACCGATTCTTTATATTTAGAAATTCAGACGTTTGATGTATATAATGATTTACTATCCCTTAAAAGCAGGATGGACATGTCTGATTACCCTCTGACACATAAATGTTACAGCCTAGAGAACAAAAAAAAGCCTGGCATGTTCAAGGATGAAGCAAATGGCCAGCCTGTAGAAGAGTATGTAGGTTTACGTGCTAAACTTTATAGTGTCAAAATTAAAGATAGTATAGAAAAGAAAAAAGCTAAGGGCATAAAACAGGTAGCACTTCAAAAGAAATTAAGTTTTAACGACTACCTTCAGGTATGGAAAACATCAGAGATAAAATACACAAATTTCCGATTAATCACAACAAAAAAACACGTAGTACACACGGTAAAAGTAAGTAAAATAGCACTTTCCGGCAATGATGGCAAACGTGTAATTTTACAAAACAATGTTGATACGGTGCCTTATGGGCATTATTCGCTAGAATATTTCTTTTTAAGTAGCGCTCAATCAATATTCGGTGTTCACCTCCATAAGTTACTTATGTAAATTTGTGTTTTTAAAAGACTTACAAATAAGGCAGCATTTAATATTGGGTTAGGAACCAGCATACAAAAATTTAAATATAATCTTAAGTCCTCTGCAAGAATATTCAGCTTTCTTCCTGCACTAGCCGCAGCAAGTGAATTAAGACGATTTGGAGGAGCTTGATAATTTTTTAGAGAAGAAGGAAATATATTCCTTGTAAATGGCAATGTGATTGTAAATGGCATTGATGATGTCAAAGACACCTTCAGTTCATTATTTAATGAACTGAATCTGTAATGCAATATTGCATTATCATAAATAACCAGGTATTTTAGATGCAATACTTCATTTAATGCAGTACGTAAGCAATTTCATTTATCATAAACCAGCGTTTTTAATTTTCAGGCCATGCTGACCGATAAAATTTGCGGACAGTTCTAGTTTGATCCGGATTAGTTTGCCTGAATTAAGGCAATTTGAAGCAGTTGATGAACTACAGTAAAATACAGTTTGATCAAACAGTTGTAGTTAATCCGGATTCCCTCATTTAGGCTTATCGAACCCAGACAGTGGTTCCGTCAGTGACTTAAAAGCTCTAAGTGCAGGTTGGCATTCACACTAGAAGACACGCACCGGGATCTCCACTAGAAGTGTCTGCATTTATTTTATTGAAATCATTGAAAACAATGTGGCCATATATAATATTAATTAAATTGCTTTTTAGTATTTTTTCTAAAAAATTTTGTTTTTTGTTATAATATTCCTATTTTCTTCAAGAAGATTAAAATGATAAAAGGTACAAGAAAAAAAACACAAAATTAATTTCCAAAAAATTATTTAATTCCATGTTTTTGAAACCAATTACAGTTTTTATTATGTAAAATATGTAATTTACATGGGCATTCTTTAACTGTATTTTCTAAAAGCTGCAGTCCACAATACACACACTGAACACAATTGTTTCTGACCTTGATAAATCCATTAAAGGCTAATAATTCCGGACTTACAGTTGTTTTCCAGCCTTTGAAAGTATTCTCTCTAACACCAGAATTTGTAAAATCTACCTTTGAGTAGTTGCTCAAAACCCAAGAAACTAACATTTTACCGAACTCTAGAGCACAGTTATACTTCGTTTCACCATGATAGTCGCATTTGGGAAAGTGATGATATGGACTTAATATTTTTAGGCTAGGACAACCAAAATCCTGAAGGTTGAATACAGTTTTTTCAATAATATCTCCTAGGAATTTACACTTTTCATCTCCTTTTGCAAAAAGGTAGGCATATTTTTTAGTTTCATTCCTTAAAATATCATCAAGTTCAGAATAATCAGTATCTCCAATTTCCCATCCGATTCCATGGATATTTCTATATACCCATCTATTGGGAGGTGAGAACGGATTTCCATAAGATGGGGGTTTGAATAACCATCGCTTCTCCAGACCAATCAAGTCGACAATAGCCAGCTCCTTGACGATGAATCCATGATCGTGGCTTTGATAGCCTTGCACATCTATTACTACAGCGCACATATTTGACGAACTACAAGTTCCTCTTTGAAGTGTCTGACTATATATCGACTCACCCCACCTATCGCAAATTACATTCTTCTAACCATACCAGATAAAGGGTTATATTCCACAAGGCTATCATGTAAAATTAAAGCATACGCAGTAGTATTAGACTTGAAAGCTTCAGTGCATTCCATCTCTAATCTGATGTCTACAGAAGATGATCTAATTGCTTCCGATTGACGGGAACAGTCAATTACAATAATAGGTGCATAATCTCTAAAGTGATTTTTAGACAAGAGAGGCTGGTTTTCTTTTCCATAGTAACTATGTTGAAAATTTTGGTACATGTAATATAGAAAACTGAAATAATTCTTGGGAAAATTTACATTTAAATCATCATAGGGATAAATCTCTGAATTTAGATGTAGTTTAACATTAGTAATGTTATTTTGATCGAAAATTGTTGGATCTGCTAGTATGTTATCCTTTCTGTTGGTTTGAAATGCTATAATCACATAACGAGGTTTCTCCAAATTTGTCGTGGTTTTCAATGTCCACGTGTGCTTAGTGGTAGCAGGTAGTGTTGGATATTCGATTAGATCCCATGATCTAAATGCCATGTGTATGGTCTTCCCCTTGTTGATAACATTTAAAAACTTGAGCTTTTGTTGATCAGACACTTTCACATATGGAATCCTCCAGTGCACTGATTTAAGTTTAATAGAAGGTTAACTGCAGCGTCAGCTCCAAATAAGGAATCATTATCACTTCTACTTCTATGCAATATTAGTTCATGTTTCCCTTGTAGAATTATTTTGTTATAATCTTCAAAGAAGCCCATAACTGTGTCCAATGGAATACAGCAGTCAAAATTACCATCATCATCAGTAAGCTTGACTTCTGTATTAGGAGGCATCCAACCAGCTATTTCTAATGCTTTAACTTTATCACTGTTAAAAGATACATATCCTTTAAGAGTGCTGACAATTCCTGGATTACGGACATGGTCAACTAAAACTCCATTTAACTGATATTTGATTTCATCAAAGAGATACATGAAAGCATTCCTCACTAACCGCGCACTTATGTTGGGTTTAGTTTCATCTTTTTCTACTTGTCCTTGAATGTATAGAAAACTCTTTGAAGGAACTGTGAAAATATCTTGTTGTTGTACTGAAATAATGATTTCGTCAGAATTGTTCAGCGACTGTGTATATTGATACTCATAGTTGGTTATCCTCTCTTCGAAAGTCACCCCTTCATTTACATTTAGTGTTTCTTCCATTGTGGTTTAACCAAAAGGCCTATTTGTTGTAGAAAGTAAACGTTTGAAGGTGTTAACACTCTGTGGGGTGAACGTTGAATACTGGATGGTTTAACTCCAGTGTTACTGCTTTTATACCTTTTAAAATCAATACCCATTTTTCTTCAAATGTAATCGAATAGTAATTACTTCTTCACAAAAGTTCACCAGATTATTATCTTGATCTGTAAGAGACAGCGTAATATTATCAATTCTCTCACCAATGACTGGAAAATAAATGACTGGTACAGGTTCATGTACCAATTTATAACCTGGTGGAACTGTAGGAGAAAACTCATATATCGTATGACCAGGTTTGCCATTTCTATATGAACCTGCAGCTATATTGCAATTTACAGCAATTGTATTTACACCATGAATTTTTACAAGCTCATCTGATTTATGAGTAATGTTTGCCTCCAACACTTTATGTTGAGTAAATCCTAGTAAAGGACCAATTGAATACTCTTTGTTGAAATCAACAGGTTGTGTACACTTGAACTCAATTTTCAAAGTATTAACATTTCCTTTCATTTTAATTGAATCAGGTGATTCCATGTTTCTTTTTAGGTAATCTGCTATAGCTTCAACCTCATAGTTCCCAGTAGGAATACTAATCACTCTGTCACCATAATAAAATTTATTGTTTACATTTTCAATAATATTTGGAATTGAGTTATAAGATTGGAAGCTAAGTAAGCCAATCTTATAGTCAGCTCCGTCCAGTAAACTAATTGGTGGAAATATATCAGCGCTAAGGATGCTGGATGTACCTGTTAAGGTAAAAGTGTAAGACATGACTAATGTCCGCAAACTTTGTTATGCATTATTATAGAGAAATTCTAAACATAAATGTCCACAGTAAGGCGTATTCCAATCTTGATATCTCTCACGATTGTACATGATTTCACAGTTGTTAAAATAACTTAATATTTCTAATGGTGGTCTAAGATTCCCAAATGGATCAAAATACATAACCTGATTACCTTTTTTAATATACGCTACCCAGTGAGTTCCAACATTGTACGCTGAATCTAGATTTACAACAGCATATTCTTCAGCTTTAGGAAATTTTGGTAGCGTGTCACGCATATATACATCCCTAAAGTGTGGAACATTTTTAGCATATTTCATTAATTCTATGTTGGTGAGGGCTCTGTTAGGAAGTAGTCATTTTTTTCTAATGTAAAGGCCATATCCTTTTTTATATGGTTTAAGATAAAATCCTTGACCAATTTGCTGCTCTTCCATTTTTCTATTATGTCTTCTCATTTCTTCTAAGTGATCCCTTGCAACTTGGGTGTCCTTTACTGCCTTTGCTATTGCTGATGCTCCACCAGCTAAACTTCCTAATGCAGATAATCCCGCAAATAATGGGACTATAAACGGAAGAATTCCACCAGTTCTTAGTATTGGTAAAACTCTCGGTATTTTCGATGGTTTTGAATTTTTTAAATAAATTTTTGCCTTTCTTAGAGCCTTCTTTGATGCACCACTAATCGATAGGTGAAGTTACACGTGCTGCTTTTATAACATCTTTAATAGTTTTTTTTACCTTTTTTCCCCCACCACCCAATTTCACTTTAGATTTCATTGCGTTTGTAACTGCCCAGGCTGATGCCTTCTCACCAAAAGATGCGTCACTAGCCTTTATTCTTTGCCAAGCTTTATCAGCGAGTATAAGGTCAGCCTTATGCCGTGAATCTAGATCTCTGTGTTGAGAGTATGCAATGTCGTGCTCCCTACAGGCTTCGTCCAAAGGATTAACGCCTCTATCACCTCGTTTTAATCTTTCTTGTAATTTAGTTCCTGGACCGCAAAACCTATAACCGGGTATGTGCACTTCAAAAGGGAGTTTGTTAATCACTGAATTTATAAGACCTCTTCCAACAGTTTTTCTTCTCATAATGATGGTATTAGTGGGATCTGAAACTATATATATATATATATACATCACACCCCCTTACCAAACATGTTCAATATGCGTTTAGAGAAGCAGAACGAAAGTTTACCTATCTGCAATCTCCTGAATAATTCAATTGGTGACCATGTGAAAATTAATCGTCATGGAGCATTACTGCCTGATAATATCCGAGCACTGCGGAAGTTCAGGCTCTGGTAAAACCAATCTTATGGCTTGTTTGCTTTTACAACCAAATGGGCTGAAATTCACACACATATACATATGCAGTCAGTCGCTTCAACAAGAGAAATATTTATATTTAGTAGAGAATTTTAAACTAGTTCCAGAAATAGGATTCCATACAGTAAACACCACTCAACAAATAATTACTCCTGATAGCGCAGAACCAAACTCTATCACAGTATTTGATGATATTTCAATGGATGAGCAGGAAAATATTAGGAAATATTTTAGTATGGGCCGTCACAAGAACATTGACTGCTTCTATCTTTGCCAAAGTTATGCCAGGATTCCTAAACATCTTATTCGTGACAACGCCAACTTTATCTTATTGTTCAAACAGGATGATTTAAATTTAAAACATGTTTACAGCGATCATATAAGTTCTCCCAACGTACCATTTGATAAATTTAAACAAATGTGTTATATATGCTGCGAGGAACCGCATGGATTTATAACTCTGGACAAAACAAGAGATTCTAACAATGGTAGGTTTCGGAAGGGTTTGGACACCTTTATCTATATATAAGTTGGTAATAGAATAGTTTTCTCATTCCGTTATGGATCCCAAGGTTACTAAACAACTTATTGAAACTTCTAAATCACTACGCAACAAATTCAAAAGTATGAAGCGTGGACTTCAATCATCTCAGGAAGAACTAGAAAAGAGTTTGAAACCTATAACAGAACCACTACAAGAGCTGATTCAACAGAGAAAACGGGTAAAACAAGATTATCTACCTCTGAAAGTGAAAAAGGAGGGTTCAACTGCAATGGAGTCACTGGTTAAACCTTCTACTAAAGATGTTTTAACAGAAACAGAATCTCTAATTAAAGAACCTTTACACTCACCAATTAAATCTTTTACTCCTGTGCAACTGAAAAGGTATACTGCCCCAATAAAACAAGAAGAAACGTTTGAGGATGTAGAAGAGATCACTCCTTTAGAGTACGTAAGAAAAATTGACAAACAGGAATTGGAGAAAACTTTAAGGGGGGGAAGAAGATATTGGCACTTTAATAGAGCCATATTTACTGAAAATAATAAGTGCCGATCCTAGAGATTTTGATGATAGATATGGAATTAGAATCCTACCAAAAGGTGGGATGACCACTGGAAATGCTCAGGTAACCATAGATGGTGATGATATTAATGTAAATGGAAAATGGTATGAAGGTACACCAGGTTTGTTACCATTGTTATTTTTAAAACAACCGACAGAATATTCAGAAAATGATTTAGACAGTTATAAAGACATTTTAATTAGAAGTAATGCGCATAAGCGACAGTTTAGTGAAGAAAAAGGAATGAGTTCCAGCAGAGGATGGAAATACAGAAATATCATCGCTCCTCTTTTCAAGCCCCCCTCCAAATCACCGGAACAAATTTCAATACAAACTAGGTATACTCCACACGAAACTGCTTCAAACAGACAAACACCTCTGACTTTGATTGCAACAAGACCTGGTAAATACCCGCTAAGATCGAGGGAAACAATTGGTAAAGGCATGTGGGAAGGTCAAAGTATTTATGAATATTGGGATGATCCCAACGAACTGGTAGATCGACTTAGGCTACTATATGCTTCAACCAGTGCAGGTCATACAGGACATGAAAATGAAATTCAATCCGTGATTGAAGAGCTGAGAGAGGCTAATATTATTTATTAAACTGGTAAGGTATGGGGAATTGTTCATTGCTAGCTTAACCACCACAGAATAACATACCTGTTGACAAGTTTGGTAGATCATTACCCCAAATCAAGAAAGTATTTCATTCAAGTGATGATGAAGATGGTGATTATATTGATTTTGAAAATAAACGGTTAGTGGGAGTGAGTGATCCTTTAAGTGGTTCCGGTGCTGTAAATAAGAGATATCTGGAAAAGTATGTTACTACAAAAAATGAATTTATTACTAAAACCTACTTGGAAAGTTATATAGATCAATTAGATTTGGTAAGCAAGTTATACCTTCAGAACTATCTAGATCAACATTTCATAACAAAAAATTATCTTTTTCAAACATTTGATCAGGCTAGAAAACTAGTGACTCAGAATTATGTAAATCGTTTATTTGAAACAATAAAAAACAGACTGAGTGCATTGAATCCGAATATTCCTTTAATAGCCCATCAACTTAAAACAATTTTCGATTAAGTTTTCAAGGGTTGTGGTTAAATATAAGATTTAATCTTTAGAAATAAAGATCAGATGTGAGAGATTCTGTAAAGGATAAAGTACCAAAAACTATGTCCTTCAAGGAGGCTGTAGTTGCTGAACTTCATAGGCCAGCACGTTCACGCTACCCTCGAAGACGTACATTGCTCAAAGGTGTGGATGACTTATGGCAGGCAGATTTAATGGAAATGATACCATATGCTCGCCAAAATAATGGTTCCAAATACATATTAGCAGTGATTGATTGTTTTTCAAAATACGCCTGGGTGAAACCTGTTAAATCCAAAGGCGCTCAAGATATCACTCAAGCTACGGAAAGTATTTTTAATTCCCCTGGAAGAGTACCAAAAAATATTCAGACAGATAATAATTCTACAATGTTTCCTTCAAGAAGCTCATGAAAAAGCACAACATAAATCACTACAGTACTTACAGCCAAATTAAAAGTTCAATTGTTGAAAGATTTAATAGAACCTTTAAATCTATGATGTATCAATTGTTTAGTCTTCAAGGTAGCTACAATTATACAAAACATTTATCAGATCTCATAAATAGCTATAACAACAAAGTACACCGTACGGTGGGTATGGCACCATCAGAAGTAAATTCTGATAACGAAGAATTCTTACTAGCTAATGTTTACTCTTCCAAAGTAAAACGAAAAGATAAACAGCGATTTAATAAAGGTGACTATGTACGTATTTCTAAAAGAAGAACTCTATTTAGCAGAGGATATACACCCAATTGGAGTACTGAAATATTTAAAATTAAGAATGTTCGCAACACAATTCCATATACTTACTTGTTGGAAGATTTGACAGGACAGCCCATTCAGGGTGCATTTTATACTCAGGAGCTGCAGAAAACTAAATATAAAGATGTATATCTTGTAGAAAAAATACTGAGACGTAAAAGTAATAAGCTGTAAGTAAAGTGGTTAGGTTTCAACAAACCTTCATGGATAAATGTAAAAGATTTAGTAACTTAATAAAGTTCATATAAATTAAGTATTTTTTATTTATTTTTTATTAACCTCTTACGTTGATGCCAATTCAGGAAAATAAATGAAACAATCTATTTTAAAATAAAATTTATTCAGCAGTTGTTACATTTTTGTTAAAAAAATCACAGTTCAATAATTTTTTTAAATAACTGACTTGGTTATTAACATCTTCAAATACACTAACTAGTTTAAAATATTCATTTCTTAATAAATTGATCTTCGGAGGCTGATATTTGAGAAGATCTTCAAGCCATGATGGTTTCCCCTGGATAACCATAGTTTTATGGGTGAAGTTCTCAAAGAAAACTGATGAATGCTTCAATTGAATATCGGACATAGGGGATCCGTATTTTTTACCAAAGAAATCATCACATATTTGCTTGCTAGCTTGGAGAATTGCCCAATCTTCATCATTTAAATAGATAACTGATTTTTTTGTTTTTACTGCTATAAGTGGTTCACCTTCTTCAGAAAGACCTGTCACTAATTGTTTTGAATTGATGGTGTTGAGCGAGAAGCTGGTTGTAAGCTGCAATCTTATACCACTTGCCATCTTGAGATATGACCACAAACTGGGAAGTCACACTACTTCTCATCAACTACATTTACCTCCCCCACTACACTTTGTTTGAACAGCTCTGGGCTAAAAAAGCAATGTTTGAACATGGACATGTATCAGGTCCAACCTTCTGTTTTGGATTTGACCAAACACAATTAATATAATGTTCATTAGCTGCCTTAACAGTATATTCTTCAGAATACCTTTCTAAAGATTTTAAGTCATTGTATAGATTGTACTAAATCCATATCGGTGAGCTTGATGGTTGGGTATGTTGAAACAAACCTAATATAATTATCACTTGCTGATATCTCTTTCCACTCTACCGCCATTTCACTAACTGAGCTTCTTTAAAGGTGGTACATTTTTATATAGCACTAACACCAGTTTTTCAACCCCACTTACATATTATTCGATGGAAAGATTTCAAAATGTTATGAAACATTTAATTAATTGCATCCAAATAAAAATATCTTGAGTGAGTCTACATAACACATAGTAAAAAATAAAAACATTTATTGAATCTGAATTCAATTAAAAATTTCATATTTTTTATTAAGACTGCAATATAATAGAAGGAGCTGGTTGAATTTGTTTGTCAGTCAGAATCGCTGCTAAATAGAGGGGATGATGGCTAGACCTAGTTTTTGAAAAGTGGTCCAGAACGTACTACCATATTAAATGGTTTGAACAAAAAAAATGTTTCAAGTGTAAAAGGTCGACCACTATACTACTAGCGCACTGATACTAAATTTTTTTTAAGTGTTTAACTAAATGAACCTAACTAATGGACTTAGTTTTTGAAAAGTGGCCCAGAACGTACAACCATATTAAATGATTTGGACTTAGATTTTGAAAAGTGGCCCAGAACGTACAATTTTCTACTACTGTTAGTATATCAAATTTAATACATGCACCAACTACAACTTGCAGATAGCGCGGTATGCCGATTCTGCAAGGCGAAGGAAGAGTCCCCGGTGCACATCCTTTGCGAGTGCACCGGCCTGGCGAGGACAAGGTTTCTTCAATTGGCGACAGGCAATCCCGAAGCTATGACCTTCGTGACAGGGCCGCTCTCAGCTTTGCTAGGTCTGATTAGGAGGACAAAGCTGTCGGATGTGCTATAATTTTAGGGATCGTCTTGTAGGTCGCAGGGGAATGAGGAAATTCGTCTAACGAAATTCTAATTAATTTTGTTTGGATGGTAGATTTGTACAATCAACTACGATAGCACTTTAGAGAAAAATATAACCCCATCCCATTCCAAAAAATACACCCTAAAATGAGTTTACCAGAAGAAATGTTGCAAATAAAAGTTGTAGCTCTTTATATGTGTAGTTCACATTCCAAGTTTAAAGAAAATGGAGTCGATTTAGAGAAAATAACAGAAAACTGAAAAATACTTCCTAGCAAAAACACACTTCTGATCATCCGATTATTTTTAAACTCGGAATTTCAACAACATATTTAATACTAATTAATATTATTTAGATGATAAAATTGTGTAATAAACTGAAATAGCATTTTAGAGGAAACTGTAACCCCCTCCCGCAAAAGTACCCTTAAATGAATTTTTCCGGAGAAAAGTTTCAAATAAAAGTGGTATGCGGAATGTGAATGATAAGTGGAATGTGAAGTTGATATATAAAGTTTCAAGAAAATCGTTGGAGCCAGTTTTAAGAAAATTCAAAAAAAAAACGAAAAAACAATCATTAACTGGTACTTCCGATCCCGGAATTTTGACAGGGACATACAGTCGATCCAATGGTGATGCTTAAACGGAATATCAAGTTTGAACTTCCTACGGTTTTTCGTTTTTGAACATACACACAATTTTCCACACAGACCATTTTCTAAAAACCACTTTTTTGGACTCAGTGAACCTCAAAACGGATATATCCGGTGAAAACTCGATATCGAAAATTTGACACGATTACAATATTCCTCTTACTAGCAGTCAGAGAAAGTAAAAAGAAAAAATTAAAAATTGAGTCCAAATTAAAGATCTTCTACATTAATTGATTTAATACAATCAATAAAAAATTTTGCGTGCTTTAAGTTCACCAGATTCTTCTTCTCCAATTTCCAGTAGCCTCCAGTGGTCAATACTGCTCGAACAAGCCGTACTTCTTGCTGCCTCATATTTTTGCAGTCACAAAGAATGTGGTCTACGCTCTGAACCGTTGCAGCACCATCTCATGGGCAAGCATTTGACGTGATTATTTTAAATCGGTGTAGATACTCCCTGGAACGTCCATGCTCCGTCAATATCTGAGTGAGGGCGTAGGATATCTCTACGGAACACTCAAACCTACACTGTATTTAGTTTAAGTCCTCATCCCCTCCACGTACATTCGATCAAAGATATATGTCAATCAGAAGAGCGACTTTACTGAATGGTGATCTTTAGTATTTCGCAATTTTCTTACACTTCCACAGATTTATAAACACATATAAACTTATTTCTTTTATTTGAAACATTTTCCTGGTATTGTTTTGGGAAGCCCAGAAGTAGAGATTCCTCATGCCGGCTCTTACAGTTCTCTAGGTCTTATCTAGTATATAGTTTCACTAACTGCGGGGAGTTAAAGGAATTACACGTTTTTAGAAATTTCGAATATTGAAAAAAGATTTAACAGAGTACTCGAGATATGTGACTGCAGTATGATAAAGCCGTGTGAAGTTTCTTTTTTTCTATTATTAGCCATTTTTAGATATTTGCCTCTTGATTGGTACAAGGAAAACGTACTTGAGAATATCGACTAGAGACATTTGAAGTATCAAATACCAGTTTACCAGGTATCTATTGTAGGTGGGTGAGCATCCCAAAACTAGTTTGTTAGTTTGTAACAAAGAGAAGAAGCTGATTGAAACGGGAAAGTCTCAGAATTTTTCCAGCTTTCGTACCTTATCATCTTTTAAACGTGAGATTTATCCAAAATTTTTTCAAGAGAAGTAGAATACCAGATCTTAAGCCAATACACAAAATATACAATCTTTAGTCAATGAACAAAATATAGCTAACATAAAATGACGTATTAAACATTTGATTGCTTTGAAATTGATTAGTTTGATATCAGTGTAATGCTTCCAGCCAAGCATCTTCTGCTGTATAAAAAGAATTTAAACATTTGTCACTCAAGTCCTAGAAGAAGCACTTATATGCGGGACTCAAACTGGGGACCTCCCACTTACAACTTCATTCTCATAGCCACTACACCAATGCCCGCCCCCCTCCCAAACATAATTATGAAGTAATAAACTAAAATTAATTTGAGAGTACAATAAGCAGGGCAAACAGAAAAAAATAAAAAATTAAAATCAGCCGGTATCCGGTATTTTATCCGTCGTAGCATGCATATTAGCTATGTTTCTGACCGGTTTCGGATATTCATCCATCGTCAGAGCAAATTCACCAAGTTCGTTTAGAGAGTTCACTTCAACGAAATGTTTCTGTAGACTCACACTTGTTGGTTCACATTTTCAATTAAAATCAGATTTGACAAGTTGACATTCGGCTGAAGGATTTTGAGTGAAATTTTCATGTCTAATCGCCTAGTGGTGCCTAATAGGAATATCTGGTTTAGTACTAATTAATAGTAACGGAATACTAACTAATACCATCCTCACCAAGCTTTAAAAGCTGTTTTTCATCTTGTTAAAAGTTTGTAAATTTGTGTTTACAACTTTGTGACTTGGCTTACAACTTCTTTAATTAATAGCTTGTTCGGTGTGATGTGAATTATATTCAATGGGAGTGCATAATATTTTAGTTGCATGTGGGTAAATGAAGGCTGTCAGTCAAGTATCCCTTTAATTAGCCTGTAGCAAAGAGCGGCGGAAGGGTTAGAGCAGTGCGGCCGTCAAGAGTTGGTGCATCCGTCGTTCAGCATTAATATGCATGATCTCTCACAGTGTGTGTGTTTGTATGTGTGTGTGTATGTGAGTTTTGTGTAATGTGCGTGGCAGGGGGAAATGGCCACTAGGCCACTCTGTACTAGAAGGGATGTTGCCAAACTGCAAATGACACACAGCGCCCATATTCATAATTCTGTGCACCACGTACATCGTCTAAAAATTGTCACGAATCTCCCTCTACACTAATAATTACATGCTTTAAATATTTTCTAAGCTCATTAGTGCCAATTTTAATTAATCAAATACATGTTATCAGTTTGCTTCAAATACTTCTTGTTAGCTTTTCTACAAATTAACAAAACATCTTTTAATATCCTAGGGGGGTAGATAGTGAGGGATGGCTCTCTTGTTAATGGCGAAATCATCTTTGTTAGTTTAAACAGAAATTCTGTAGTTTAATTCAACTATACAGGCTACTGCCATTAGAGTTTTAAGTGCTGGTAGCTCTACAAAGTAATGTTTTATATTGTTTTTACTAAATAAAGCAACACCCCTGCCATTGTCATTTCTGAAAATATTATAACCATTACTCATTAATGTGTGCTTTTTTTTTAGTAATGTCTCACAGAGATATTTTAACAAATTTGTGAGCACAATGGGATAATTCTAGAGACTTATTAACAATAGATCTGGAGTTCTAGCATAATATTTTAGTTTTTAAATTCATATTAAGCTAAAGAGAAAATCTGCAATAATGCCTATTTTCCTGAGTGAGTCAGGGACTTGCTTTAATCTCTCTAAACAATGATTTAATTGAGAAAAGACATTTATTAAATTAAGAGAAGAGAATATTGATTTAACATCATGCAAGAAGCTAAATAACAAGAAATCAGCAGATGAGTTGTCAGAAGGTACACTCCATGCAGAAGGGGGGTTTTTATTTGAAGATAATGAAACTGTTTTAGAAGAGAAGTTATTCACTCTGGGAGTAGAGGAACCCCAATTAGAGTTAGCTGATGCAGATGCGGCTATAAGCTACTTTTAGGTCATGAAGGAAAATGTGAGGAATTCAATTGAAATGAAACATTTGTAAGCGACTTACTTTCTTTGGCCAATGATGAGCGATTTTTAATATGTTTTTTGAAGAATTTTTTGAGCTCTGGTGATTCGCGTGGTGATTACCACTACAATTTGCACAGGTCGGTGAACTATCAGGTGGAGAGTCGCAGTCTTCAATGAGATTATGGGCCAGCACATTTCTTACACTTTGGTTCACGATAACAATTTTTCGCAATGTGATTGAATGATTGGCACTTAAAACACGTGTAACTCCCGAGAATTTTTATAACGTTCCCAGATCATAATACAGCTACATACTTTGTTATTAGCTATGACATCTTTTATGTTAACAGAGTTATCGAATGCCACAATAAATATAGGAAACATAACCGTCTGACCAGTAATACCTTTTCTTGAAATTTGAGTAATTTTAATGAGAAATAGATTTTTTCAGATAAATCAATTTTAATGTCGTCACAAGTAACGTTAGGAGGTATATTTCTTAGGACTAAAGTGTGGTTAATCTCATCAGCAGGTGTGTATGTATGATACTCAAGTTTAGCTGTCGTTACTTCATTAATAATTTTGGTGTAATCTTCTTCACACTTAACCAGAAATATAAACCTGTTTCCTCTATATTTAACGTCAAATTCCTGCTTGCATGCCGATCGTAGAGCTTTCAGAGTTTCTGTATGATTTCTAAGATAGCTGTATACAACAATTGGAGGTATCTTAACTGACTTTTTCACAGTTGATGCCTGTTGCTTACTTGCTGGAGAAGAATCATCTTCGTCCATACTTTCAGCTTCTGATAAGGGTTCATACTTAATGTGGGTACTCAATGTTATCTCGATAGACTTATCCTCTTGTTTACGGTTTTTAGTTCTGAACTCCGGGATTCAGACACATTATTAGAGTTACCTGCCATAGTATTGGCAGAAAAAATGCCACTAAGTATCTAAATATTTGCATGTTTCACCAAGCAAATTATCACTTTAATCAAGAGGAAAAAAGGTATATAAAGTAAAATAAACATAGGAAAAATGAAATGAATGTGAACTAAATTATAGTTTGATATACTGTAATATGCACTGGTCTAATATAAAGTACGAGAGAGAGAGAGAAACACTTTCATGCAAATATTTGCAATACAAAGGGTGCTGCCCAAATAGAATTAGGAATTTATTTAGCGAAATGTACAATTCTAGCAACTAACCAAAATTTTTTTTTAAATCACCGGTAACCAACGGTTCTCCAATAATTGGCCACAGGCAACAAAAAATATTTTCTCTCTTGCATTGGCGTGGTGCAGAAACAAAAATTCTTATTAGTTGCTAGTTGTGTGACAAATTTTAAAAGGGTGATAAATAGTAGTGTTAGTTATAATAAATTATTGTAATTTTAATAACAGTGAATAGCTTTATTACGGGGCTGTAGTCATTAACTACAATGGTTGGGATAAGATCAACGGCCCAAGTTTTAGTCTGGGCTGTAGTTGTTATGGCCGATATAGAGAAAACTGATGCTATATTTAAGCGATTATCTCTATAATACTAGGAGATATCTGGTGGTGGAACTCTAGAGGCTGGTATGAGGGGATGGTGTGATGCAGCACTTCGGTGGGGATGAAGTGTATAACTGGAGAGAGTGAGAGAGAGATCCTCTGGATATGAGAGTTTAATGGAAAATTAGCGGCGTTTAGAGGTAGAAAACCACTCCACGGCGAATGAGACAAGGATAGTAGACTAGTGCAAGGTAGAGAGTGTGACTGAACGGTGAAGTAGCATTACAGGGGGTGCCACCTCTACACACCGCCTTCACACTACTCTGGGAGATTGTGAGGCTGGCGGGGACCTTAGAGGCGGCACCAAACCAGTTAGCAAACTCTCTCTGTTCTATATCTAACAGTTGGTCTGCAGGGAACTGCACAAAGCGCCCTTCAAGGTAAACTTACACGGTAAAGGTTTTAAGCGCAACCTTCTCTCTCTCTCCCACCACCACCCCTTCTTACTGTCTCCCTCAGTAAAGTGTGGAACTGCAAGGGTGGAGGCAAAATTCGTGCACAGCTTGTTTGTTGGTAATAGTGTAGACCGCAAGTGCGCGAATTAATAATCAAAATCTCGGTAGCAGGTTTATAACTCCGTGAAAGATGCTGTACAAGGTAGGGTATAAGTTTTGTTAATCACAACTTGTAGTTTGCAGTATATTGTGTTTGTATGTGAGGTGGTAGAGCCAAAGAAGGCCAGATCAATTGTACGGCCTTTGAGAGCTTGTAGTACAGTGTAATCTATCAACTACTAGTTTAGTGTACAGTAACTTTCCCACCCACCCACCCCCGCTAAAATGAATTTTCCCGGGAAATATGTTTCAATTACATACATATATATATGTAGTGAATATATACACTTCAATGAAAATGTAGTACGTGCGATTAACAAATTCAGAGAATGCAATATTTTGTTTCACAAGAATAAGAGATCAATAATGTCAATACTAAGACAGTCGGTACAAACTTGTATGGTAAATATAATCCTATAGATATGAGACAGGCTATATTCTTGAAGCATTACGCCATGAATGGTGGCGTGCGGACAGCCGAGGCTGATCGTGAGCCCGATTGAGTGGGCGGGCAGAAGGAGGCATGGTGAGATCAAATCCCAGGCGAGGTCCTTACCTAGTTCCTTACGAGCCACGGATATTTTGCCTCTATTTATGATGGAGAAGATGGTGGATGCGTCATGTATCTTCGGAGATTCAGTCCTCGATGGTGCCCACCACACTTTCTTCGAGTGCGACAGATGGGCGGTTGAGAGAAACGGTTTGGAACAGGAACGACACTCGAGAGCATCGTTGAGACAGTGCTTTCCTATAGGGATCATTGGGTCTGGGTAGCGTCTTTCGTCGAGATGGTGCTGCGTCGAAAGAAACGGGAGCGTCTATAACCGCTGGTAAAGTAGAACCAAGGGAGAAGAAGCCTAAATGGTTTAATACGAGGCACCAGGCTGTATGTAATATGATAACCCACCTGGGTGGGTTCAATGTCTGCGCGAGGGGTTTGGATTTTTTAGTGGTAAGCCTCCCACAAATCTCGGAGGTGCTCTCGGGGATGCATAGTGCATTTTCCCCCTCCATTAAAATACGAGTAATATATATATTCTAGATGTAGAAGACGGAAATATAGGCAACATACACGGATAGACTTTCGGAAAATAGATGTCTGTAGAAATCAACAGCTGTGGGTTTCTTGACCCCCCCACCCCCACCCAAAACAGCTTAGAACTGATATAGTTGATAGTAGTTCTTGTTGATATACTTCAAACAATTAACTAAATTTAGTTTTACTGATTGATGATTCATGTGATTGGGAGATTGTTATTATTCTCATGAAGTTTCGTTCAGTATATTTTTTAGTTTAAATTACTTTTAATTGGAAAACATTTTAAGAAAAATAGAAAGGAAGTCGAGGACCTGATGGTGTGTGTATGTGTGTGTGTGTGTGTGTGTTTTTGTGTATGTGACTTAATTGATCTGTAAAGTTTCCTGATACCGAACAAAGATGGAGTATACCTGTCATTCTTACCTATTATTAAGTATTTTAATTATTTAACTTTGATGAGATATTTTTGCTCCCCGCCTTCCTATCGTCCTCGAAAAAGATTTCGAACACTTGATTTGCTTCAGCAGTCCTGAATCTAATTTTAACAACAAAATCGCTCCCACAACAGCCGGGCGGTGTTGCCAAAGGTGACGCCAAAACAGCTCTCCCATCTTCTCATCACATTTCCAGTAAATAAAGTGACGCTGCCATTGACATGACAAGGTAACGACGTCATACAATAAGTTTCAGACAAAGAGAGAGAAAGAGAGTTGTGTGACCTTGTTGCTTGTTGTGCCGCCATCTTATTACACAAAAGTTGCTCACTGTAACTTGCACCGGTCTAGCTAAATAAGCTGCTAATGAGCAGTTCTCCCAACATTAACTTGGAGGGAGGGCGGGTTATATCTTTCCTCATTATTTTCGCCCATCGTGAACTATATTAATATTCCAGCTAACAAGAAACCATTCCAAGAAGTTGACGTCCTGGCAGTTAGGAAAATGGATATGACATTGTCATCCATTTTACAAATCTTGTTACTTTCAGACTATGTGCTCTGTGAAGAGAGTGGCTCGGTTCGTCCCCGCATTCCCGTTCACTGTGTGCTCCGTGAAGAAAGTGGCTCTGTTTGTCCCCCCTCTCCAACTAACTGTGTGCTCCGTGAAGAAAGTGGCTCTGTTCGTCCCCCCACTCCCACTCAATGTGTGCTCTGAGAAGAAAGTGGCTCTGTTTGTCCCCGCACTCCCACTTAGTGTGTGCTCGTGAAGAAAGTGGCTCTGTTCGTCCCCCCACTCCAACTCAATGTGTGCTCTGTGAAGAGAGTGGCTCTGTTCGCCCCCACACACCCATTCACTGTGTGCTCTGTGAAGAGAGTGGCTCTGCTAGTCCCCCCACTCCCACTCAATGTGTGCTCTGTGAAGAGAGTGGCTTTGTTCGTCCCCCCCACTCCCACTCACTGTGTGCTCTGTGAAGAGAGTGGCTCTGCTAGTCCCCTCACTCCCACTCACTAGTTCTCTCTCCTGGTTGGTGGTGGTGGTATATTCCTTATTGTTGTTATTTAACCTCTTCTTTTTCCACTCTATTGTTTCGGCCCCTCTCACAAACTGTATTCCAATGTAAACCCTTTAAGTGGAAAGCTACATTTCTACCGTAGCGTTCGCACAACCCTACTAGGCCCAAACTTTACCCCACTACTTGTGCAAAAGGAAACTTCTTAAGGATTAATCGCTTAGAAGGGAGAGATAGGATTGTAGAACGTTGAATTAGTGAGGAAGCAAGGCAATTATAAGTTACTTACAACGGAGGGAGCGTCTTACTTAACAATACAAAGCGCACCAGCCCTTAAATACAAAGAATCTTATTGTTTTAAATACACATAATGCTTTGGCACTTCTGAAG
The DNA here is from genome assembly GCA_011037195.1 of Triatoma infestans. NCBI lineage: Eukaryota > Metazoa > Arthropoda > Insecta > Hemiptera > Reduviidae > Triatoma > Triatoma infestans. The sequence goes on from JAAEAF010014301.1 coordinate 255,074, forward strand.
GCTCGTTGCTCACTTATAATAATTCCTTTTTCTTTGTAAAAAAAAAAAAAAAAAAAAAATCTGGTTGTAAACACTCACACTTCTCTTACCAATACAGTCAATAAAAATATACCGATTGACCGATTTCTTTGATGCTTATTTTTGTTGTTTTTTTTGGTCAGGATTATAAAAAAAAACGTTTTTAGTTTTTTCCCTAAACGTTTCGGGACGTGTCCTCTTCAGTAGGGTATACGTATATTATAACTGATGAATTTACACATTTATAAAAACTAAAAACAACTAATGATTAATCAACCATAATTGACAAATTTTTTTCAAATGCGGAATCTTTAACTTAACATTTAGGAGAAACTCAATTTAGATAATTTCGATTGCCAAAAACTAAACTGCTACTGTCAATTCTAAATTCGAAATTGTACCGTCTCTTATAAGATCTTGTAATGTTTGTTAGATTAATTGACTTTCATTGAAGTGACATTCAAAACCTGAAACGCACAGTAATCCATCGTTAATTTTCTCACATTTTTTTCAATTCAGGGGAAACCATTCCTAAATAAAATAAAATTACCGGTAAATACTTTTTTCATCTACTTTATTTCACGGGTAGTCATCACTTTTTTTGAGACCAGCATCATTCGGTCATATAACACAATCTGGTCATCTGCGGTCTTGTTCCGCACGTTAGTTAGTCTTCCGGAAGGTTTCGTGTTGTCCAAATTTTATGTTTTTGCAAATAAGAATTTCGAGGAAAGTGATAGGGTGATGTTTTTATACGAGCAGAAATATAGGGACTGTCATAGTATGGCTTCTCCTGTCTGCTATCAGACGGCTTGAAAAGGTAACCATGATATTCCAATCTATCACTTTCTTTCCCAGGATGGACGGGTGGATCTTGCATCTCTTAGGAATCGGAGGATCTCCAATCCAGATCTTATGTTTCTCTAAAAAACTTAATCAAGGTACTATCTGCTATCTAGTAAATTGCTTCAATGTAATTGAACAAGTGTTCAGATTTTTTACTGAATCCCTTCAACTCTTCAGATTTCTTTTTCTTTAGGAGTTTCATTTCACCCATTAATAGAACGTGGAACCCCAGCGTTTCATAGCAAGACAATTTTAATTTTATTGTCATATTCGATACAATTTCAATGGGTTTCATTTAGGTTATTATTTCTTGCATTTTATCTCTTATGATTTGAGCTGATCATATCTGTTGTTACAAATAAATTAATATTTTGTTATGTAATAAATCTCCCTACTATAACAAACCGTATTATATCGAATTTTTGTGAAAATAGTTTCAAATTAAATTAAAGTCTTTCAATTTCAAATTAACTTGAAAAAACCTATTGTTTGAGATAAAAACGAAGACCAAGTTGAAGAATTACTGTGGATTGTTTTTTTACTTTCTCATGCAGCGGTAAGCGGAAGTATTGCGATCGCGCCAGATTGTCGAAATTCAGTTTTCACCGAAAATACATTTTTTGGAATAATAGAGGTGAAGGTTTTTAGCGAATGTGTCTTTCTGTGTTTTAACAGAATGTCTCGAAAACGAAAAGTCGTAGGAACTTGGGATTCCGTTTCCGCATCAGACATGAAGATTTTGAGCAAAAGTTAATGTAAGAATTTGATTTCCAGTGTTCAAAATTTTCGTTCAGGGTGTTCTGCAACGGATTTGAAGAAGCAAAAATCTATTTATGGTTACGCAATCTCAGGTGGAGAGCATATTGATCGATTTTAACCGGAAGTTAGTCATAAAAGTAACTTCCAGTTAAATAACTAGTATTCGATTTTGCTGCGATATTCGTTGTTGGATCAAACATTTCTCCGGCGTAGAAGAACAGAGTTCTATTCATTACAAAATTAAGTTTTCGATTGGAGAATTTGAAAATGTAATATTTTGTTACAGGAATAGAGAAGATAAAAATTAAATTATGGTAGATGTGCTGTAAAACTGAAACAATGTAAAAGTGTTAGTCATCAGATGATTACGGATTCAGTGATGTGCGTCACCCCATCTCTCATTAGATTTTTTATTTTATTTTTTATCTTCAGCATTTTCAAGTTGGCCACTGAAATAAATATTTGATGATGCGTAAAATGTGCAATGTGGGCATAGATCTGCATTTACTGGTATTTGTCGCATTATAATGGGGGTTGGTGACAAATGTGCATGCAAGCGTCAGATATAGCAGCGTCACTGCAGAACGATGGTGCTTCCCTAATAATACGCCCAAATGAACACGGCTAGTGTTTTATATATATATTCTGGCTAGCAGTATGGGGCAGAAACCCTTAGTTCTTGTCGGCAGGAGGCGTTTTGAATTGTGTAATCAGAGAAGAACTATAGTTCAATCTGGATCAAGAAGTTCTCTCTTTATCGTTATGTCAGAGTGCAATAAGATTGAACCGCAGTGCAGCTGTAGTGCCTATTATGTTTCTAGCTCTTGTAATGTTTGATCCACCAACTTCTGGCTGACTAGCTTTCCTTCTCTTTTATTTATCATATTTTATCCTTTTTTACAATATCAGTATATATTATATGTTACTCGTGAAGATGTCCACCAAGATGTACTTTCTTATTAATTTTTCGTAATTAATAGTAAGCGGAAGTATTACGATCGTGCCAGATTTTCGAAATTGAGTTTTCACCGGAAATACATGTTTTGATGTGAGTTTCCTGAGTCCAAAAAAGTGGTTTTTGGATAATTGCCCACTCTAAAAATAAAGACCTATCAATCATTACTTGCTCTTACTGTTAGTAAAAGAAAGTGTTGCGATTGTGCCGCATTTTCGAAATTGAGTTTTGAAATATTTCTCAGAGGAAATTCATTTAATTCATTCACTTTTCGGGGAGGAGTGGGGTATGGCTTCCTTTAAAGTGGTATTTCAGTTATTAAACACTTGTATTATCTAAATAAAATTAATTAGAATTAAATATATTTCCCGAGAATTAAATATGTATCCCGAGTTTGAAAAATGAACGGAACTGCGCTTTACTGAAAGTAGTGTTTAGTTTTCTGCCTCTAAAATACTCTAACGATTATCTTGAGACTTGTCAGATCAACTAGACATACAAACAGCCACAACTTTTATTTGAAACATTTCTTCAGAAACATTCATTTAAGGAAAGTTTTGTGGGGGAGGGGTGGGTTATGTTATCTTTTAATGGGCTATTTCAGTTCAACAATGTACTAAATAATATTAATTCAATTAAAAAATACTAAACAGTCATCTAAATGATATAAATTGCCCAAATTCCCAGTTTGAAGAAAATCCGTTGACCGGATGTGCGACTTTACTAAATAGGTTTTTCTATTTTTAGTGATCTTGTCCCCATAAAAATGCCGACGGTTATAAGTGTGAAGAAAGTTTGCCATTTGGCAGTAAGAGAAAGACGTGTGAGTGTTTTGATTAAGGTGAACTAGATTCTTGATTGGATAGCTAGCTGTTGCGTAGATTTCCATCTTTATTAAACATTCTATATGGATGCAACTCCGCATACTCACGTTTAGCCCGCATCGTGTTTTTTCCACACTTGAAATAGACATCTAACATGTTTCGTATAATTCATTTGAAACTAAACATTTTTTACAAAATGCAATAAAACTTTTAAAATCTCGAACTAGTTTAGAAGTAATAATAAAGAAGATTTGAAACAAAATCTGTTAACAATACAGATTTAGGAATTAAATGCAATGATGGACTCAACAATAACAGCCTCAATCTATCAAATAAAAGAAAGTTGCAGAGGTGGACATCTTCTCCCGGATACGCTATATATATATTATATATCTGACTAGAAATCCGGTTGACGCTAAATGCAACAATTTCGAATATCGGAACGACTCACAGTTTCGTTTTGTCGTTTTCTTAGTTTAAGATTTTCGAGTCTTCATCAGTAAATTGAAATAAATAGGAATTACTGTCGCTTTTCCTCTTCCTTTTATAAGTTGTTTACTAGTTACTTTCACACTTATCTGCATTTTAAATAAACACACTGAATTAATGAAGTAGTTGTTTTTGGCAAAAAAACCCTTTCCTGTCAAATTCTACAGATATTTAATGTCATTTTATACTTACAATTATGAATCATTATTTTAATGATGTCTTTGCTGCTACACTCATTGTTTTCATTAATGATCACAATACAGTAATACAGTAAGTATCACAAATGCACAATACACTAATACCCAATACAGTAAGTTATCAGTGGTCAGTTGATTTGAAGCTCAAAATTCATTGCAACTTGTGACAACTTTATCTAAAAACTGATTAACATTACACCATGATGTAGTGAGGAAGCAATAATGGAAGGAAGACATTGCAGACGCTGGCTCTGCTGGATGCTTGCTAAACTTGTTGTGGCGGATTGTTGCAGAAAGTAAATTTCAGATAACTAACTATCGTTCAGTTAGCCAGGCTGAACAAGTGATAATACGGCAAGCTAGCGATTGAATTACTCAGCATAACGTTGCGAACAAGAACAACTTCATACATATTACTGACCGCGAAGTAACACTAAATTAAATGATGTAAAAAAAACAAAACAAAATCTGGTATGAAACACTCACACGACTTTCTCTTACTGCAATTTACACAGTTATAGTTATAGTTATAGTTGACTATAATTCTCTTCAAAAATATAAGTTTAGTTGCCCTCAATCACTAACTTTTTTTTTGAGGGAAGCATAACCACTCGCCAACCACCGCCAAACCCACTTAGATGAATTTTTCCGAGAAATATAACATATAAAAGTTAGTGATTGAGGGCAAACATATCAAGTATTTTTGAGTTTGAAGTAAACATACCAAGTTTGAATGACAATCGTCTTAAATCTCAAAAAAATGAAAATACCTGTTCAGTAAAGTGGTACTTCCGGTTGACCGATTTTGTCCAAAACCTTTGGTCCTTTGGTGGAACTTAAACGAAAAATCAACTCTGAACTTTCCTTTTACTTTCTCTTACTCCTAGTAAGAGGAAGTATTGTAATCGTGTCAAATTTTCGATATCGAGTATTCATCGTAAATATCCGTTTTGAGGTCCCCTGAGTCAAAGAAAGTGGTTTTTAGCAAATGGTCTCTGTGTGTGTGTGTGTGTGTGTGTGTGTGTGTGTGTGTGTGTATGTATGTGAACAGCATAGCTCAAAAGCGGAAAACCGTAGAAAGTTGAAACTTATTCCGTTTAGTTATCACCATGGGATCTGACAGTACGTTATCTGTCAAAATTCCTCAACCGGAAGTACCACTTTACTAGTTGGATTTTTTACTTTTTTGCGATTTTCCCAAAACTGCTCCGACGATTTTCCCAAAACTGGCTCCGACGATTTTCTTTAAACTTGAAACATGAACCACACATACAAAGAGCTACAACTTTTATTTAAAACATTTCTCTGGGAAAATGCATTGAAGGTGCTATTTCAGTTTATTAGACAATTCTATCATGTAAATAATGTTAATTAGAATTAAATATGTTGTTGAAATTCCGAGTTTGAAAAAATCTGATAACCGGAAGTGCGTATACTTTACCACTTTACTAAATGATTTATTCCCTTTTTCGAAATTTTCTCAAAAATGTCTCCGACGATTTTCTTGAAACTTCGTATACAAATTAAACATGCAAAGATCTACAACTTTTATTTAAAACATTTCTCTGGGAAAATTCATTTAAGGGCACTTTTAGGGGAGGAGTGGGGTTATATTTTTCTCTAAAGTGCTATCTCAGTTGATTATACAATTCTATCCAAACAAAATTAATTAGAAATGAATATATGGCCAAAATTCCGAGTTTGAAGAAATTTAGTAAACCGGAAGTGCGTTTTTACTGAACAGTTTTTTTCAGTTTTCGACGAATTTCGTTAAATTTGATACACAAACTATAAAATTTGTCAATTATAATTTTGAGAACAGGAGTAAGAGAAAGTTGTGTGAGTGGTTAACACCAGATTTTTTTAAGTTATGCTGAACACACACACACACAAATAGCCATTTCCTTTTCCTTGGTGCCTCTACTGTTCACTGTTCGGTGATGGACAGTGGCGTCTGTAATGAGACCGACAATGCGCTGAGAAGGCTCCGGGCGCCAATGACCATAGATGTTGAAGCGCGTTAAAAAAGAAAAATAAACAGACCAATTCTAAAACCAACTTTTCGGACTCAGTGGACCTCAATACGTATATTTCCGATGAAAACTTAATATCTGAAATTTGACACGATTGCAATACTTTCTCTTGCAGTAACTAGGCGGCTTTAATATATCCATGATTTCAATAGATCTGGAAATGAAATAAGGATAGTTAAAGAAAAGCCCATAAGAGGAACGAACCAGCAGATGGTAAAGCCAAGGATCGAATCCAGCCGTGCTACCCTTAGATTTTCTCTTCCTAGGAGCCCCTACAGCTCACTGTCCGGTGATGGACAGTGTTATCTGTAGCGGGAGAAGTCGGCAGTGCACTGAGAAGGCTCCGGGCGCAAATAACCACAGATGTTGAGACGCCTTAAAACAAAAAAAACAAAAACAACAATGGTTCTCATGGTTGAATACTATATATTTAAAGAACTTGAGGTAATTAAAATTAATAGCAGAGTTTATTAGTGTCAATATTTACTGTCAAAAAAATGTGACGGCAATATTGTTTGATGAGGAACATTATCTTGATTTATTAACTTATGACTTGATTACTGCTACATGTAAACATGATGGGTTTGTCCTGCCATGTAGTGAAAAATATTATTAATTTAGTTTAAACGCAACAGAGGGATTGCCTGTTACAGGAATGATTTGATTGCAGACCGTGATAATAATAAAACAGATATTCGGCCAACATTAAGGTGTTTTGCTGTAACGGATATTGTCTCCAGTTCCCCATATGGTTCATTACGTTCCATGCAGCATGTGGTGAGGGTGTGTTTGTTTGTGTTTAATTAATTCTGTTACGAGTAAAAGCTTTATCTGTCCCTAAATGAAATAGGCGCCCCACCACTAGTGGGTGTTTCCCCCTACGATCACTGAAAGGGGTAAGATCTGCTCGTTCAGTATATGACACTTTTTTTTTATTTTTAAAGTGATAATGTGTAACAAAGCCGCCTTCTGTCCTATTTCACGAAAATTAATCCTACACAACGGGCAGAGCATACGCACTAGTTCGTTTTTTTGCTTTGCATGTTGCTGATTGCTAAAAAGTTCATAATAACGGACCAGTAAAGGAAGCGTCGTTGGTGGGACGGGAGATCAGTTCGAAGGGAATGAGAGGCAGAAAGAGAGATTGTGAAAGCCGAGAGAGAAAGGAGTCTGCTTGCAGTCCGGTTTGTGGAGATCAAGTATCCCCCGGCTCTTTACGAGATCATCATATAACTCTGAAATGTACCTTTCCCTTCTAGTATTTCCATTCCCCTTACTGTATAGCTTGAATACCTATAACCCTCCCGCCACAACCCGATACAAATCTATACATAGAGTTCGTTTTAATTAAAAACAATCTAATTGAAGCTAAATCAGAGACCGTGGTGGTAACGATGAGAGAACTTTCAAAACATGCTATATCTGTTGAGTATTTTTGGAAGTTGTTCTTCTCGTGGCTTTGATGTTGTCTTCCTCTCGCTCTTTGCTTCTTTTTTTTATCATTGTCTTTCTCCTTCTCAAAGTTCGGTCTGGATATTTTTCACTTTTATCCCTTCCGCTCTACCTCCAACATCTGTTCGACTTCAGAATTCCAGTATGCAAACTTCTCTCCAACCATCGTTTTGTATAGTACTTGAAATGTATATAACTATCGTGATAGTGGGAGGGAGAGAGGGAGAATATCAATCTAATTACTCAGCTATTTCTGTTGCTGGAACAAACCATCCTCTCCGGACAAAGTGGAGGGTCTGTGAGGTGTGTGTGTGAGTGCGGATGATGTTGGTTTGTTGAATCATCCATAGTCCCATACCCAGTCAGGGGTTTTATTAACACAAAGTCAGCATTATTGCTCACTAATTGGAACGATGGAATTGAACATATACACTCTACCACTCCATCCTACCTTCCCTGCCTATCCCGGAATTATCACTTACTTTTTATAACGATCTCTATTTCTCTTTTCTTCTCTCTTTACTTCCTTCTGGCGCCCGCAGTTGTTTCTTGTTTTTCAACTCCCGTTCTGGCTGAATGGACACTCAAGTGGTGATCATCAAATTAGAAATCGTTTACAGAAGATTAAAAATTGAACGAAATAAAATGTTTTGTTTATTCATTTATTTACTTTACTGCTTTACTTTACCCTTACTGCTTTCTCTTAACTCGATAAGAGGAAGTATTGGCATCAAATTTTCGAAATTACAATTTCATCGGAAATACATGTTTCGAGGTCCTGTGAGTGGGGGTAACATCAGTGTAATTAGAGAATTGTCTATCTTAAGACAAATATCTGAAATTTGACATATTTTGTGGTATCCTAATCGAAGGTTTCGTACACAATGCTACCAAGTAGAAGTGCACAGAGTAAAAGTTTTCTTTCAAGTTTTTGGAATTTTCTCAATTATTTTACTTAAATTTGAAATGATAAATGCAATTTTATTTGAAACATTTTTTAAGGTGAAAAAATTGGTTTGAGGGGGCAATTAGTGGCATATATTTCAAGTTATAGTTGGAGATTCAGCGACGGCTGATTTGGTAGTGCTCATCTTCTTGTTACACACACCATATATGTGTGTGTGTGTTAATATATATGTGGGTGTGTTAATATATATATATATGTGTTTGTGTGTGTATGTAACATTTCTGAGAACTCAATGTTGAATTAAAATCACAATTTTATTAACTACCATAAGTGCAAGTCGTGTGAGCGTTTCATAGACCAAGTATGTATGTTTGAATGGTCAGCACATAATTCAAGAATGGATAACAAGTTGCAATGTGACATTTCATTTAGACACCGCCAGAGGTTCTGTGATGCAAATATAAGATAATGTAGTATACGGTACTTTCAGATAATTATTGGAAAAAGGAGAAATAAGAGTGCTTCTTAGTTGGAGTGTGTATTTAAGTACGAAAATCTAATTATTACTAAGGATGTTTTTTTTCAAAGATCATGTTAATTTATTTGAATGATTTTTCTACGATTGCACAAATCATGTGATACATTCGTATGACTTTCTCTTACTGTTATTTACACAGTTATAAGACAATTCCATCTTGGCATTTTTACTTTAGTGCCTTCAATATTGTATGGTAATATATGATATCACGTACAACATAAACCACAAATAACCTTCTGTTATTCGCGGGTCTCCATGGAACAATTGTAATCACAGATCACCTTGCTTTTTCGTTTTTTTAAATGCATCAATTTAATTACCTATACAGTGAATTTATATTATTTAAATACATTAATAAGCAGATCTTATTAAACAAAATTTATTCTCAAAAATAAAGATAATTAAATTATCTGGTATTTTATCTATCGCAGCATGTATATTTCCTTTCGTTCCTGAACGGTTCCGGATTTTCATCCATCGTCAAAGCAAATTCACCAAGTTCCTGTAGAGAGTTCAATCAACAAATCAACAAGTATGAGTGTTAAGAAATACTGCTTTGAAGTGAACTCTCTACGAACTTGGTGAATTTGCTCTGATGATGGATGAAAATCCGAAACCGGTCAGGGACAAAAGGAATTTGCATTCAACGACGGATAAAATACCATATGTTATCCAGCATTGCGAACCCATCCACATATTCAATTATTATGAAAAAGATATATTCAATCCGAATATGTCAGAAATTCTCCTGTTTAAAAGAAAAGGCGAACAGAAGAAGTGAGGGTATATACGGATGGAGAAAGGATAGGTATCAAAGACATTTTCCGTGGTAGCCTGCTTCATTTTTTGGTCATCGACCGGTTTCGGGCGTTCGCCCATCTTCAGGATGCGTTTTAGATAGTGTGACAACACAGACTTGCACAGAGCAAATTTAGTTTACACACTGCCTGGTGTTTTTAACTGTATTTAAAACTAAACTCTTAAACTAGGTCAAGGGGTATGGTCAGCTGGGTGGGAAAACACGTGTTTGGGTTGTTAAAGGGCAAATTTTTCTTACAATGGAAACAACACATGGGGGTCTAATTTTTAAACTCTGTTGTTGGAGTGAGATTTTTTTACAATTAACTAATCAAAATAAAATATAAAATATACAGAAATGAATTAAAAATTAAATTAAATAACGATTTAAACTAACATCATTTAAAATTAAGCGATTTTTATAATTAGGTTTTTTATTATTATGCATTCCAATCAACATATCACCTTTTTACACAGCATTCACATACATCATCCAAATACGCACACATACTTTTTTTTTAAATATATATATATATAACTAGCAGATTTAAACTAACCTAAAACTAAAATCTGTGTAACAACTATTTGGTGCATGTATAATGTTTGCGCTGGTAATTGCGTTTCTGTAGCTCTTGTGGGAAGAGTGTTTTGAATAATGGTTCACTGGCAAATTTTGTCTGTTCGTTTATTAACTTTTGTGTCTTGTGTTTATATATTTCGAGTTGTTTTATTATGTCAAGTCGTCGTCCTTTGTGGCCAGACTGTATTAGCTTCTTCGTGGTCGTGATGTCATCGGGTTTGTGTTTGTTAGTGTTTACATTAACTACAGCTACACTAAGACAACAAAGTTGACTCAAATTATGCCAATCACCTAAACACTAACACACACAAACCCGATGACATCACGACCACCAGCTGACCATACCTCTTGACCTAGTTTAAGAGTTTAGTTTTAAATACAGTTAAAAACACCAGTCAGTGTTTAAACTAAATTTGCTCGTGCAAGTCTGTGTTGTCACACTGTCTGAAAAACGCATCCTGAAGATGGGCGAACGCCCGAAACCGGTCGATGATCAAAAAATGAAGCAGGCTACCACGGAAAATGTCTCTGATGCTTTCCAGCTCTGCGGAACCAACCACCACAACAAAAGGATAGGTATGGTTGAGGAATTAAAATATTTAGGAGTGACATTCGATATGCGATATAATTTTAATATTCACATTGATAAAGTATGCCAGAAGAGACTGCAAATTATCAATTGTCTAGCAAGATCAGCTAAGGTTTATTGGACTAGGTACTGAAGCCCTTAGAACAATCTATATGGCTGCTATCGAACCTATATTGACATATGCAGCTCCAGTTTGCCAACAGGCCTTAAAAAAGAAGTACAATCAGACTAAACTGAAAAGAGCTCATCGTCCTATGGCGCTACATATAATAAAAGGATTCAGGAGTGTTTCTTCTGAAGCCGATATCCATCCCATTTTATTGAAAATACATGAGTAGATCGAGTTAGTTGTGCCATAGCGATATATGAAAATAATAAATTAATAGAAAGTTTCAGATACAAATTGAAGCCATCTCGTAGCAACAATCAAGCCGACAACTGGCGATACTAAAAGTGATTTTATGGCTTCAGCAAAATGGAGTGGAAGGGCAAAGAGTGGTTATAAAAACAGACAGCAAAATATCGATCGATGCACTTAAGAACAGAGACTTGCATTGGCCTATATTACAGGAAATAAGACAGACTGAAACGGAATGGAAAGTGAAAATAGAATTGATTAAAGCGCATATGGGAACAGATGGAAATGAAACTGCAGATAGACTGGCAAAGCAAGCAGCAGCTGAGGGCAATTTGCTAGTGAGCTACCATAAAGCCCCAAGGTCCCATCTAAAAGGAAAACTTCAAAAGAACAAGAAACTCACGAATATATTCAAACTATACAACACAGGAGAAAGTTAAGACACCTAAGAATAGACTATAAATTAACGCAAATTCTGACAGGACATTGAAGAACTAACGACTATCTACATAGGTTTCACATTACTGACAATCCATTCTGCAAATGTAACAGCGGAACTCCCCAAACTTGGAATCACTTAATCTACGACTATCCACTACTAGATAAACCGAGAACTAAGATGATCCGAGAAATAGTAACGACAGAGGAAACTCCTGGCCGGCAAGAAGACAGCTACTGATAACTGAAGAATATTTGCCATCTTTCAAAAAATTCATAAATAACATAGATATGAACATATTCTAACTTAATTTAATCAGTGAGTGATGAAGTATTTTACTTAGCATGTTGTACATGTGATACATCTAACGTTATACTTTAAATAAATTCCCATCCAACATCCATTCCCATTCCAACATGTTGTGGAGGGCTTTCGGCAATCCACTATTGGTTGCACAGCATTTCATTTTTTTTTTTTCCTACGCCATGAGTTCGGCTATTCAGCCATTCAGCGTCGCGCGGCCCAGTATAAAAGAATTAGGCTGCGATGGGAATTGATGTTGTTCGTTTAGTTGGATAACCAGGGGGTATGTGAGAACAATCTCGGATGCGAACAACTTCAACCCATAACGTTTCAAGGTTTCATTGTTTGCTGCCTTATAAGATCTTTGGCGAGCTGGCGTAAATAAGTCCTTCCATTTTTTACTACTTGACGGTTCCCAACGTAAATTATCTGGGTTTATTCTAGCTATGTTTAATAAAAAAAATACCACCATGGGCCATCATCTAATATTTCTCGAAACGTTATAGGTAGCACAGAGTTTGTCGACTGTGAAACACCTCCTTTGGTCTCATTATAGAACGTTATTCTCTCTGGCTTATTTTGATTTCCACTTTTATCATCAATGGCTTCGTAGAAATGAAGACTTGACACTAAAATAACGTTTTCATTTTTAACAGTAACATATGAGACCATTGTTATATTTTGTGAAAAAGTAAATAAACTGGATTTTTCCAATCGATTCGTTATGTTTTTTAGCTGAATCGGGTTTTATCAATGGTTTTTTTAACGTTCCTACAAGAAATAGTTTTTTCAGAAGGTATGCTTCCAATAGTGATATACTGGTGAATCAATTATAGGTTTTTGGCGTTTCTAGCATCAACTATAACTCCTGGGAGATGAACAAGTAAATTCTGCTTATCTAATTTTCTTCGCGAATAAGGTGTTCTCTTCTAACGATAGGAATCGATGATTTTTCTGATTTTCCTTTGGTAAGCTATGTAACATTCGGTATCAACAAATACTTGATGTTCAATTTCGTGGTTGCTTTGTTCAGAATCAGAATTATCATCTCTTTCTACAAGATTGTCATCGCCGTCGGTGTCAGAATCTTCTCCAAAATCTTCGTCAGATTAAATAACATCTGATGCTTTCCAGCTCTGCGGAACCAACCATAACAACATCTGATGCAGATTTCCGTCATCCCTTTCGTCGTCCAAATTAAAAGTAATTTTTTGACAATCCATTTTCTTTCCTGGAACAACATTGAATCATTCACAGTCACGGACACCTCAGAGGTGTATATTGAATTTCTAAGGTTCATTTCAATGAAATGCGATAAGTAACAGCTACAAATTCGTTTTATTCATTTATCAAAAAAAGCATAAAGAGAATAAAATTAAGAAAAACTCAAATGAAATTACTTATGCCAATTTCGCAGGGCACATGTAAGGTGTTCAGCGTACATGACCTTCAACTCTTGAAGAAACTAATACTATATCAAATGACGAATGGGGGATGATAGGAACATAGCAGCAGTGGGGGTATTCCCGTTAAAATTTCTATCCGATTCCGATTATACATAAAAATATAAAAACAAGCACCCTTAGGACGCTGCGAAAATGTCAGCTCGGTGAGGCGTGTGCGCGCACACACACACACACATACATACCTACATATATATATATGGGTGTGTGTGTAAATAGCATAAAATAAAACACAACTTAATTTTCCGTTTACCTATAAACAGTCGAACAAACAGCTAGTTTTACTTCTGTTCCCAATTTTTAAATGTTCCTATATATCATGAAATCAGTGTGCCGTAACTAAATTTGGCCTTCTCCTGCTATTGCCGAGATCTTTAAAATAATTTATAACACGGAGAAAAGAGGCCCGTACTATATATTCCCTGCCAGTTTAAGAGAATTTAAAACACCATGGTAACAGTTTATAAACATGTCTAACACTGAAGAGATTGCAGAAAAAATTAATATTAAACACTTGCGTGAAGTACGTTCACACACTGCCATCCAGCTTCCTGGGGGGGTTGGGACTCCTCTCACGGACAGGGGTGACGAGCCCCCCTAGTAAATTTCTAAATAAACAATTCCCAAATAGACAATCTTTATCACACCAGGGTTGTTTTTTTGCAAAAGTTAAATCAAGCATATTATTAGTGCCGAATGTATCAGTAAATCATTATCTTCAAGTACAATTTATTAGTTTAGAATCAACTTTAACAGATTAAAACAGAGAGATATTTGAAACATTGACTCGCATTCATGATTATTAGAGAGCTTTGGAAATGGTGCAATCCGATTCGCCTCATTAATGTAATAATTAATTACTAAATAGAAATTTTTTTATTATACTATCAGCCATTTTGAATGCTCCAAAGAAATTAAAATAATTGTATAAAATATTAAGTTTTCTTTGTTCAACTCACACATAAATAGAATACAGTACACCATTAATACAGTATTGTTTGGTCTCCAAAATAGTAACATACATGATTTCTTAAATATTATTACTATAACTACGTTTGTGTGCTCGTGCATACACGTGTATGTTTTATTTAATAGTCGTTGTGTTTGTGTGTTGTTCAGGCGGATATAAGGGTACACACATGACTCACAGCATACACATACAAAACGCATGACACACTTATACATGTACATACGAACAGACATAGACTAACGAGAAACTGTAGTATACTACCGCTAGTAGTAGAAAAGCGAGCCAATATTTACTAGCGACAAACAGAACTATAAAACGTCTATTTTGTCATACTGTATAGTGTGTGTGTGTGTGTGCGGTGTGTGTATGTGTGTGTGTATGTATGTATGTATGTATGTGTGTATATGTAGTGTACACAAGGAGCAATGCTAGTCGCTGAATAACTTGGTCACTTATATATATATATCTGTGTGTGCGCGTTGTGTGTTTATACAACTAGTTTAAGTACTGTTCTTCCAATTTTACACAAAGAAAAATAATACACACACAAACAATAATGTATTGTGTAGTTTTTGTTAGAAAAGAAAGAATACCAACAAAACTGAGTTAGCTGTTTTCTCGTAGCGGCCCGCAACTCACACAGTATGAGTGTTGGCTGCCAACGGTAGCGCAACTCCATTCTGTTCAACCTTTATTTAACTGTTTTATTGATTCAATTACCATTTGAATTATCCCTACCATTATAGTTGAGGCACGCTAAACTAACAATTACCACATTGAAGAGCACAAAGAGAACCATGAAGCACTTCTATTTAGAGCTCAAGTGACCTGTAAAACCGGGTTGATTGTGTGGCCAACCATTTCCAAACCCTTTCTTAAACAAAAATAATCTATATATCTTCACTTAGTCCTTTTAATTTCTTTGAAGAATGGGGGGGGGAGGTTTAGTAATTTGTCTTTTGTTAAGCGGTAGTCGAATTGCTTTTATTGGAACATATTTCTGGCAAAATTGATTTCAAGAGGGCCTTTCAGATCCGACCTGGAATAATACTAACACCTTTATTATCTCAAAGAAAAGTAAATCTTTTGCCCAAATTCCGAGGTTGAAGAATATTTCTGATAAAGTAAACCTCTTTTCATTTTGATGTTCCTTTCATCAGACAGGATCTGCTTTATCTCAAGTTTGTGTAGAGACCGGCGACTTTCCCTTAACAAAGTTTCCGTTTCACAGTCGTATTTATTATGGCTGTTCAACCAATACAATATACAAAACTCTGCAGTAAAATACTCTGACCACTTTTTCTTACTGCAGTAAATATATAAATAAATTGACCAATTTTCTTTAGATTTTGGATTTTTATTTAATTTGGTCGGCCATGTTGGCTACCATAAATATTGCAGGTGTTAGTTGAATGTGATTAGATTGTAATCCAAAAGGCGGCAGTGTCTAGATCAGTCTAGAAATATTTGAAATCTGACGTCACAAACATCTAAGAGCAATTTTTCCGGCAAAATATTTCCACTAACCCTACATTTACACTGGTGCAGTAACCACTCCAAGTTTAGTTGCACACCAATGCTTTTTTATCGCGATTTTCTGGATAACGTACCAAGTGAAGGTAAATGGTATGCTAAACCACTCATAAAGATGGAAACTTTTTTCTCGAGACGTCTCACCATTCTTGTTGTGGTGGCCGTTGTCCACTATAAAATGTATGGACAGAAAAATTGTCAATTATGTTCAAGTGTCAGTTGTGTGAATATTTCTCAGTAGATTTTTTTTTTTGTAATAAGTTATATAACTTTGTTATATAACATGTTTTGTTAGAATACATATGAATATTTTCAATTTAATGTGTTGAATCATTTTGTAGAAAACAAATAACTAAGATAATAATAAACAGAAGTAAGTTGAATAAATTGCAGTGTGTAGTAAGTAGTTGTGTTTGCCGCAGGGAGAATAGCAGCTGTTGCTATTAATTCTAACCGGTAATATTTAACAGGCAAGTTAAATTATTAAATTAGAAAATAGGGTTTTCACCTTTTTGGATATCCTTTTGTTCTTTAGATTTCATATTTGAATTGTTAAGCTTTTTGTAATATCTATTTTGTTCACTTTACTTAATGCTCAGATTTTAAATGAATGTTCATTTATGTGTGCGTGAATGCACAGAAATTGTTTCATATTTAATTAATATAATTAACTTAAATTTCATTTTGTCATAACTTACTGAATAAAATATGTATACATATATATGTGTGTGTGTGTACATATGAGGGGGGCATTTCTCTGATATTCTTCCGACTTTTGGTATTTTGAATTTCTTTAATTCACATTTTATAACGCCAGAATTTTATTTAACTTAATGTGGTACTAAATTTAAGGTTACTGTATTGGAATCTTGTGTGAAACAGTCACACATCTTTCTCTTATTCCTTGTAAAACAGTTATATGACATTCACAAATTTCCCATAAATTTTAAATTTTGCAAAAATATACAGTTGGGGGGGGGCAAGTACTAGTCTATCATCCGAAAGCGTTAGAGAATTGTAGATCACGCCAATAATGAACTAATATATTTCAATTTTAACTCTCAGATTTCTCATAATCCTTTAATAATAATCTTTGTCTTTGGGATTACCCGCGTTCAAATGGAGTTGTCTCCATACATAGATTACAATGTTTTACATATTGAAAGTACATAAGAACAATAATTTCCCTACCACTGCTTCAACGAAACAGACCATTTTTTCTTTTAGAGAATACCAAAAATTAGGTCATAGCCGGGTAGAAGACAAAGCCCCTCATTATTTTCATATTACAATAACATCAAACTCTCATCCTTCGTTTATACTTGTTTGTGATCACTCACCATCGATTTTGCTCATACTACTATTAAATTTTATAAATAATCTGATGCGGAAAACTCGAATGACTTTCTCTTACTCAGTTTTAAAGCTATACTGAAAATGTTCTTTTAAAATTACGATATTTAGCTATTGTTTACAGTCCCTTAATATCAATTATGAACCCTGCATTCTACAGAATGATAGATTTATATTATCGGTATCATACTTGGAGCAGCAACTACCATGAATAACTTCCTCTGGATGAAACATAACTCGTATTGACGTAGTCCCAGACATAAGATTCAGGTTCCTCTAGTATTTACATGACGATGGTCGGCCTATCTGTCCAGTGGGGAGAGGGGGTCATAAAGACCGAGTTTCCTCCGAAACACCTCAAATCAATTTCCTCTGAAAATGGTTTTGATAAAGTGATAAGTTGATACAGTTTATACGAGGGTCAGTATATAGGAAGTTTCAATACAAGACACGGATATCAACTTTTTCGAGAAAGAATGGCATAGACAATTTACTTGGCTCATAATGAATAACTTCATTTAGGAGAAATTTTCGGAAGTGAATTTGAGATTGCTGCCGGATTTTGATGTTTGATGAGAACATCAGACGGTATCAAGTGTCCTTGAAGGGCGAACTTTATTGGCAACTTCCTTAAGTAGAGTTTAAACCAACGGCAATGCGGCTCTCATTAAGATTTTAGTTTTATTTTTTCCCTGAACCGTTTGTAGTGCGTATGTGCGTAAACCGTATTAAGATAGTCCGCATATTGAAAGGGGTAGTAGCGGTAGTTGGAATTCAGCGCTTTTGCATATAATATGTACGTATATACACTGCCAGCGCTACTTGTAGTAAGTATCTTGTAAGTAGGCCGACTTTGTGGGTGCTCATGTATTTTAGTTTTTCTGTTTAAGAAAGGAGCCCTGCAGTGATGGGGAAATACGTAGGCCTCATTGGTCTTTTGAAAAATAATCCTAAATTCCAGGTTCTTTACCACTTCATTGCATAATTCACCGTGAGCTTCTCATAACAAAGAATTTAAAATTCGAAAATGTGTGGAACATTGTTTTGCAGATTGTGAATTTAATTAAATGCCAAAACTCTCCTTCAATTCAAAAACTTTTTAGATGAGTTGCATGTGAATGACGAAATATATGAATTACCCAGAGAGTTATCCTTATACTATGTTGTAAGATGGCTGTGAACGTATAATGTTTTGATCCCTTTTGTGGAACTCCTAAATCCTATCATAACATTTACAAAAGAAAAAGAATTAGAGAATGAATCCAGAATCAGGTAATGAAACTTGGCCTTCTGACTTAATATTCCTTACAGATGTGCATTAACATATTTGCAATACTTAATTTTGCCTTATAAGAAAAAGAAAAAATATTACAGACTCGTCACAAACTGTATTCAGTTTTGTAGCAAAACTTCGACTACTTGTTTACGATCTTGAGGACAAAATGTTTAATCATTGTCCCCGAGTAAGAGCGAATGTAATTAATATCGAAGCAAAAAAATTAGATGAATATAAAGAAAAATTGAAAAGATTACAAACAAATTTCAAAAATTGGTTTGAAGATTTGAAAATTTTGAAATCTACATTTGCATATTTTGTTAAACCATCTATTTCTGATCTATTTGTGTATTTAAGATGGATTTCCAATTTCTGAAATAATTGAGAATCAGCAGCTGGGGAATTGAAGTTATTAGAGATGAAAGAGGATCAGACACGGCAAATACTGCACAAAGTTTCTTCTATGATTGAATTCTGGAAACTCGTGCCAGAATCAAAATATTCAAACTTAAAGAACGCTGCTTGTCGTTTATTTTCGATTTTTGGTACAACATATTGCTTGAATCTTGTACTCCACAATGAAGTTCGTGAAGTCAAAACATCGTTCATAGTTGACCTATCAACGTCTTAGAGAATTCTGCGGACAGCTTTAACTAAATTTGACCAATATTGTCGTTAGGTGTTTATACTTTTTATTAATAAATATATTTGTATTATATTTGATTTTTGTTTTGTTTGAATTATATTTGAATTTATTACTAAAATTTTGAAAAAATTATTTTCTTTTTCATAATTCTATTTTTATTTGTGTTCTTATGTTCTTATATGTTGTGTTTTTTCTGGTGATCGTGAAAATATGCAATTATATTGAATACAAATTTTTGAATTTGCGCATCTGAGTGTGGCTCTTTATAAAATATAAAAACCGGCCTCATTTTGCCCATCCCTGGTTTAAACTTTAAATGTTTGTGTTTATGAAAATATATGTAGAAAGATATAAATTGCTTGCAATAGATACAGCTAACATGTGATTTATTTTTTTGTTACAGGTAAGTAAGCAAAGATGATTGCTATATTTACAAGCTTGTCTGTAAGTAAATAAATATCCGTTGTGTAAATATGGTTGTTTAGATGAATGTTTATTTGATGAATTGAACGAATAACGCGGGTTTTTGGATGTTTTACAATATTGTTACAAAAATATTATATTAATTACAATAACGAACTTCTTCTTAATTTGCCATTCTGAAGAAGTTTCGACTTTGTATCATTCTGAGTTGAACGATTTCATTTTGGATAAAAAATATAACTACATGTTTTGTGGATCTGATCAGAATGTTTTTTTTGGTATATAAAATGGATAAATGAAAGCTTCACTCTTGACAGAAATAAGCTCCAATTTACAGATATGATGCCAATATTTTCAGGAAATTTAAATAAATAAAAATCAATTTTTTTTTGTAAACATTGAATATGAAGGGAAAAGCGTTGACTTCTGAAGGCCGGCTGTAGACTTACTTGGTCGCTTTTTGCAGCTTGTAATGTCTGTGCCGGTCCCGAACTGTAGAAGTAATTGGGTGCTGATGCCCTCATCACACCAGTTTTCAAAGGACCTTGCTTCACGAAATGTAGGATTGAACTTTATATCATATACAGCCAGAGTTTAGTGCACTTTTTAATGGTGTTTTGTATATATATTATATATTTGTGGGTGGGGTGTGTGAATCAGTGGGTGTGATGTTTATTAATAAAAGATCACAAATGTGGAAGTTGCAAGTAGCTTAAACAAAACATTTCATTTCGTCAGTCACAATCTATAAACCGGAAGTGAGCCTTTACAGTTCTTTGTTTTTACTAATTTTTCCGCGACATTCTCGAAACTAGCTCTAAAGCTACTTAGACACATGTCAGATATATATTCGAAACATTTTTTTGGAAAATTGATGTTTGTAAGTCCATGGGGGGGGCGACTTTTTTGTAAAATCTCCTGATTGTATGTATAGATCATTATGCTGACACACGATTAATTGACCGCCAAATATGTTTATCCTAAATTGTAAATTTCTAAAATCTTTTTTAAGGACTTTTTTTTTTCTATTTTCAGTTTGATTTTCACTACAAATGGCTCCATCAGCTTGGGGACGGCCCTTTAAATGAAGGCGGCCAGATTATCATTGAAAATTCATATTTCCATCCTTTTGGAGTTCAGTTCTAGATTTGATAGTATAAAGATCGCTCTCCTTAAGTGTTCAGAATTTAAGTAGTTCTGATTAATGTACTGTGATCAAATTTGGCACACATGAAGTTCAGTGAATAAACTTTCGTGTAGTGAATTTTTATTAAATTTCTTTCATTGATAGCTGTGTAATCACTTATAAAAAAAAATGTCACTTTTATTAAAAGTTAGTTGGTGAATTTGTTCTATCTGAGTAGTGGGGAGAGATGTCTGCGGACAAGGTAAACACAAGTAGCACTAGTGGTGGGGACAGTCTAAATATTAGTGAATCCATATTAACAGGTATATCTAACTCGCTAGCTTCTATTAATAATGAAATAAAAACAATGAGAAAAGAGTTCGATCTAATTTGTGAAGAAAATAAGCGTATTTCTTCGACAGTATTATCTTGTGAAAACCAATTAAAAACATCGCTTGCACAACTTAAGCATGAAATTGCGTATGTAAAGAAAGAAAATAATGATTTAAAAAAGGAACATGCACAACTTAAAAATGAAATAACTCAATTAAAGCAATTCACACGATATAATGCAATTAAAATTTCTAATTTTCCTAAAACTGAAAATGAAAACCATTTTTAATATTTGATAAAATTTGTAAATATATCAATTTTGAATACAACTCAGAGTTTCTACAAGACTGTTTTCGAATGTTAAATGTTAAATGTTAAATATCCGCCTCCAGTTATAATAAAATTTTTGAGAAACAAAGATAAAACAACGCTTATGAAATTCCTTAGAGAAAACAAAATACGCTTGAATTCACAAATGTTTGTAGAAGGCAGTCCTGATGTTTCTGTATACATATCGGAATTCCTATCACCGGAATTAAATCAGTTATTTAGACAAGCAAGAATCCACAGAAGATACAACGAACTGAAATACGTATGGGTACGGAATGGCCAAATTTTTGTAAAAACCTTTGAAAACTCCACACCAAAAATAATTAGAGATAAATATGATCTAAACGAATGTTTGAATGCAAATCAAGGTACATCACAAAGAATTAAACCTTACGAAGAAACGGACATCGATGAATCAGATGCAACAGATGTATCAACCGTGAGTAAGGAAAACAAAAAGAGGAAGATTACGAAGATAAGTTCTAGAAAAATCGACAAGTTTTTTCGACCGCCAGAGAAGAAAGAAAAATAAAAAAGGGCGACCTCCTACTTACAATGGATTTCAAATTGGATACTGGAACGTCAACGGGTTTGGAAATTTATTTGAATTAGGTAATGATGATATTGGTACAGTTAAGCAATTTGATATCATTGGCTTGTGTGAGACCTGGTTGGCGACCACCATTTTCCACCTTCCTGATTTTCTCTCTGAATATGAAAACTTTCAAGTAATAGCAGATAAAAATGAGAAACCAGGCCGTCCTTCTGGAGGAATCGTAGTTTTCACTAAAAGATCTTCAGTTAGGCAGGTGGAAGTTGTTGATCGCTCAAATTTTTGGATTTTTTTAAAATGCTTAATTAATAATAAATTAACTATTATAGGACCAGTGTATTTGAGGCCCAACTTAAGCAATGTTATTCTTGAAAAATATAACCAGGTTTTATATGAAATATTTACATGTTACAGTGATTGCGGATTGATAGTAGGTGGCGATTTTAATGCCCGTATTTCTAATTTAAACTCATTTGATGAAGAAGTTTTTCACAATTCTTCTTTCTATGGTTATAGAAGTTCCTTGGATTTAGTTAGAAATAGCCAGGGAAGTAGAGTTTTGGAAATAATGGAAAGCTTTGGACTGTGGGTATGCAATGGCCGATCGGTCAGCGACTATCCAGCTACTTACACTTATATCGCGCGTAATGGGTGCAGCGTCATAGACCAAATATGGGTTAACTGTGTTCTTCTTGATTCGTACTTGGATTTTAAAGTTGTAAACATTTCGGATATTTCCGATCATTTGCCAATAGTCTTAAGTGTCGACGTCCCCCACATTTACACAGCCGATCGAAACAAACTTGACAGCTCAAAAAAGTTTTATATTTATAATAAAGACCCTTTAAATTTAGAACAGTTCACAGAAATTATAGCTAATTCTGTTAACATTTACTTCCATAGCACGTCAATCGACGAGTTAAATGAAAATTTTATAGTTACACTATCTGAGGCATTAACAAAAAGCGGAATGAGAGTAGTTCGAGAAGGAAGCAATTCTATGGTAAGAGTCAACAAAGCTTGGTTCAACGGTGACTGTTTCCGTGCAAAAAAACAAGTTAAACGAAATTATAAATGTTGCCAGAAATCTAATTACAAAAAAGACAGTGTTGTCAACTACTTGCTAGCGAAAAAATCGTACAAAAAAACTGTTTTGGCTGCAAAAGTTAATTATTTCCAAACAAACAAACAGAAATTAAGAGACGTAAAAAACGGTAAAGAATTTTGGTCTGTTATTAATAGTTTAAAAAATAGAACAATTTCAAAAAAATGTCCTATCGAAATAAAACTTTGGGAAGAATTTCTTGAAAGAACTTACAATGCGAAATCACTAACTATATATTCGCGCACGTTTAGTGCCCACCCTTTCTTGGATAAAGAGTTAAGTTTGGAAGAGTTAATAAGTAGCATAGATAGTTCCAAAATTAATAAATCGCCTGGTAATGACGGCATCACAGACGAATGTTTCAAATTGCTTCCTCCAAATTGGTTACACTACCTGTTAAACGTTTATAAAACGATATGGGAAGAAGAAAAAATTCCAGAAACCTGGGGTAAAATTAAGTTAAGAATGATATACAAAAAGGAAGACGCCCTTAATCCAGCCAATTACAGAGGTATTGCTCTCATTAACAATATTGTCAAAATTTTCCCAAGAATTTTATCTAGGCGATTAACTGATTGGGTTGAAAGTGGTAGCATACTTCCCGAAGAACAAATGGGGTTTCGTCAAGAAAGAGGCTGCAGAGATGGAGTTTTCTCCTTATCCGCTTTAGTTAATCTAAATCTGCGATTCAAAAGAGCAAAAGTTTACGGTATCTTCGTTGACCTGCAAAGGGCATTTGATTCTTTATCGCATGCGAAATTATGGGAAAAATTAAATAAAGTTGGTATTTACGGCAAAATTGTTAATATTATGAAAGATATTTATAATAAAGCAACTATATTTATTGAAAGTGATGGAAAGGAAACAAAAGAGTTTAACGTCACAGAGGGAGTGCTTCAAGGAGATAATCTGAGCCCTCTTTTGTTTTCTAAATACATCTCCAATATAGTAGACTTCTTTAGAGATCACGGTGCAATAGGTGTGAGCATAAATGAAAAAGACGATGTGCTCATGCTTTTATATGCGGACGATATAGTACTCCTGGGGCATTCTTGGAAGGATGTGCAGTTTAAATTAGATCTTCTTAGTAAATACTGTGTACAGAACTTATTGAAGGTTAACGTAGCTAAAACTAAAATATTATATTTTCATAAAGGTGGAAAACCAGGTAAACAAAAGAAATTTGTTTTTAATAAAGAGCAAATAGAAATTGTTAATGAATTAAAGTACCTTGGTATTACTTTTGGGTCAAGCGGTAAGTTTCGAAAAGCGGCTGAACATATTAACTCATTAGGAATAGCGGCAGCTACAAAAGTAAAGCATTTGTTGTCTAGAGGGAAATCGGATTCATGGGAAGCCAAGGAAGTTCTGTTTGATTCAATGGTTAGCAGCGTCCTTTTGTATTGTGGTGAAATTTGGTCAGTCCCGTACGGGGAAATGCTCGAAAGAGTACAAGTAAAGTTTTTTAAATCTCTCTTGCAACTCCCGAACTCAACACCAGACGCCTTGCTGAGACATGAGACTAATAGAACACCTTGATTTCCAAATTTTTAAAAGAATGATCGGTTGGTGGACGGCTCTGCTTAAGATGAAAAGCGATCGCATACCTAAACTATGTTTTAACAGACTTGTTGCCTTAGTAAATTCTTCCCAAATTCCTTTTAGCTGGTGCGAGCATTTGAGAAACTCATTAGCGAAAATTGGTGCAATTAATTTGTGGGAGTCACAAGACTACAACGAAGTAAACATGAAGAAAAACAGCATAATTAGCGCTTTTAAATTGTATTTGGACAGCAAAGACATAGAAAAACTATATAATACAAGATATAATAGTTATATTAGATACATCAGTAATTATAATTGCAGAGAACACTATCTCTTAATAAATGCTCCAATAGAATATTTGAAAGTAATTTCCCAGATCCGTTTAGCGAGCGAAAAGTTTCCAAGAATTATAATAAAAAACAAAAAATATGAATTCCAGCCGAAAAGTAACTGTAAACTTTGTATTGATAATAAACCAGACTCTATTATACATATGTTATTGTATTGTAAAACTTTTGCCATACATAGAAAAAATTTTTTTAGACACATTCAGTCAAAAAATAATCAATCAGAAAATGATATACTAGAGAATATTTTTAAATGTACCACCTTATATAGCATTAAAAACCTATATAATTATGTAAAAAAATGTTTGGAAATAAGATAAAATCTGAAACAATTTGTGTAAAGCGATAATTATTATAAAAATAAATTACGAACTCTTTGTTTTTGGATATAACTGTAATATTTTTATGTTAATTTTGTATGTAAAATTGTATGTTATCAAAAGGCAGTAGGTGAAGATTATTATTTGTATGAACAGTTGATTCAAAGTTCTAGTTTGTTTAATTTTATTAAGTTACGTTTTGTCAACAAAATTATATACAAGGAAGATATTTTTAGATATTTTATTTTGTTTTAACTTACAAAAAGGATTTTTTTATTTTATTTAATTATGGGAACTGAACCCTTGCTATAAAATTTGTAATTTTAAAAGCAATAAACAGAATTTGAATTTGAATTTTATTTCAATCCTTTTTTTTTTGCTAGGTAGAGAGTTCGTTTATGTCTGTTTATCTGGCCGCTGTACAATATCTCATTCTTTTCACATGCCCTCTTGTTTATCGCTTACCTTATCGTCCACCTGTAGCGCTTCACATATGCTCATATCTCTTGTTTATTTCAACAAGTCCGCTGCTGGT
Source organism: Triatoma infestans (assembly GCA_011037195.1). Classification (NCBI taxonomy): domain Eukaryota; kingdom Metazoa; phylum Arthropoda; class Insecta; order Hemiptera; family Reduviidae; genus Triatoma; species Triatoma infestans. The sequence goes on from JAAEAF010014301.1 coordinate 281,017, forward strand.
TAGTTTGCATGAAATAATATTCATGCAGAACATACTGGTTTGGGAAGAGCACTATGTTTTAATGCTGATTTATTTATTTGGTAAACGATTGAGTTCTGGCCTCACTGATCCTTATACATAAAGAAAACTATTTTCTTCTAAAGGCCCAGAATAGTAGGCGAGCTAGTTTAATATTATTAAATTTATAGTTATTTAGTTTAAATTAAAAAAGGACAATTCTAACTTATTTTTAAAGCTCCATCAGTCTTTACATGATTTACTTCTGACAGGCAACCAAAATGGTAGGGAATGTGATGAAGAAGGAATAGAGGAGGAGTTGGAGTATAATATACACAAGAAGAGTTTGCACTAAAATCAACATTACCCTGTGGAAGGCTATTGCAATGTGGGCGAAAACTCGGTTTCTAACAATCTACTGACGCGCTCTCGACCCGAGGACCTAGTTGTTTTGCACGACAGGGGCCGCGGAAGTCTAAAAGGTCACTAAATTACGAATACAAAATATTTAAAACATTAATGGTGGTTGTATATTTGAAGAGGAAGTGGTTTTAGCATCTATTGCGGCTCCCTGAGGTGTACAATATTGCCCTGAAAGTGTGCAATGTGTGTAATAATTGTTGGCGCGTGTATGTGATGGTGGGCCAAATTTGCCGCCCGTGTGGGTTCGCTAAACCCGAATAGTTGTCCAAATGTGTGTTTAGAGTGTGCTGGGGTAGTCAGTGTACATGTTGTTCGGCTAGAACTCTCGCATTGACATCAAGATCTGTGGAGAAGTGGCTAGTCCCCTACCTCCTACAGGAAGGATGGATGCGTAGGATGACTGTTTAATGTGTAAATCCTTACAGTGGGTACTACATTTCTTTTCTTTTTTTTTGCAATATCAGTTAAAAATGCATGACCAAAAATTATGAATAATGAAATTTATCTTAATAATTGTACCTTCTAGACTTAAAAGTGGTTTTAGGAAGCTGCAATAGTAGTTTTCTGACTAGCATAATATTTCAGTGTAATCTTTGGATCCACAAACTTCAGATATGATTTGTGAAAATTCCAAAAAAATGAAGTTAATTTGTTAATAATTGTAAGTAGAGAGAGGTAGAAAGAGAACGCAAATGAGTTTTCATATCGGATGGTTTGGATCTTTGTTAATTTCACTTGTAAGCCACTGACTGTTCTTAGGAAACACTTCTACTTTCCTGTGCATGGAAAAGCTGTAATTTCACTTGTAAGCCACTGTTCTTTGGGAACACTTGTTCTTTCCTGTCCATATAAAACTATACAGAAATATTACAGAAATTAGGATATCATAAAAATAGTTTACTTATCGGAACATAAACCAAAGTTTCAGTGTCGCAACTATAGACAATATGACCCTCTCAGATAATAACTGAGCCTGCACTGGGGGAGATGCTGGCTAAGCATTAATAAGTGGTGACCATAAAGTGGGGACTCACTCACAACAGGAAGTTGGTGTGGGTTTTAGTGGAGAGAATCAATAGAGGAAAGATCGTTTATTACCATGTGAACAGGACTATTGAGTCACCCAGACTGTGTTGGCTGCAGCCCCAGAGGAGCTGCTGAAAGTGGATTGCCACTGGTGGGAAGAGCGAGTATGTAACGTGGAGCGTGTAACTGGTCCAAGATCATACGCCACATTACGTAATTGTAACTTGAATCGATATATTAAGATTTCAAGCCTTATCTTTTTTTATACCATCAGTTTGTCGCAACTGTTTTCTAATGGCCTAAATAAAAAATTTCACTTTTTCTAATCGCATAAAAAAACTTTTGATTTGTAATCACCATCATTGTCTGGTTGTTTTTGTTTGCTTCTATGTTTCACTTGTGTTATCTTGTCTTACTGCTCAAAGAGGAAGTACTGAGGCCGAGTCCTATATTTGAAGTTGATGTCTACCGGCAATACGTGTTTTCAACATTCTAAATACTAGAAAAAATTGTTTTTCATTCATAAATTGTTTTTAGCGAATGGACACTGCATGTTGTGTTGAATTTGTGCATCTGTTTGATTCATTGGAACTATTGTGTGTTTTGTGCGAACTAGCAATGAAAATTGCAAGAAGCTCAATACCTTAATAGAGTGTGTGCACCTCAGCCTTTCTTCTAAACTGCTACAATAAATATTAAAATATGTTTTGGTTTGTAAAAGATAATTAAATATAAAATAAAAAAAATCTGGTTGAAACACTCATAATGACGTTTTTTTACTGCGAGTCACACAGTTTGACTAATCTCTTCAAACATATAATTCTTACTGGATCCAAGTGACACCTCCAGTTACATGAATCCAACAATTAATTTAATACGACTTCTTTGAGAAAAGCACAATGTATTCCTCCCTGTAAACACCTTTACATGCATTTTCCCGGAGAAATGTTTAAACAAAATGTGTACTCAATATACCAAGCTTGAAGTAAATACTTTTAGCCGTTATTAAAACCATATACTTAAAAACCGTATATTACAGTGAAGTGTTGCTTCAGAGGAAAGCACACGATACTGTATCCCAGAACGACACAAAAATAAATTTTCTAGGGAATATGTTTCAATAAAAAGTTATTGGTTTTTGTGTGTGTAGACAGTTTACAAAGTTTGAAGAAAACCGTCGGAGTCGTTTTTAAGAAAATCACGAAAAACTGAAAAAACGATTCAGTAAAGTCAGACTTCCGGTTAATGATTTTAGCCGAAATCTTCGTATCTGACGCGATGGTGGGCCTTCATAGAATACCAAAACTAAATAGAAAATCTTTAAAAAAAAACAACTTAAAAATCCATTCAATAAAGAAGTAAAGTTCCCATTAATCGATTTCTTATTCAGCACAGGTCTCCTGGTGGAACTTGAACTGGCAGTATCGTTTGAATTTTCTTCAATTTCCTGTTTTTAAGTTATGCTAACCACACACATACACTTTTTCGGACTAGAGGACTTCAAAAAGTTTATTTCCGGTGAAAACACGATATCGAAAATTTGTCACTATCTCAACACTTCCTCTTAGTAAAAATATTAAGTCTGAAGGAATTTAGTTACTGAAAAAACTCAATTTTCGTGATTTTCTCGAATCCTTTAAACATTTTCCTAAACAACACTATACGTACTTACACAAATACATAAAAACTTTTATTTGAAGCTTTTTTTTTACCGGAAATACATGTTTTGGAGCCCATAAATATGAATAAAAATGTATCTAGCGAATGATCTGTGTGTGTATGTATTGGAACAGAATATCTCAAAAACGAGACGTCGTAGAACTCTCAAACTTGGTATTCTATTTAGGCCCACCATCGCATCAGATACGAAGATTTCGGGAACCCGAAGTCTGACTTTACTGAATCGTTTTTTCAGTTTTTCGGGATTTTCTTAAAAACGACTCCGACGGTTTTCTTCAAACTTTGTAAACTGTCTACACACTCAAATACCAATAACTTTTTATTGAAACATATTCCCTAGAAAATTGATTTTTGTGTCGTTCTGGGATACAGTATCGTGTGCGTTCCTCTGAAGTAACAATTCATGGTTTTACCATCTACAAAATATTAATGCACATTGTAGGGATTGATAGAATTACTAATTTGAAAAAATTGTTTAACTAAAAGTGCAATTTCACTTAGAATAGGTTTATATGAGTTTTTTGAAGACCTCCTTCGTGTAGTTTAAAATTAAATTTGCCAGGCTTTATTAGTTTTGACATAGAGCGCACCATATAGGGCCAACCTTGTATAGAAGTAAATAGCCCAACACCATTTTTATGGCCAGCCCAACTAAACATGGTAAGTTGCAATTTTAATGAAAATTTCTTGATTAAATTGTATTAATTAGAGAAATAGAAAGTTGTATGAGTGTTCCCACCCCAGATTTTTTTCGAAAAAATAGACTTTATGTTCTGCAGCACCAGAGACATGTCGCTTCCTATCCAGTTAGCCAATTAGTACAAGTCTGTTTCATCTATCACGTATGGGTCAGTTAAGGAAACTAAATAAACATTCCTAGTTTTATCTGTCAAAGAGAATTGAGAGAACCGCAGAAAGAGAAAGTCATGTGATTCACACCAGATTTTTTCTTCAATTTTTTTTTACAATTTGTTCCAAAATCTGTTCAAATTTGTTCCAAAAGCTGTTCCATTTTTAATTTAAATACAAACTCGTTCATACGCCCTTCGCTTTTAATTTGATCGCCCTTTTGAAATTTGATTTTTATGAGTGTTCGGGAGGAGGGTCGTTCGACTTTTCTTTGAAGTGGCATTTCAATACATTGCACGGTTTCCCATCAACTTGCAAGTAAATTTAAGTGTTAAGAGAATTAATTGAAATATGAATTACAAAAGAGAATTCTTTGATTATTTCCTTTTTGATTTGAAACCTATCCAAAAAATGTTCATCCAGTTCTGATGATGCGCACTTCAGTCTTATTAAGTTTTCCTAATCAGTAACAGTGATGGTGGATATTAATAGAAAAACTTTATTGAATGAATATATCCAAATTGAGAGGGCGCGGTTAGTAGTGATCATTGTCTCATTTCGGACAACTATTGCATTTAGGACAAGTGATGTTGAGGATGTTTAACCGTTCTTGGTTGCCTTGGCAACATAGCCAGGATCACTGGTCCTAATGTTGTGAGTTGGGACGTAGGGTAATTGGTTCGGTTGTTACTTGGAGATTAATTGGGGGTCGGAGTCCCACCAGTTAGGTGAGGGTGGTGGTGTTGCATTGCCGTTCCCCCACGTTGGAGATAGTATTCGTTACGCGTACTGGGAGGGGGGGAAGTTACCCAGTTGCCTGGCTAGTATTCTGTGCAAGCTACAAAGTTATTCTCTCTGCTTGGGAACATGTCCACGTCCTAACTTCTACTGACGGTTCTGTGTTCATACAGAGTAAATTTTAACGTTTATACTAGCGTCGCCGAATTTTGCTTTCACTTCATCACAGCCATGAATATTATCCTTTTCGCTAGCAATCTAATTATCTAAAATCCTGAAAGAAGGGATAAAAGAGTTTCTCTTGTAATGTCTCATTAGTACGTAGAGCAGTGCTGGAGGGGCCGACGTTGTTTTGTAATCACCACTCACAAGTTATTGCCCTAGTGACAGAATTAAACTGCCTTTCATGCACAATAAAAGTTGTACAGTTTAATCACATTTCTTGCACCTACCTCTCTCTTTCTTTCTTTTAAATTTCTTCCTTTTAACTAAAGTCATTCCGGATTTGAAAATGTTTGTGGCAGTTCTTTGAAATTGCATAGTATTTAAATGTTCCTTATTCAGGTCTAAATCTAATTAGAACGTTTATCTCTTTCATTTTTACTATTATAACATACATAATTCACATCATTTACCCTTTCAAAAACAAGCACTGAATACCCTGCAGGATTGGGGACAGAATAGGCCTGCTCTCGTCCAGGATGGATGCCTCAAGAGGCGACTAAAGGACTACGCAGGGACGGCTGGCTTACAGCTGTAAGGGTTTAGCATACCCTCGGAACCCTAGCTCAATACTACGCCATACCAACACTGAAACACGAGATCATGCCTCAAGAGGCGACTAAAGAACTACGCAGGGATGGCTGGCTTACAGCTGTAAGGGTTTAGCATACCCACGGAACCCTAGCTCAATACTACGCCATACCAACACAGAAACACAATTCACTGCGCGCGCACACACACATACACACATCACAAATATTTATACCCTTAAATCCCGGTGTTAGGTACCAAATCGGGAGGTTTTTGGATTGGAAGTTAGTACAGGACATAATTGAAAAGGTTTTCAAGAGAAAGTGGTATTATGCGAAACACATTGGGTACATGGGAAAAAATGTCGATGAAGTGGAAAATGGGAGAATCAATGGAAAAGAGATTGATGTTGTCCCAACCACTGATTGGAATGAAGAAATGAAGAAGATCCACGAGGGTGTTGAACGGTCAAAAGTAGCAAAGATAAACTGGAGAAGGATGACTTCTGATAATGAACGTGAGCTAACGAATGCCATACTCCAAGCTGTTAATTAAATTGCGAATTTAACTTGAAATTTAACAACAAATGAATTAAACAAATTTAAACCAGCCTCAACAACAGCTGAATTACTGTCATTCATAAAAATAATAATATTTTTCAAAATAATAATATCCAACAAAATTTGTGTTTAATATTTCATACTAATCCTCATGTTTTTTGGTCAGATGTGTAACAGATTCACATGAATAAAGGTCACTTATTTTTTTTTACTAACTCTTCCAATAGTAACTCTTAAAATAAACTGACGCGAACATCAATGGAAAAATGCAAAGCCAATCTTTTATAATTTAGCAAGAAGCACTCACAGTTACAGGCTACTTGTTAAACCCCCCAGATTACACTCATCAAGAGTTAGTTATATAAATGAAGTTTCCTCAGGCTAAGTAGAATGGATCTTCATGATGAGAATTTAGACAGTAGACTTAAAATATAAAGAGAATTTGTAAGGTGTGTTCCGTGTTGGTAACGGCAGCTCGTCTGGAAATATCTACAATTTGGAATTTGCTTAAAAATACTCATGGACAAATGGTCAGCCGAAGACTATCTAAATAGTAATCAAATATTTCACTTACTATTACACTAAATAGTCTGTTGTAATACACTCACACCACTTTCTCTCATTCAAATTAATGGAAAATTCTTCTCGACCGTTCTTATATTAAGGAAAAAGATTGTGAGATTCGGTCTTTAAATTAATACAATTTAATTTAATTCGGTCTTTAAATTAATACAATTTAATCTAGACATTCTTCTTGAAATTGCAACGTTACAATGTTTAGTTGGGCTGGCCATAAAAATGTTGGTGGGTATTTTATCTGAGCAGCCTTTGTGGACGCTGGATGTCCAAAGTAAGAAAGCTTGTGCCAACTAACTGGGACACACCCAATACCACTTTAAAATCAATTGTTTCGGGAAAGTGTTTCAATGGAAGTGAAGTTTCTGTCTATGCAGCAAGTACTGTGTCAGGTTTAAAGAAAATCCATGTAACCATTTTCGACAAAATTCCAAAAAACTATTCTGTAAAGTCGCTCTTCCGGTTAACTGATTTGTTTCAAATTTGGAATTCTGTCAATATATCGAATGTTAAATAATGTGTAAGGTGTTAAAACCACATATTATACTCTAAAGAAAAGCATAACGTATATTCCCTGAAAACTACCATAAAATAATTTTCGTGGTAAATGTTTCAAATAAAAGTGATAGGTATTTATATGTGTGGATAGAGTAGGAAGTTGGAGCCGTTTTCAAGAAAATCAGGAAAAATTGAAAACCAAAAAAAGCATTCACTAAATTCGCACTTCCGGTTGATGTATTTCGCTTGAAATGCGATCGTTGAAATCTTCATGTCTGATGCGGTGATAACTAAATGGAATACCACATTTGGTATGCCTACATCTTTTCAATTTTGAGATATTCTGTTCATCACAAACTCATATTCGCTAGAAACATTTCTGTTCGTAATGAGAGGACCCCCAAAGCATGTATTTACTGTGAAAACTGAATTTCAAAAACCTGGCACGATCGCAACTTCCTCGTACTGGAGAGGAGAGGGGGGCAAAAGAAAGCAACAATCTATTGTGTAACATTCACATGATCGTCATCATTTTCTAATTCACTGAATAAATTTCTTTCAAACTGTGAGAAACAAGGAATTTTATTAAACATTAGTTGGCCTCTATTCTATACGATGTATAAAGATGTAAGGGGCTGGAGGAGATTAAAATATAAGTTGGGTTTAGGGCTTAAAGAGCTACAGTGAACACCACCTGACAGCTCTCCTGTCAACCGCCAGCGAGACTAATTAGTAGAGTCGAAACTCTATATCTCCCAGTATCAGATAAAATTATTTTTTCGATAAAATACAATGGTTGCACACAGTCAGACGGTAGTATTCAAGGTGACACGACCTTGAAGAAGCTCATTGCAATATGGGCGGAACGTCGATTTCTAGCCAAGTATTTTTCACGATAATGGCCGCGGAAGCCTAAAAGATCATATTCTGTACATATTCACAGACACATAAACACACGAATGGATACTAATTGACCAATCGTTAAAACACATATCTTCACACCAAGTGGATCTCCAAATCGTATATTTCCAAAGAATACTCAGTTTAAAAACATTTGACACTATCGCAATTCTTGTTTCAAAGGAGTTTTAACTGAATTTTGTTAGCCGTTCATTCATTAGTGTGCTGCCATATCCATTAGCTTTATATCAGTGAAATGTCAATAGTAAGGTATAGTGAACAGTATAATGCTACAGCCATTAAATTCCAAATATCTCGTCTTTTTTTTACCTTGTTTACTTCTTTATAATAAAAAAATTCAAAATTACAATTCAAGCCAATTTGATCCTCGATCGGATTACAATAAACAACAAGCAGCAAACAAAGAATACTTGCCATTCAAACATTGTTAATGTTATATTGATTCCAATTGGTGATGACGTTGATAACAACCATTTTTTATTATTATTCTATTGCATAATATTTTGGATAGATCTAGTTTGTTTATGGTACTTTTTAGAGGTTGAGTTTTTGGTTTACTTTTTTATTGTAATTTTACTATATATTTTACTATAAGATACTTTAGATGCGGCATTACAAACACTTTCATTTCGTATTCACCCCCCCCCCCTTGATGCTAATATTTTATTTATATAGTCCATTTCTTACAATGGCCATAAATGATTCATTAATTTTATGGACTTGTGTTCAGCTGCTATTGTGTGAAGTAGCATGCTGAATTAGGTCATTAAATTTCCTTCTTTTTTTTTTACCCTGTATTTATATGGTTGTTTACTTAATAAAAACATATTTGTTAGATATCAGGCTGGTGGTTGTAGCGAGCCAATTAGGTTAACTCAAAATCGCAAAACATTTGAACTTGACGTTTCATTTAAGTACAGCCAAGGAATCCGGCAGAAACGTTTTGGTCAAAAATATGTTAACCGGAAATACAATTTTACAGAAAACTGGATCTCAACGATTTTCTCTAAACTTGATTTACTCCTTTTACATTTGAAACGTTATTCGGAAAGAATTGATTTTAAAAGGTTCTGGAGGTCAATCGACTTAGGTATATTCTTCTTGTATAATGGAAGTCAATCGACCTAGGTATATCTTCTCGTATAATGGAGGTCAATCGACCTAGGTATATTCTTCTCATATATAATGATCAGTTTGCTATATAGGTGTGCAGTTTTGTAGGAAATTAAACATTTTGTAAAATTGAAAAGTTTAAGGAAGTTTTCAGTTAAAATGTGGAAATTGCGGTAAGTGAAACCCACTAAGCGGTAACTGTTACACACCACAGTTTTTACTGTGGATCTATAAAAAATTTCTCTCTGTAGCAAGAAGACCAAATTATTTTAGTAGCCAAAGGGGCCATGGGAGAAAACCAAATGGTGCTGGCCGTAATTGTTTACAAATTCAACATTTAAATCTAAGCATTACTGTGGCGGTACATTCCAATTTTCTACTAGATTGATCACTAGTGCAAAACTATAATATATAATTATTTCCAGGAGTTTATGAATTTCTTTTTCATGCAACAACCTGGCCGTGTGATGACGGCCTTCGAGCGTGCCGAATATACATGCAAAAAAAAATTGATATAATATGCAAGCTAGTGAGCATGCTAAGCACTCAAACCAGCCAGGAGCGGTAACTCGGCTTGCAATTATTCTTTATATATATGCTGACGTCCAGAGGGCCCAAGCATTGAACAATTTTGTTAAAACAGCGGATCAGCATTCTATGTACATTTATTGTACTGTTATAATTAGCAGTAATTTATGCTCATGTAGATGTATATATATATGTACTAGAGTGTTACCCCTAAGGTAAATACGTAATTTAACCCTGATATCTGAACCAGATATGGCGGACTGTAACAGGTCCAACGAATGGACTTCATCAGCACGCATATGTATTAAATTTGTTGGCCTCTTTTATGATAATAATAATTTTTTTATGAAAAAAAAGCGAAGTTATTATTGTGTGACAATTTGAGCGCTATTAAAGTTAATAGCGTTTGATTGCCCCCACTAAATAAATGGTTCTGTACGGCAAAAGCAAAATGTTTTATTAGTGGAAAATTGTCTGAAACAAGTTGATTGGGAGTAAAACAATAATCTGTTGTGAAACACTCACATGAATTCCCCTTGCAGTGATTACCTATATAATTAACGAATTTCCAGCAAACTTAGAATTCTAAAGTGAACATTTTGTTGGCCTTAATGTTGACTTTGGGGAGACTGCGGTGGGGATTGTACTTGTTGGCCTTAATATTGACTTTGGAGAGACTGTGGTGGGGACTGTACTTGTTGGCCTTAATATTGACTTTAGGGAGACTGTGGTGGAGATTGTACTTGTTGGCCTTAAAATTGACTTTAGGGAGACTGCGGTGGGGATTGTACTAGTTGGCCTTAATATTGACTTTGGAGAGACTGTGGTGAAGATTGTACTTGTTGGTCTTAGTATTGACTTTAGGGAGACTGTGGTGAAGATTGTACTTGTTGGTCTTAGTATTGACTTTGGGGAGATTGCGGGTGGGGATTGTACTTGTTGGCCTTAATATTGACTTTGGGGAGACTGCGGTGGGGATTGTACTTGTTTGTTTTTATGGGAGAAAAAAAATTACCTGAAAGTCATACTTCGTGTAATTTAAAAAGTAAAGTAAAAGGTGCAATTTCATGTTATCAAATAAAAATGATGAGATGTTTGTGCGGCAATGGCCAGAGGAGTTTTTAAGAAAAAATATTCTTTATTGCTCTACGTTTCGGGTACCATTGGTGCCCTTCTTCAGATGCTCTGTAAAATTTATTGGAGAAAATTCGTTATTGTTAAGAAAAAGTGCATAGTTTTATAACAGAAAAAAAATTAAATTAAAGAAATATTAACAGAAAAAATTATAAAACAGAAGTGACAGTAAATTAAATAAAATGATACTAACAATAAGAGAAAATAAAACAGATAAAGATACTTTTGGGGTAGGAGCGGAGTGTACGTTGAGATTGAAATGAAGAGAGAGTATTTTTTTAAAAATTTAAAAACTGTTAAAAGGTGGGAGGGAAAAGAAAAATGTTTGTAGTGAGGCGCGGCAATTTCAAATTTGGAAGAACAAATTACTGGCGAGTATCTTGTTTTAGGGTTAGAAAAATGTTATTGTAAGTTGAAGTTATGATTTCTTTGTCTTTTTTAAAATTGATAGAATTCGGATAGAGGTGAATTTGTAAGGATTCGTCTAGAAGACGTTTTGAATGGTTGGGGTAAGTGGTTAAAATGGAAGGGTTATTGAAATCGTTGACATGATTGAAAGTCAGAACATGTTTGGAGACAGCTGTGCTTTCAATTTTTTTGTTAATAGTGTCTAGTTCGTGTTGCCTGAGTCTTTTCTGTAAAAACTGTTTGGATTCACCTATGTAGTAAGCCTTGCAGTTGGGTGTAATACATTGAAATTTGTATACCGTATGTGTTTTTCAATAGGGCCTTTAATTTTTGAGAAGATTTTATTTAGTTAGCTGTTGGGAGAGAAGCCTGTTCGGAGGTTGGGGATAAAGTTTTTGAGGATGTTATTGATTCTATTGGAAATGGGACTAATGAAGGTTTGCGAGTTAGTCAGTAACAATAGAATCAATAACATCCTCAAAAACTTTATCCCCAATATCCGAAAGGAGGTACAAGAACGTGTTTTACGAAATATAAAATGTTTGAATTCATTTTACCGGAGCTTTCTCCGAAAACGTTATATCAAGAAAAAAGTTATATCTGACGCCGTTATATTGAGGTTTCACTGTACATTGTACGTGTCAGATTCATATATTCTGCTGAAGTGACATTTCAGAGGTAAACTTGAGGAACGTTAGAATGAAAGTGATAAGCCTTTTGCTTTTCGTTAGCACATAAAGAGTGAAGAAAAATGTTCGAACCATTTTCGAAATAAAAGAAACAACTGAAAAATCATTCAGTAAAGTGGCACTTCCTGTTGATGGATTTCACCTAGCCTTCCTGTCAGCTGCGGAATTTATAAGAGCAGTATTGCCGCGAATTTTTCTTTTTGAGATATTTTGTTCTTTCTCCCTCTCACTCTCAGACTTATACTATTTGTTAATAAAAAAACTTTTATCGTGTTGTACGGATCTCTAAATATATGTTCTGGAAATCTCTAAGTATGTTGGTAATCTCTAAATATATATTTCCGGTAAAACTGAATTATGGATAATCGCAATACTTCTTTTAAAGCGCAAGTATGGTCAGAAAGAGAATATGTGTGTATGTGTGACCAGGATCGCAATGTTGGATAATATCTGGTGATTCTTTCGCCAGAGCGTATTTTTTTTCATTAATTCAGGATCAATTTCGGATTTTCCTTCTTGTTTCACCAAGTTCCTTTAGAGAGTTGACTCCAACATACAGTCTTTCTGTCAACACCAACTTTATTAACCAAATTCTGAAGATTAATAAAAAAATCCAAAACCGATCAGAAGTAATAAAAAGAAAGCAAGCTCTGACAGATAAAATCCCCAGATATAAGGCATCTTTAAATTTTTGAGATTTAAGCCAGATTTGAAAAAATAGTTTTTATAAATTTTCTTCGAAATCCGAATTTTTTGCTACATGGTTTCGAAACTTAATATATATAGTCAGGGAACCATATATTACACAGAAATGTTTCAAGTCCCTCCAAATAAAAGTGCTAGGCTTGTATATGTGAAGGTTGTTATATTAAGTTTATGGAAAATCGCTCGCGCCATTTTATAGAAAATTGTGAAAACTAAGAAAAACAATGGGTAAAGTAGCTAGCTGTTGGACTAGATATTTTGTTGGTTATTTCTAATAATGTCTAATCAGAAATATCAAGTTTGAAATTCCCGCGTTTTGTTTTTGAATAATTTCTTCATACACACATACAAACACACACATATACAAACTTACACAGTTGGCTAAAAATCTTTGGCAAGATCGCAATATTTCTTCTCTTAAAGTCTGGCATGAAACACTTACGTCTCTTCCGATAACTTCCTTCCCCTATCTAACAGATATTTCTTCCAACTTATAATTTCCATATCTCATTTAATTATTTTTATTGAATGAGGAGGTTGTTTTTAGGCGGGGAAATCCTAACATTTGGGAAACCATTAAAAAAAAAAAAATTAGAAGGTAAACTTACTGGTTCATTATTGTACTTAATTTTCAGGTAAAGACAACAGTCCTATTACATCAGCCTTTCTGAACCTGAAATCAAATGTTGAATTTTTTTTTTAAATGTAAATGAATTACATCTGGGTGAGAATTCAAACAAAATTTAAAGAAAAATCATTGTACTTTTATCTGAGAAAATGTTTAAAACATAATAAAACAAACTTTTCCGTTCTTTGATAATTTTGAGTTGAACGATTCTGACCGAAAGCATTGTGTCGGATTAGCAGAGCTTCACTATGCGAAACATCGAATACTATTAACAATCTGTGACTTTTCATTTTTGAATTGTGTTTATGCACACAAAACACACATAAACACAAATTGCCAAACCATTTTTCTCTAAGAACATGTTTTTCATTTTCGAGAGACCCTGGAAGTTCCTCAAAACTGCAAACACTGAGTAAGTGTACAACAAATAAAATGTCAATATTTTGTAGAATTTTTCCAAAATGTTAACTTTAACGCGAAAAACTTGTTGAACCAATCAGGCCGTAAATTAATAACTATCTACTACAATGTATATATAAATTTATAAAAAAATATATAAGGAAAGGAATTGAATAGAGATGGTGGTAAATAAGTATAGTGTTTGTATATAATGTGGAATAAGAGAGCCGTACCGATCTAGGAACTGACTGGGGGGCGGACGGTTACTGTGCAGAATAGTGGGGGTGGAGGTATGGGTGTAGAGCTTTGTTTGCGGGCGCATACATAGAGGCCTATGTAATCTATACCTATAAATTGTATGGATCGGTGGTGGTGGGAGGGGATATTGTAGCTGCCTCCGGGCTGGGTTTGCCTTGCCGCCCGTTTAGCCTACTACCATAGAAAAACCCACTTGAGTTATGTATATGTGAGCAACCTTATGGTAACTAGAACTACACCGGCGGTGAGCAGTAAAGAGAGAGGGAGAGAGAATATGTTAAAGAGCAGCTCTCCAGCGGCGGCAGAAAGAAAGCCTCTTGTTGCTGTAAAGTCCCACACGGTACTCATCTCACATCTACAACACACCCCCTTTGAATGACCCGCATTCACCATTTACAGAGAAAGAGCAGAGCAGCTAGAAATGGAAGTAAAGCTGCCCTAAATATTCTTTTGAGTTTCCATTTTTTTTTTTCTTCTCTAGAGAAAACATTGGGAAATGCTATTGGTTTTTATGACCTTCCCCCCTAATACCAGAACAGGGTTTGCTTAACATAGGACTTATGTCCAACAATGGCCTGACCAAAAACTGTACTTGCGCGTTACAGTAAATACCCCAACATTTCTCCTTATCCTGTCCTTATCTGTTCAATGACAATACCACTGTTTTTTTTTCTGTCCTCCTTACTTTGGGTCCCCTTCCACCTCCAGGCCACCCTATCGCCGATATATTCAATTCAGTGCTATAGAGAAAAGTATTCCAAGATAAAGTAAATAGGAGTGCTTATGCTATCATAAACTTTATTCTCCTTTTTTTAAAAAAAAAACACATACAAAACCAATTTGTAATAAGTACATATTTGAAGATAGCAAATTTGGTTTTTGTACAAACATTTGTATTTTTATTGAACACACAAGATCTGCATGCAGGTGGGCATGTAATGCGAGGTTTTGTAAAGTTGGTGAAAATAAAGATGTATTGTTGCGACGTGTCAGATTTTCTAAATTAAGTTTTCGCAGGAAATACATGTGTTGCAGTTGCCTGAAAAAAAAAAAAAATATTTCTAACGAATGAAAATGAAATATATCAAAAAGGAGAAACAGCGCCGGAGCCTCAAATTTTATATTCCATTTGAATCTGACAATAAAGTTTCGATCTAAATCCGCGTAGTTTTTCTGAATAGTACTTTCCTTTTTTCGCGATCTTCTTTAAACTTCGCATCCTCACTGCATCTGCGAGTGTAATAAATAGGTCCATCACTTTTATTTGAAAATGTTTTACCAGGAAAATTAATTATTGTAGTGATATAGGGGAGTTGTAACGTTAAACTTCCCTCTGTCATTTCTTAGAATGTAGATCATAAATCCTAAAATTAGGATACACGCATTGCTGAAGTTCCAAGGATATGACAAATTGTTTTACCGGAAATGCGACATTACTTGAATAGGTTACTGAATTTTTTGGAATTTTTTTGAAATCCAGTCCAATAATTTTCTTAAACTTTGGTAGTTAACTGGGTATAAACAAACATATTACTTTCTGTTTTGAAATTTGCCGAAACACAGAGGCGCAACTACACAATGTAATCACACTCAGGTGGTCCATGCTTCCATAAAAACAGCAATGTTAAGTGAAAATTCCAAGATTAAAGAAAATTTTTCAGTTTAATAATAATTTTTTAATACGTACATATTTACTTTTTAATATTGTTTTAAATTTTACTATTATATAAATTGAAAAGATTATAAAATCTAAGTTTAAAATGAAACACCATCCAGTTTGGTTAAAAATAAGAAAAATTGCCAAATATACTTATATAGAAAGTTATTTGTGAAATTTTCATATTTTATAACGAAAATAAGCTTTGTTGAAAGTTGGTTGGTTGCATACAGTTAGAATATTGCTGAGTGTTACGTGATTTGGTTACTTGAGAGATTACAATTTCACGTAAACTTACCTCAAGATTAGTAAGCATTTAAGATTACCATGTTAGCCAGAAAACTCGGCCTTTCTCTCTCTCTCTCTCTCTCTCTCTCTCACACACACACACACACATCCAGTCACACATGCCCACAAACAGACCTATTTAAATATATAATAGAAAAAAGGGCTTAATGAACCAACCTTGCTTAAATGTAAACGACTTTCATTGTCAACTTTGTCAGCTAAAAAGATTATAAACAAAAAATAACTAAACGGAAAATAAAAACTCCAATATTGTGTTGGACATAAAGTTGCTTATTATTACTAAGTGGGGGATTCTTGGTTTGTTGAATATGTGGGTGGGTCCGCAATGCTGGATAACATTAGGTTTTTATCCTTGCTAGCATGCATATTGATTTTGTTCCTAACCGGTTTCGGATTTTCATCCATCGTCAGAGCAAATTCACCAAGTTCGTGTAGAGAGTTCACTTCAACGTAATGTTTCTATTTGCAGCCACACATGCTGGTTTATATACGGGGAGGTTGTATGTGGGGAGGTTATAAGGTTATGTTGATATGTGTGTGTGTGTGTGTGTTTAATGACAAAGTGGAATTATTATAAATTATTTAAAAATATTATATTATTATTATAATTATTATAATAATTATAATATTATATAAAATTATATTATTATTATAATAATTATTATAATTATTTGAAAATAGCACGTTTTGAAGAATACATTATAACTAAATTTTAATAGTGTTGTTAAATATGCTCAGTGTTTTATCAAGTCATTTTTATAACGGGGGGTGGGCGATAAGTTATTTCAGAAGTAAACTGTACTGATAAAAATAGAGAAATTTTAAAGAAAGGCAATGCAAAGTTTATGGACAGTCTTGTACAAATAATAAATAAATGTGAAATACAAGTACGGTTAGTACAAGAAATAAGTAAATTGATATGTAAGAAGGTTGGCAGCAAACTGCAAATTGGACATAATTTTAAAATAAATAATAGAGGAAATCAAATGTATGCGTTATTATTTATCATGCATATTTGGAATGATATTATTTTATGTTTAAATTACATTAAGAATATGTTGAGTGAGATGTGGTGGCATTTGTAAAGGTATTTTTAATATAGCACGGTAGCAGATTTTAAAAATATATCATGCAAATAATCTGTATTTTAATCGGGGAAGGAAGAAAATTTACTTCCTCAGGTTATAATTTAACAAAAGTGCGTGCATCATGCTTTTTTTTTGTGAACATATATATTTTTATATATGTGTGTTTTATATATATATATATCGATATATATATATATAGATATATATATAATATATATATTATATATATATGTCTTTTGTACTAGGTGGTGGTATGTTTGTAATATAGTTAGGTGTGAGGAAAGACCTTAAAGAGTGTGTCTGAGTTATAGTTTATTTGGTCATTCATTATGTTGTTGTGGATGGTCCTGTGTTTGTTTATTTCTATTTTTTCTAGAATGTCCATTCGTCTTCCTTTTGTGCCTAGGTTTAATAGGAACATGTTTTTTTCTATACTTTTTGGTTCGTGGTTATTCTTTATAAGGTGGTTAGCATAAGTGGAGTCGATTTTGTTGTATTTGTATTAGCGTAGGTGTTCTTTAAACCTGTCTTTGAGGCATCTTCCGGTCTGGCTTACGTAGGTGCAATTGTATCCAAGGCAAGAAAGTTTGTATATACCACTTTTGTCATATAAGCTGGTTGTTTCTGTATGTGTGCGTATTTTGTTTATAAGTTTATTGTTTGTTCTGAATGCTGTTCTCATGCCTAGTTTTTTTAAAAAGTTTGTCAGTTTGTAAACTTCGTTCCTTATGCATGGGAATGTGACGAATACGTTGGTGTTGTGGGGTTTTCGTCTTGATTGCGATTTAGTCTGTTTGTCTTAATAATTTCTTGACAACGCTAGCAGGCTATTCGCTTTTTGTGGCTATGGTGTATATGGTGTTGCAGTTGGTCGCTGTGTGTGGTACAGTTTCTAGCCTGTAAGTTAGGTGTCTGAGGGCTGCTACTTTGTGTTGAGTGGGATGTTGTGAACCAGAAGGTATTATGGTGTCAGTAGAAGTGGGTTTTCTGAAACCCCGTAGTCTATTTTATTATTATTTCTGATAAGATTTATGTCTAGAAAGTTGAGTGCCATCGTTCTCGTACTCTTGTGTGAATTTTATATTGGGGTGGATGTTGTTTAAATAGTTTGAGTGTATGTCATGTTCGACTATAAGTATTGAATCATTAACGTAACGTGCATAAAATGTATTTTATCTGAAAACAAGAATTAATTGGCTTCACGACCAATACAGGGTAAAAATCAATAAACCAAAAAAAATATAACTTTTTTTTGGTTTATTGATTTTTACCCTGTATTGGTCGTGAAGCCAATTAATTCTTGTTTTCAGATTATAACTAACGGCCAACAAAAAAATCTCCTGATAAAATGTATTTTAAAATTTACTTTAAGTATGGGACGTAAATGTCTTCTAAATGTTGCATGAAAAATTCTGATGGAATAGCAGATTTCTGGTGTCCCATTTCTAATCGTCTTTAGCTAGGTAGAAAAATTGTTATTGAATCTAAAGTAGTTTTGTTCCTGTAGTTTCGGTTATGGTTTTTAGTTGATCTATGTATTGTTGTGGGTTCGTTCTTTTAATTTCTGTTTTGCAATGTTTAAAGTGTCATTGATAGGAATGGATGTGTATAAAGTTAGATATATCAAGGGAAACAATCGTTATGAGGTTGTTATTATTGTGTCTACCATTAAGTGAATTAGGTGCTGTGTATTCTTTATGGTAAAAGTGTCATGTTGTTTGATTTTGTTCTTTATTACTGTTGCAAGTAGTTGAGAAAGTTTATAGTGCTGTGGAGTAGTTGATGACGGATCTAATGGGGATGTTGGGCTTATGAACTTTGGGAAGTGCGTTTAGTTTTGGTGCTGTGGTGTTCATTGATATGTATTTGTATGTTTCGTTAGATGTTATGGTAAATGTAGCTAACTTTTACAAACAATACTCTACATTTCTATATAAAGCATTGCACTTGGCACACCCTCATACATACACACCCTCATACACACACACACACACACACACACACACACAAAACACACACATCTTCGCTCCCACACACACATACTCTTACTTTCTCTCCCTTCCTCTTAATATATATTGAATGTTTGAAAAAAGTGGAATCAGGACAAAAATGCTTCCCACCATTTGGTGTTTTGCTTATACCAGAATTCCGTTAGATATTGGTTTTTCTTTAAACTGGCCTCATTTCCTACGACAATATGTGGCAATTTGTAAGCTGTTTGATATTGGATTATATTATTTTTTTTCTCTTTAATAAAGATTTGCTCGCAGCATTGCTAATTCAACCCTTTGTTTTGTTATCGCTCCCCAAAGAAAAACGCAGAAATTCTTAGACTCGCACCTTAAATTGAAAATTGAAATGTTTCCTGTTGATTCAGTTTCCTGTCGGCGTTACTAAGTAGTAGTGGAATATTCCCGAAATAACCGTCTGAAGGTCGTAAGGTTCCCCTAAAATCAAGTTTCTCTATTTAAAAATTCTTGTGTAAAACACTCACTCTACTTTCTTGTACATCCGTTAATATAATTATGAGAGTTGTTTATTGTTGGCTTAGTTGCCTGCAGAACCATTCAGAAATCTTCGAAAAAAGTGTCAAATAGACATTTACAGATGTAGAAAGTAAATGACGTTTAAAGAAAATCGTTTGAACCGTTTTCAGGGAAATAGCAAAAAACTGAAAACAAAAACAGTGAGTTACATGAATCATCTTTATTGATTAAAATGGTAAACATTTCGTACAATAAGGAGTTGGTAATATTACATTATAATACATGTGTAGAAAATAAAATTGTAAATTACAGAGATAAAGAAAACTAACTTATTAATCGACAATGCTTACATTGATAACTTTCTTACTTTTAAGTTGCTTATAAAAAATTCATAAATCTTATTTATTTTATTGACATCATTAATATGCCAAAAATCCTCTAATGTGTAAACCAAGGCAAAATAGTTCTTCAGATATTTATTTCTTTGACTAATAAACATTGGACAGGAAAATAAGAAATGTGATACAGACTGAAAATGAAATGTGAAACAAACTGGACAGGGTACATGGTCTGAGAACACATGTTTACTGCCTTCAGTATAATAATGAGGTCTTCTTTTTGTATGCCAAAGGTAATTGGTCCACCAGTCTTATTTATTTTATATTCACATTAAAATAAAATATTCTTGTTTTATTCCAAATGTACAAATATTACGGTAATACAAGTTGTATGTACCATCGGAAAAAGAGTCAGTATCTTTACTGATTAAATTATTTTCAAAAGAAGTTAACAAATCTTCATACTTATTTTTAATCGACATATCTACACTGGTACAAACTTTCTTGTTCTATCATCGTCATCTCAAGTTTGAGACCCAGTTCAAAGGAATATTTTGATTGTCAATTAACCGCAGGAGCCTATTACCGCTTTTTTGGGGAGTTTATCATTGGACATCCCTAGCAAACTAGTCCACCATCCTAACATTTTTTTTTTTAAATGTTAAGTTGGGTGTGAGAGCTGCACAACTCTAGCCTGATGTAAGCATTTGGAGTATGAAGAGCTAAGTTCAATAACAATTTGAAAAAATTAATTTGACGTCGTTCAACCTGAATTAAACATTGCGAACCCCAAAATTCGGCCACATAAAGTAGATTAGTTTGCGAGATAGAATCAAACAATGAAAATTTTGAACTCCAAGTATCTGATTTGCATGATATTAACCAATTTAGCCCAGAATTGTCAGCAGAACATGTAAGAAAATAATTACCAGCACATGAAAAACGTCCAGATGACAAAAATGGGAGGCCCAAATAAATAAAATTATTGTTGGTTTCTATGATTTTATCATCATAGTAAAAATTTTTAAATGGATCTTTATGAAATGGGATTATTTATTACTATTTTTTAGAATTTATCATTAAGTCATTATCTTTACAATAATGCCTTAGCAAGTTCAATTTGAATTGCGAATCCCTCCATGAAGATGCGTATATTAATTCTCTCAGCTTTTCTTTCATGAAAAAAGTCCAAAATATTTCATATGTATAATGAGAATAGTAAGGGACTCAAAACTTCTCCTTGCAATACACCCTTTGTTACCTCAATATCTTTAGAAAGTTTTAAGCCATCAGAAATTCTTATTGAGCCGAATACATAGATATTTTTGGATATGCGAACTAATTTAGCACTGACTCCCATTGGACATAGTTTCATCCATAATTTCGAATGACTAACGGAATCAAACGCACGCTTAAAATCTATGAATATACCAAATATTTTCCTTCTCTTAAGCGTTAAGTTTATATTAATAACAGACAGTGTAAAAATGCAGTCTCTGCATCCCGTACCTTTTCTGAATCCCATTTGCTCCCTTGGTAACAAAATTCTTCCTCGCTTCATCTCGTTAATCTTGTATTTATGGATATTTGTAAATACCTTAATTACTGAATTACATAAAGCGATTCCGCGATAGTTATATAAAAACAATGAAGATGCAGTTTCTGTTGATGGAATTTGATTCAATTCTTCGTGTCAGACCCGGTGGATAGTACCTAAACAGTGAATTAACGATCTGCGATTTTTCGTTTTTGAGATATTTTGTCCACAGCACACATAACTAGCTGATAATTTGTTCACGCGTCGAACCTAACCAGCTGATAATTACTTAGTATTGTGGGGATATCCTTACAACTAACATACTAATAGTTTAATAATTCTATAATTACAAAATCTTGTCTTACAATATTTGAATAACAATAACTCTCAATAGAAATTCTTAACCACAACGTACTTCAAATTTAATTTCTTCTCACTTCACAAAACTTAAAAATGAACAAATCCAATAGTTATTAATAATCTTAACACACTTAACTCAACTTGTCAAAAAAAAAAAAAGCAGAACACTTTCCGCCCTCGGAAACTGGATCATGATGATCGGAGGCTGTGGCGTCTTCTACGGTCTGTGGCGCAGCCGATCGTTAGCTGTTGCTTTTACATCTGTCTCTTCACCACCGTCTGGGTAGTCTTCGACGATCGGGTTATACCATGGTTTCATATGGTCAGCTGCAGAGGTTCTTATCTGCGGACCTTCAGTAGCGGCGTAACGGTCTTTACCTAAACAGAATGTATGGTCCCAAGAATTTTGATTGCAGCTTAGTCCCAGGTTGTGTCCGCTGAATGGCGACTAAATCTCCTATTCTGTACTGTCTGCCTTGCCTCTTTTCGTTTTTTATTAAAATTACGCCTGTTTTCTTCTTGTATTTTCAAACTGTTTTGCTTTGCTCTATTTCTTATTTGGTTTCTATTGTCCTCAAACATCGAAATGCATTCTTTTTCTATTAATTATCTAATTTCAAGATCTTCTTTTAGCTTCATTTTTCGTCCAAATAATATTTCGAATGGTGAAACACCTGTACTGCGATTGGAGGTGGAGTTGAGAAAATGTTGAACAATGTGCACATACTTATACCATTTAGCTATCTCAGGTGTTAACTTCATTAAAAGAGGAACGACAATGCGATTAATACGCTCTACCTGCCCATTACTGCGTGGTATTCCTGTTGTAGTCTTAATGTGTTGAATACATTCACTCTCTCAATATTCTTCAAAGACGTGTGATGTAAATCCAGTCCCTCTGTCTGAAACAATTCTTCTTGGGTTTCCGAATTGTCAATAGCCAGCTGTTTCAACTTATCAATAACTTCACTTGTTCCCGCAGATTTCGTCGGGTAGAGCCATGTAAACTTTGTAAAGGCATCAACTATAAGAAAAATATAATTGTATCCTTTTTTCGTAGTCCCAATAAGTCCGAGGTGATCAATATGATACATGTCCAACGGCAATATGCAGTCAACACAATTATGAACAACCCGTTGAACTATCTGTCTCATTTTTGGAAAATAGTACTCTCGTTGTAGCAGGGCCTCCGTCTTATCGGCTGAGAAATGTCCTCTTTCATGTGCGTTTCTTATAATGTCGATCAGCATTCCTTTTGGTACAACTAATAGTAGGTCATCATCAACGTTCTGATACAACAATCCCTGTTTGACAGCGTATCCACCCTGCCAGGTAGGGTCTTCAAAAAACGGTTTCAGTGAATCGTCATCTTACTGACAACGCTTAATGCTGGGTATTTTACCGGCTTGGTCTTCTTCTACTCGCATGACAACAGGTAATGGTATTCGGCTTAAACAATCAACATGCTTAAGACTTTTGCCTGGCCGATGTTCCTTGTATACTGAAATTCCTCTAACAGTAAAGCCCACCTGGCTACACGTACGCACAACTCAGTTTCTTTCATTGTCATCTCAAATGCTTTGCAGTCAGTCACAATTTTAAAGGGTGTTCCTAATAAATAAACACGAAACTTCTTGAGTGCCTTGATAATCGCTAAAACCTCTAATTCGTAACTAGTATACTTCTCTTCAGCAGGAGATGTTTTCCCACTGGCGTAATATGTAGGGTGGAACCTACCGTCTACATCATCCAGTTGTAAAAGAACAGCTCCAAAACCAAATTTAGAGGCGTCAGTATGGAGTTCCGTCTTCGCGTTTTGTCGGTATAACTTTAGAACAGGCAGAGAACTAAGCATTCTCTGTAATGTCTGAAACGCTTCTTCTTGTTTATCTTCAAAAATAAAAGGTTTGTTGTCTTTCAGTAGGTCTGACAATGGACGAGCAATAGTAGCATAATGTGGTATAAACTTTCGGAAGTATCCCGTCAGTCCGAGAAAACTCTGAATCTCCTTTGCGCAACTGGGGCGGCGAAATTTCATAACTGCTTCCGTTTTTGCTTCAAACGGTTTAACATGTCCATCTTCGGTCACGTGACCTAAGTAGTCGATTCTCCGTTGCAGAAATGGGCATTTTATCCAATTAAATTCCAAGCCATATTCGCTGGAGACTTGCAAAACCAATTGTAGTCTTTCTACGCCTTCTTATTCATCTATAGATGGTATGACACAATCATCGATATAAGTCTTCACTATTCCACGATTTATAAGATTACTGAAAATTCTCTGGACATACCTCTGAAAAACAGCAGGTGAATTACAGAGCCCAAATGGAGCTCGGAGAAACTCGTAGTGACCATCTGGTACGACGAACGCTGTGTATTTCTGACTCTTTTCGTTGACATGAACATGAAAGAATCCATTCTTGAGGTCTAACATAGTATATACTTTTGCTCCTTCTAAACTGTCAATTTGATCTTCTATCACAGGCAATGGAAAACGTTCTTTGATTATCTTTTTGTTCAATCGCCGATAATCAACACAAATTCTTCGTTCACCATTTTTCTTTTTAACGAGCACAATTGGAGAAGAATAATCTGAAGTGCTAGGTTGAATAATCTTGCTTTCGAGCCATCTATCTAACTGCTTGCTAACATCTTCTTTTTCCAAAGGAGATAATCTTCTAGGCCGCTGACTTACTGGTTCATCGTCTGACAATATAATGTTCATCTCGACATTCGCCTCCTCTGTCTTAACAGGCTTATAAGTTTGTACCATATCTTCAACGGCCTCCTTTAATTTTAGATCAACTGATTCAATATTCAAGTCTGTATTAGTCTGGTGAACGTCTATTGAAAATATAAAATTTTCGTCTCTGTCTAATTTTTTTACTTTTATTACACCTCTTTCCATAGTGATAACTATTTTCTGTAAACAACTGTATGCCTAATATGATGTCATATTTGTGTGGTAGGTACCCATCTGGAAGTACATGATAAGATGTACACCCAAAACTGTAACATTTTCTGTAAATTGTCCAATAGTATAAATTGACCAATTTATAAGAGCCGAACCAACACCAAGAAAAGTTGTACTGGGTGCTAACGTAGGAGCACCAATCTGTTTATATGCGTGTTCACTTACTAATGACAAATCACTACCACTATCTACTAGAGCTTGAAATGTAGCGTGGTTACAATTTAAAGTGACAATAGGTTTTTTATCGTCTGGAAAAGTATCAGTTTTATTGACAGTATTCTTAGCATTTGATGTTGTAAACTCTTTTTGAGATGTACATGCAGAGGCATTGTGTCCGAAATTATTACACTTGAAACATCTAGGCCCTCTTGCCTTATTAGGGCAGGTATCTGTTTTGTGTGATTTGGCACCACAATAAAAACATCTAGTTACATTACCACTGCAATCTTCTTTTTTCTCAGAATAGTTATTATTATTACGGCTATATGCTTTAAAATTTGAAAATTGTCTTACCTTTACCTCATTTCGTAAGATTTCTTCATTTATTCTTAACTTTCCTCTGAAGGTTTTAAGATCATTGGCACCATACAATATGACTTTTTTAAATTTTCTGGTATTCCATCAATTACATAACCAAATACTGCTTTTAATTCCATATTACCTTGTGCAGCGATATCGAGCATTTTGTATAAATACTCATGATAGGTTTCAGTTACATTCTTTTTACGATAGGCTAATTGGTAGTGAATTTCCTTACTATTTAAGTCATGAGAAAATTCAGAAATAAGTGCATTTTTAAGATCATTCCAGAAAGACGAACATTTTTCATAACTTACAAATGATTTTGCGGATCCTTTTAATAACCTGCGTGCATAGATTACTCTTTTAAAGTCATTCCAATTACAAAGGTTAGCAGCATCCTCAAACTCTGTAATCCACAGCTTATCATTGTGTGTCAAATCATCACCACTAAACGTTTGCAAAGATTCCTCAATATCTTTAAATGATAAAAAAAACATTATTGGCTTTCGAGCAAAATTCACTATTATCGACAGTGACTTTTTTATCATGCACAATAGTGTCAACATTACTTCTTGTAAAATTATGATTATCCTCATCATTATCGTCAACATTAACATTAACACATTCCAATGTTAAAGCCGTTTTTAATCTTTCAATAAGTAATTTTTTGCTGAATAAGGCAATTTACGTATAATTAATTCATTCTTTAATTCTGATAAATTTAATTGATTTACCTTGCTGTTATTTAACTTTTCCATGTTAGATGTAAAAATATCCTTGTAGCTGGACGAGCCCCCAAAATATTGTGGGGATATCCTTAAACTAACACACTAATAGTTTAATAATTCTATAATTACAAAATCTTGTCTTACAATTTGATAAAAATAACTCTCAATAGAAATTCTTAACCACAACGTACTTCAAATTTAATTTCTTCTCACTTGACAAAACTTAAAAATGAACAAATCCAATAGTTGTTAATAATGTAATAATGCACTGAACAAATCCAATAACACAACTCAACTTCTCAACAAAAAAAAAAAAAAAAAAAAAAAAAAACGCTTCACAACTTAGCTCTAGCTTCTTCCTTCATCCTCTCATCACCCAGTGTTACTCAGTGTTACCCTACTGACATATATTACAGGGAGGGCGCCTCCTAATTCTCTTCCCACAGTATTGCGATAATTTTGTAAATTATGTCGCTTTAATCTTCCCTTTTGCAATTGTCACTTCCATCTGGTGTTAGTTTATAGAAACTCAAATTTGCTTTATATTTGCGTTTGTATGTAGGTATTTTGTTCATGACTAACCAACAAAATATTTTTCTCGTTGCAAAATAAAATAAACAAATATATTCAGTGTGTTTACGATTTGTGTTTGGAAATGTAACAGAGTTGCCTCACACACTCACTCGCTCTCTCTCGCTCACTCGCTCACTCTCACTCACTCGCTCTCTCTCACTCTCACTCTCTTACACACACACACAAAGTGAACGATTTCTTCTTAGATTTACTTTCTAGTTTACACTGTCTTCTTATTTCTTATAATATATTAGTGTTTGTTTGTAGAATGTCAGAGTAAATAAAGTACACAAAACTTTGAACTAGGGTCCTTAGTACGCCAACATTAAACAAACACATTTTAAAGTAAAAAAAATAAACTAAAATAAAAAACCTCAGTAACGTTCGGGAGTTCCAGCTGAATGGGAAATGTTCGTATAAACCTTTTTAATTAAGAATTCTCAGAGTACCTCGAGTAATGAGTAGTTGAGGTTGAGGCTTTAAACCAACAAAAGCTGGAAACCCGCCAATGTTGTGGTCTGCTTTTCCTTCCGCCTACGTACGTATGTGCAAGCACTGTAAACAAAAATCGTCATATCTTTATTACATAGGTAGCTCATTTTACCTCATCAGGAGGGATACAAAAAGCATATGCAATGAATGCGAATTGATAACAGCTGCGCTTGAGACAGGTTCACCTTAGCGTGCTGGTTTCGTGTATACGGATGGAACAACAGAGGGTGCCTTGAGAAATGGAGATGTAGGTATCTCTCGGCTCATTTCAGCGAGGGCGACCTCTCGGTCGCGCTGAAGCAAGGGCCATATGGGGGATCTAAAACTGAGAATAGTCACGGACGATAATTTTCTTCAATTCCCAAGCGGCCATAAAGGTCTGGGTAACAAGAGCGACCAGCCAGGAGGATGGAGAAGTGCCTCGAGTTAGTACTTCAGACCATTCGACAACAGGGAAGGACTGTTCACCTTCAACATGTCTCTAGCCATTCGCAAGTTACAGGAATGATGCTGCAGATAAGCACCAAAAAAGGATAAGCCAGGCCCAGCTTTCTCCCCTAAACACTCAGCAAGGAGACTTGTTAAGAGATCGGTAGTGCTAAAGTTCAGAAGGAACTTGAAGAGGCTGGCAAAGGAAAAAAAAAATGGAAACCGCCTACCAGGAAAGAAGGCAGAATTGCACCGAATAGAAATCGTCGACACACAATGGCATTATTCAGTTTTATGACCGGACACGACTAACACCAGAAGCACCTTCTTGGAATAGGAGTGTCGATAAGCCAAGTTGCCCAGTCCATAATGCAGGAGTCATATATGGTCAGCATTTGAAGTAGTGCCAGGGGCTTGCGGTTGAAGCTGAATCTGAATGAGAAAATGACGAAGACCATTTGATTATCAGAGACATTTTCCGTGGTAGCCTGCTTCATTTTGTGGTCATCGACCGGTTTCGGTTTAATTCAGTTCCGGCAAATTCAGTTTACACACACTGTTGCTCTGTGCAAGTCTGTGTCGTCACACTGTCTGAAAAACGCATCCTGAAGATGGGCGAACGCCCGAAACCGGTCGATGACCACAAAATGAAGCAGGCTATCACGGAAAATGACTCTGATGCTTTCCAGCTCTGCGGAACCACCACAACTACCATTTGATTAGTTTGTAATCAAGTTAGCAATGCTTGCAGACAAAAAATTAATATTAAAAATTTTGGATTATGCGTGTATGTTTTGTGGTCACAATATCAACGACAACTAGTTACAACAATGTTTCAATTTTCCCACCATAAAACATTTATTTCACCGCCCACCGCCCAATAAAAAATAAAATAAAAAAAAAGTATTCATATAGCTGTAAGTTAACAAATTGTGATGTGAAAGAATATTTAGTGCACTGCTGTTAGTATGAAGTGTTTGAACCCAGTGCGGGTTATTTAAACTAGCTGAAACGGCTATCTATCTATCTTTATCTCTTTGTATCTCTCTCTCACTCCCTCTATATACTAGTGAGAATGAAAGAGAAAGTTTGGTTTATATTAGCAAGATAAACAATCAAATACCGTCTCTAATGTAAACATTACTAGAATTGTTTCGTTCAGTTTTATATACACTAAAAACCCCTCAGTCATATTAAATTTCTTAGGCTATGGAACTGTTTATATATATTTTGTGTATGTATACCTGTGTGAGGTATTATTACATTTGAGAATTCATTGATTAAGATTATAGATGTTGATTCTCATCAGGTTTACAGTTGCGCTGCTTAAAGAATGACCTCTGTGTTGCACAGCGCAACGAATATATGAACCATTTTGAATTTGTTTCAAAAGAACTGCTAAATTTGAAAAGAAGGATAATTTTCCTTTTTTTTTTTTTGCCTGGACATGGTGCTTTCCAAACTTTTCTGTCTTCCACGACCCTCTTTCTAACCCACTCAATTATTCGCGGCTCTTTGCGATAAAAATTCTTGTAATTTTCTTTTGATGAAGCGGTTTGTTTTTCTTGTCTAAGTAATTTATTTGAATTAATTAACTGTCCTCTTTGGTTGTAATAATATGTTGCGCCGTGGTTCTCCTTTGTCAGTAATCCACGTAATTTTGATTTTCAAGTCATCAGTTACCTGAAGGACACAAATATTGGATAAATTCTCATGACTATTAGGGAAATCTAGTTAAAGTGCTGTTGTGGCCAAACCTACAAACACTCGAACATCCCAGAGATTCCAATCTACTCCAACAGACAAGTCGCACACTCTTATTAAGTTAGAAACATAAGTCTAAATAAGTAATCTCAAATTGATTTTGTTGTAAGTTTGCGAACTAAGCGAAACTATGCAGACTTAATCTGTAGCTGAATCGATTTTGAATTGTTCATTCGACTATTTTCGATGAATGAATCTCTCTCTTACTGAAGTAGTACACGAATTTCTTTTATGTTAAGCCAAAATAATGTTTATGTTTAGGTCAAAATAAACATTAGGCGGGCTACCAAAAATCATTATTTTACAGTTGGTATTTTGGAAATTTGAAGTTTCGAAATTTGGAAATCAGTATATTTTGAAAATTTAAAATGGCCTAAGAGGTACAACGCTGTTTTATGGGGAGGTTATAGAAATTCCTATAGTAGGCAGAGATTGATGTTTCTGTTTATCAAGAATTATTTCAGGTCAATGGCACATTTCGATCGCGTTTATAAAGAAGTTTTCTGACAGATAGACAAACTGGCTTTTGTTTCATTTCGAGTTGCCATCATGTCCCTCTCACTCTTTCTCTTTCTCTTTATATATATAAATTTGACGAAAACGCATTACCCGTACATATATATAGTTTTTGTCAAATTGTCATTGCCATATTTTCAAAATAAATTGATTTTGACAATATATATATATGTCAGCCATCAAATAAAGCTGTACGCAGAAAAAACCACTAACTGTGCCATGAATTTTCTGTCTAGAATTCTCCCTCGAGTCATGTTATGGCCAAGGTCTCATCTATTTAGAGTTGGCTACATGCACGAATGTTGACTAGTACTTCCAATTTATTTAACAACTTGTCTTTTCTTATTAAATTAAAAAGTGATGCTCCTCTATGAGTGAGGGAAAACACTGCAAGTTCACTAACGACTAAATTACATGTAGATAAGATGCACATGCAACTACAATTCACGCTCTCTCCTACTGTCTCTCTCTCTCACACACACACACACACACCACACACACACACACACACACACACAACACATACTTCCCCCCCGCGCAAACACACCTCCTACTGGACACACCTGGTTAGTGTTGCATACTAATTAAACGTTTTAACATACTAGAATATCATGTTATTACAGATTTAATATTTCAAACTTAACTTACCGTCATTTATCTTCCAACTATTGTTTCATTGCATTCCGATTGTAGGGTTTCGTAAACTCTTCCACGGTTTCCCACTAACTTCTATCTAAATATCATTGCGATGAATCTGTCTGACTGACGGCCGGATTGTCCTATCGTAATGTTATAATATTTTGCTGCTATAAGGGAAGATATGGCGAATGCGATTTTATCAAATTTTCAAAATTGATTTTGACGGAAAAAATATGTTTTGTGGCCCGCTAAATAATGCAAAAATAAAAGTAACTATAGTCTATAGTTAATACAGTTATAGCTAATTAGTTTAGTAGAAAAGAATTATGCCTGCTCTGTACATCTATAAAGAGTAGATACAATCTGCTTGTTGATAAATCAGAATTTAAGATTGCTCTGACATCTCAGAAAACTCAGATTGATATTCCGTTTACGAAAATAAAAACTAGAAAGCTTAAACTTAATATCCGAAACGATAGATTTCGAACAAAATCTCTGCCGGAAATACGACTTCAACTATCCGCAGAAATTGATTTTTTGGGGAAGTTGTGGAGGAATGTGTGACAGACTTAACTGAAAAGTGTCGTTACAAATTGTCGATACAGTCCAGTCATATTCTGGTAGCTTCATTGACCAACAAACTTTGACTGCAAACGAACAAGTAAAATGTATGGTTTCTCGTTCTTTAGATCTAGTACTAATGCCAAGTAAATTGTTAATAGATTTTTATATACATTGCTGGAAGTCCAGCTTTGAAGAATCACCATTTGTATGATAATGGTTCCTGAGTTTTTAAATTTTCTTGACATTCAATCCAAAAATTTCTTTAATCTTTTGATGTCGCTATCTTTTACAATTTTCAGAAAAAAATAATCTTACGATTAACTATGGGAAAGTTGCAAACTTAACTTTAAAAAAAAAGTAAAGTAATGCCAATTTTTTCAGGCTGGCTTAACGTCCTTATGGTCTCATGTGCGGGGGCGGAAGCACATACTTTACTGTCAACTTTTCTGAAGTAATGTAAATTTAGCAGTTACACTCAGGACTCGAACTGGGGACCTCCCAGTTACAAGTCCATGCTCGTAACCACTTAAACCTCAAAACCACCCCAACATTAATCTGTTGTTATAAGTTTTGCTGAGTGACACAAAGAGGCACTATTACATAGCGTAGTCACATTCAGTTAGTCCATATGCCTAAAAACAACTAGTATGTTGCTGCCGTATATATGGCTGCCGTATATGTGCCTGCCGTATATATGGCTGACGTATATATGGCTGCCTAATATTAAACTTAACTAAATGTTTTAAGAAAAATTATCCTTTGGAATTTTAATAATGAAAAGTGATGTGAGTGTTTCACATGGGAGCTTTAAAATAGAAATAATCATTCGATCACCAAACTTATTGACATTTTAGTAACAAATATGTTTTCCTTTTCCATTATTGTAGAGTAAATAATAATAATAAGTAACAATAAAACATTTCAATAAATCTCAGTTAACAATATATTGGAATACATAAAGAAAAAATAAATGGTAATAAAAATTGATGGAAATCTTACTTTATAATTTTTTTTTAAAGGAAATTTCTTGAAATGTTATGAAAACTGATAAGAAATTCCAGTCTCATAATAGTCAGACGTGACCTGATAAAATGCCTAACCTAATGCCATGGAAAATTCATGCAAATGAGGGTTGAATCATAAAGAGTAGAGCGCGCGCTCTGTCCGAACTAGCCCACACTTCTAGGCTATCTTTTAGTTAAACCGGCAAAAACTCTTCTCATACAGATAGTCAGACATACAGACAAGTACAGCAAGAGACAGCCTTTGGAAAACTTACTTATATAAAATATATATTATTTAGGAGGACGAGGAGAATCGCGTGAGACTATCACATCGTCTTTATTCTGAACATGGTATAAATTGTAAATTATTCTTTTACCTACGGTATTGCCTAGTATTCACCTAACTATCAGTTAATATAATCTCATATTAGTTAGTCATCTGTTTTCTACTGGTGGATTGCTGGAGGCATTTTAATTTTAGTACACAAAAGTGTTTACATTCTGTAAATTTTTATAAAATATATGTTACATATAAATATTTAAGTAAAGCTTTACATACAGTTAACCCATACCATTTTCTCTTATGTGGTTATATTTTGATGAATCACGTGATCGCAAAATTGAGTATTCACCGGGAATACATGTTTACAATTATTTTTAGCCAATAGTCAATAATAAAAAAGTTTATATAATTTGCGTGACTATATGTGTGTGTGTGTTTATTGTGGGTGTGTTGTGTGAGTGTGTGTGTGTGTGTGTGTGTGTTTGTGTGCGCGCGTTAATCAATCTGGTGTGAAACATTCACACGACTTTCTCTACTGCAATCATTAAAATTCTAGTTGCCAAATTTTCATTAAACAGAATTTTTACTACCTTAGTTGATCTTAGTTTACTTATCAATATGAGGGGTGGTAGGGATTATAAATATTATTTTATTTAGGGCATACAATTTACCTGAATGTGACCTCCTGGACAGGGGCCAGCGCCTTGTGTTAGCCTGCGGAGCTAGAATTTAAAGTTATAAGTAACACAGATTTCCTAGAACCCCCCCTAAACTCAATTTAAACAAAAATAAAAGTTATATATTCATGTGTATGCATGCAGTCAGCAAAATCGAGCGGAGCTGTTTTCTAAAATATTTCAACAATAAGTATTCTACAAAATCGCCTTTCCAATTAACCACTTTGATTCAAATCTGGTATTCCAGTAGTCCATAAATGACTGTGAAATGACTGTGAAGAGGAAAGCTTTAGATTGCCCCCCCCCCCTGCACACTGCATAAATTCATTATGCTGGCAAAACTATTAAAATAAAAGTGTTATTCGTCGGAACATTCGCTGGAAATATTTTTTTGCAAGCAGAGCAACTCCAAATTTGTATTTGTTAATTGAAAATTTCATTTGAAATCACAATTCCAAAATTTGATCGCAAATACTTCTTCTTACAGAAAATAGAGAATCAAAAAAAATATTTCTAATAACAGTGATGGATTTCTAATGGAACTCGATTGTCAGCGAATTTGCCACAGGTAAACTGGAATTAATAGTTCTGTTAGCAACCGCATCAAACCGTACCAATAAGCACTCCAAGTGCACGTCAACTACATGATACACACTCTATCACGCCCACACCAATGTATTGGCGAATGGGCTTTAACCGCGATAACCAATCAGCCACCTAGAAGCTGTCCATAGCTGTTAAGAGAAATCGAATGTAAGCTGACCATTTGAGGGGCAGTCATCAATCAACTTTGAAGATTACGGATCAGTAGCCAGATTAACTGTGGACTGTTAAAATCAGTCGCTACATTAACTTCACCTTAAAAGGTTAACCAGAGTAGCCGCACTAGTTCACCACCTTTAGAACAAGCAGGAGTTCGAATTAGTCATAATATTCTTCAGCGACTCATATCAACCAACGTTTCACAATTCTACCAACGCATCACTCTGCGTTCGGTCACACCTCCCACTAATACACTCTTTTCACCTTACCAGTGAATCGTTCAAATATAAAGTGTGTGTATGTCTTATGTTATCATTTGCTTCATTCAACCCTCAACCTGATACATTGCAAGCTGCATTCTAGGCTCTAGCCTCACTAAGCAATAGGAGGCACTTAAATCTAATTTTCTAAATTCTGAAACCATTCGCAGTGGTTCATATCTCTTAAAACAATGAGATGAATGTGAAAAGGATGATTCAGCATTTAACAATTAGAAAGCAATATTTTTTCCAAATAGTTTAAAGAAGTCATGTAAATAGTTGGTGTGGTAGTCATGAAACTTGATCTTTCAGCTGGTGACAAAGTGAAGTTTTCTTGGCATTTTCATTACATTGAAAGTGGACGAAATGGCCGGCAGAAGTCTTTGGAACGACACTGTGATGACTGCCTATACCGGTGGAGAGCAGCACAGTTTGTAAGTCTGTCTAGCATTTGTACAGTATGTCTGTTATTTTGAACATACACGCGACATAATAAATATTTTCATTTCACCGTATTTAAAAAAAAATGCAACGTTGTTTGTAAACACTGTAGAGAAATCCGCTGATATTGTTAAAAAACAATGCGAAACAACATTCTGAACATTGTTATATGTTTGACTCCTTCACAAACTCAGACACACACACACACACACACACACACACACATATATATATATATATATATATAAAAACACATACGTACGTAGGTACGCACATAAGAGTATATTCAATAAATCAACATTGGTTATCATTTCTGTAATTGTGGATACACGCTGGGTCAGCAATTCTATAGAAATCATTATACTGTACATTTGTAGACAGAGAACTTGCTTCTAAACAAAATGTAAACTATTAATGAAATACGATTAAATCCTTTATATAAGCATTCCATTATTTATCGATTATAAATTTTACATGTGGGTATTTAACTAATTAACTATTAAACAAAAATACCCATCCAATTTCAACTTTCAATTGACAGATTTTCCTAGAAATTTGTAAGTTTACATATTTATCATTAATATGTCGCAGCAATTCATTCTCTTAGGGCAGCAGTAAAAGAAAGCAAAAAGTGGTGGGGAGAACGTTGTTTATCATCCAGGTTTGTCCGCTGGAAGAAAAACGATAAAGAATATTACAATAAATTTCAATGATAGACTCTCGATATCCAGCAGGGGAGACTTAGTGGAACCAAGGAGTTTGATTTACCAAGGATTTAGACATTAGGGAAAATGGATAACTATTCAATGCAGTGTTACATACAACTAACTGATTTCAGTGGAACCTTTTGCTTGACCTGGTAAGCTTGTATAAGTAAAATTGAATCAGTATTAAATTGTTTATGTTATTCTATTAATAAAAGATTGAGAGGACTTCAATAGGGTATTTTCTGGGAAAACACAATTTTGCAGGTCTTGTACAATCGCTCTTCTTTCTGGTTGAAAGGAAATGGTTATGTGAGATGTTTAATAAGACCCAACCTGCCCCACCCACATCGGTCGTCGTCGTAGGAATAGTGAGGAAAATAGAAAATAAATGGTATTATTTTCTTTGTTATAAGTTTTCTAAAGGAAAACAACATTTTGAAAAGCGAGAATATTTTTTCTTTTGTGACGTTGTAGTATTGTGTGGTGTGTGGTGAAGTTGTGTAATATGGTAGAGTAATAATAGCAAACCAATATAGAATAATAGTAGCAGAGTATAGTGGTGTGAGTGTAATATTGTGCTGGAAGTGCGGGAGCTGCTGGGTGAAGATCAAGAGCTAGTCTAGTTGGGAACTAGAGAACAATTGAGCAGAACTGTGAACTAGACTGGGTAGTAGACTGTGAAAGTGGTGTTGGTATGGTTGGTTCCCTTGTGATTGTAGTGAGTGGTGGTTACAATCCATGTTGGTAGTTTGCAACATGGTATATAGGAAATAGAGGTCCGCAGAGCCAATAGTTAACCATGTCCTCCACTAAATTACAATTCAATTGAGCCAGTGATAGGCTGGGCCCCCAGGATTGTAACTACACCTTACTGGGCTCACACAGCAAGTTCTAAACGCGCCTCTCCATGTGAATATGTAAGGAGCAGAGCCAAGGTATTCAGCAGTTATCCCGCGTTATTACAACACTCAATTCCCCCATCTCCAAACCTATGAAATGTTGTAGCCTTCCATTTTGATCCGGCTGAGCATAGTCTATGATATTTCTCAGAGTATTCCACCCAGTCACTCCTTCTTTCTGTTACACACACACAAAGCAGCCGTAGTCAGCCGCACTACTGTTATTACCCACTATGCAGCAGTATGTCTGCAAACCCACTATTCATTAACTGGGGATTAGTAAGCGGACAGTCTCACACTGTACTCTTGTGAGCACTAAATGGGTTTCTGCAGCATACTGTCAATCCTCACACTTCTCGCAACCAGCCAGTATCCACTGTGAAACCCAATTTTACCCTAATACACTTTTCCATTATATATAATATACATTATTACATAAATAACCTTTTATATATATATATATAAACCCACTAAATAATAGTAAACTTACGCTAATTAATTTTATTGATGAAAAGGAATTCCTCATTTCCTCATTCCTCATTCTTGTACTGTTCATGCAGCAACCTAGCATACACTGTATCTGGAAGTATAGCATTCATGTCGGATTTTCGAAATTGAGTTTTCACCCTGTATAAAGTTGAAGGTTTTTTAAAATGGTGTCGGAGCCTTGAATAATTGATCCGCTATCCTTCTATACTCAAAATAAATAATAAATTTAATGGAAATAGGAGAGTTTCTAAAATTCCGCGTATGAAATGAATCGTTTGACCGGATTTACGAATTTTCTGAACGCTTTTGTTTTCTAGTTTTCCCTAATTTTCTCGATTACGAAACCAGTGAGTTTCTTTAAACTTGCTATACCAGCTAGTCATGTAAAGATCTAGCACTATAGTTTGAAACTTTTTTCAACGAAAATCAGTTTTAGGAAACTTCTAGGGAGAGCTGTGACGTCACCCTCCAAAATCCTGTATGTTCCTCACCTAAATTTAGCATACATTGAGCAACTAAATTTAGTATAAATTCGAATTTTGATGAAAATTTGTCCACAACGATTATGGACTTACTACGTTAAGGACTTTCTAGAAAAGTAGATTTGTGAATATTACTAAGCTGATTGCTTTCATATAAAGACAACATGCTACAGTGACAGATGTACTTGGTTTCAGAATAAAAATATTTGTCAATAAAACAATAATCTTGACAATACATTCATTCAGTGATAGTTAATTAATAAACAAATCAGAGTTTTCCAAAAATAATCCAATGCGGATGGTAGAGAAATTAGTTGAAGAATTCTAAAATCTAAAATGCGGTAAGGGTCAGACAACATGTGGCCGAGCCAGTCTTATGTTGTGTGGGTGTTTATGTATGTGTGTGTGTGTGTGTGTGTGTGTGTGTGTGTGTGAGTGAGAGAGTGTGTGAGTGTGTGGCAAAAGAAAGGAAAAA
The DNA here is from genome assembly GCA_011037195.1 of Triatoma infestans. Classification (NCBI taxonomy): domain Eukaryota; kingdom Metazoa; phylum Arthropoda; class Insecta; order Hemiptera; family Reduviidae; genus Triatoma; species Triatoma infestans. The sequence continues at coordinate 318,355 of JAAEAF010014301.1, forward strand.
AGAAGAAAAGGATCAGCACGTACACACTAGTGCGGTTTGTACATTTAATCCTGGAGTTAGACCGCACACTGGAAATTCCAGTGAGTAGACTCAAGTGATACAGCCTCTACAAAAACAGTTTTTTATTTAACCAAAACACAGAAACAGCTGACATTGGTTGTGATGTAGCACCTTGCCACTGAAATCTACTGTATAACTTTTTGTAATTTTTTTTTTTTTGTAATTTCATATAACGTTTACCTGTGTGGTATATTTTGTTAGTTTTTAAATTAGTTTTTGTGCTCACTTGTTGCTCTCCTTTGTAAATATTGTAAAACTTGTCATGATATAATTCAAAGCGCATTTACATTTGCGCACGCTCAAACTGAATATTACAAGCTGCAATATGTTCAAGGAGCATTCTGGACTCTTGACGACAGATCAGTATCCTTAACTATTCATTACTATTCCAACAGTTCTCGATAGGCTTCGTGCTTCCATTATGCAAGGATGATGCGCATTTATTAACGTTTCTTTTTATAAAAGGCTGGAGATTGTTCTACTATTCTTAAAAGTAAGAAAATCAATTAGACAAAGGTAAAACTTGATTCGTATTCTTGAAAAATGGTTCTCAATCAGAACTTGGTAGACTACGAGATGATTTTGATCAAATTATTACTGATTATGGCCGAATGTATTATATTTAAATAAACCCCCGTGTTTACAATAATAACATCAGTTAGTATGATGGAGCATCATAGGCCCGTTTATCTGTAAGATTAAACAGTAATGACCTTAGTGTGTTGATATATATGTATATATATCGATGTTTTAGTATATATTATATATATTTTAGTAGAGGTATATATGAGAGTGTATGTATGATATATGAGAGCTATATATCTTGGCAGGTACTGTTGTGTCCGATTGAGCGGACAGTTGCCTCTACTTACCTGTGTACCTACGCATAAAACACACACACACATACAGACACGCTATATATATTATATAATATGTGTGTGTGTGTGTGTAGAAGTACACACTCTATGGCGCACTTGGATTTCGCACTGTCTGACTCACCCTCTTTCACTGGCGCTACATTATGTGACTAATCATCAGTAGCATGTGCTAATTATATTACTAAACATTAACATTACTAATCACATAGTAGCAACATTACTAATTATTATTTATGTCATCATTTTTATTATTATTATTATTTTGTTTTATAGTCATTTTGCGTTTCATTTCTAACACCTCTATGTGAAAAGATGAAACTGAAAACTTGTTGGGGGGCGTAGCCAATTTCTAGTTTGTAATTTCTGAGATTATAATTGGTGGAGTTGTTGGTTATTGTCATCGAATTTATCCAACGCGAAATCCTGATTTGTTACAATGTAAATTTCATGATTTACACAAATTAGTTTATGTTAATGTGTAATCAGGTAGATGTTTTTAGATGAGTAGAGGTAGCGCCTATTGAGCAGCGAGGTCTATGTGACTTCTCTATTGTGGCTTCCCCTGTGTGTCAATGTTCATACATAGGTATAGTCATGTGTGATGTATAGGGAGAGGAATCAGAATTTTGCCTGTGGGTTCGTCCAAAACCGTGTATAGTTGAACATACATCAACTGCCTTGCAGGCACTATGTATATTGTGAAAGTGTTAGTAAGGTTAAGTGGTGTTGTAGGTGTTATTAGGCTGGGGATGCTCGGAGGTACGCCCAGGAAAGCTTGAAGGAGTGCCCCTTCCCAGAAATCAAGAAATCAACTTTCCTGGACAAAAATATTTCAAAAAAAAAGTAAATACCCTTCTATATGTGCATTGTTATTATGCTTCCGCAAATTGTTGGCCCTTTGTTATAGAATCGCCAAAAATTTGCAAAAAAAAACTGTTCCGTAAATTTGCACTTCTCGTTTATTTTGACCGGATCTTTGTATTGGATTGGATCCCATGGTGCTATTTGTGCGGAATATCGAGTTTGAACTTCCTGCGATTATTCCTTTGTTTAGTTATCTTGTCCTCTCTCACATACACATGCGCGCACAAATACCGGCCAGTCAATCAAATTTTATTTTCGTATTCAGGACTAACTCGAATCAAGTATTTCTGGAGAAAACCCATTTCGAAATTCGATATACAAAAAATAAGAGCAGGTTAAATTTAAAAAGCCTAAATCTTAAAAATGTTTTAAACAACTTCTCAAGGTCTCTTGAAAATATCAATCCACATTGAACTTTACGCGCAAAGAACTTTTAAAGAGGCTTTATTATGGAAATAGTATTTTTCTACAGTCATAATAAGCTGTCTGCTGTGTTCAACGCAAAAAACTGAGATACGTTATCACAGTTATAAAAATGGAAGCAAGTTAGAGATTTGACTAAAACGCTTGTATACTTGATGTTTAAATGGTTAAAAGCTGTCGTGTCATTTCATAGCCAATATTTAGCGCCAAAACGTTACTTCCATAAGAAAATTTTGCGAAAGATTTGTACCTTTTTAAAGAATTTAATTTTAATTGAAGCAAGATAAATGATTAAGGGAGACGTCGCCAGAAATATCAACGTCAGGTGATGCAGCGATTACGTGAGTCGGCCCACCTGGCACATCCTCAAATGGGATTGATTTTTTTTTTTTTTATTTGCGTTGGGATATGTTGCCGACTGATTCTGTGTTCTATACAGGTGTTAGCCTCAACTATAATCAAATAAAGATAAGGAATGAGTTTTAATTGGGTACCTTTTGGTGGAGTTGGGAGTTCGGCCGGTGATGGGCAAAATGATGTAGAAGTTTAGGGAGAACGTTAGCCGAGCATTATTAGAGTGGGAGAGCCCTTCAGAGGGCTGCGGGCTATATAGTCCTTTTCGCTCTCCTTTTTTGGAGCAAGCAAGCAATCCCAGGTGTGGTGGAAGTGATTTCCCACACGGGAAGGTATGACGTCAGTAGTAAGGCTTTACCCCGCATACCTTTTTACCTTTTACTCTTTCCTACCGTTATTATTTGGTATGTGCACAATCCCAAGAGGATATCCTGGTTACTGAAAGTTCTGCCTCCGGTGTGTGAAGCTTGGTTAAAAAAAAAAATATATTCTGGGGACTGTAGGCTGACACAGCCTCTAGGGATGTTCTGTATGTTTGCATGACCGCAAGAAAGGGAGCGCCATGTTTGTATGTATGTGTGTCTGTGTGTTGTGTAGAGAGTTTGCGGGAATGAGGTTGATGAAGTGTTGCGCCGCGCCTTTCGGTGAACATCGTGTGAAAGCCTCTGTGTTTACCAATACTCTGCTACTACAAACACACACACACACAAACAAATAAACAGAACTGTGAAAGAGTTTCGATCTATGTAGCAGTGGGCAGGGGTTGAAATTCACCTCCACCAGTAGTATACAGTAGATGAGAATAGCAGAGCGGTGGGCGAGGGAAGTTGGTTCAAATACCCTAAGTGATATATACTGTTTCTGTTGGAAATTAATTTAGCAGCTAGAGAATGTAACTGTTCTGTCTGTCTCGCTCTCTGTAGTAGAGTGCGCTAGGTGTTTTTACCGAGATCTCTTGAGAATACAAGTGACGCTGTTATTATTGATGCAGATCTTTTTAACTTGATCACTTTTTACGCTTGACATTTTCTTCCTGCAATGTTCTTCATGACAAATATTTTATTATTTTATCTCAACAACGAAACAGAGAGAAAAAGTGTGACGATGAGAGGGAGAGAGAGAGAGACGAGAGTTTTTAGTTAAAAATTTCAACTTTGTTTTCTAAATAACTCATCAGAGTGACTGCTGACGTCATTATTTTTGTTTCTATTATTGTTAGTGTTATTATAAAGTTTTTCTTTCTATTACTGCTTTGTTGCCAGACTGTCAGATATACTACATTATGTTTTCAATCAGGTTCCAATGTTTCTGGAACTGATTTTTTAAAAAAAACATTCTTAGTGATTGTATTATGATATATTGTGTCTGTTAATATGTGCAGCTATATATATATTGTCTCTGGGTATATGTGCAAGTATATATATTGTGTCTGTGTATATGTGCAGGTATATATATTGTCTGTGTATATGTGCAGGTATATATATTGTGTCTGTGTATATGTGCAGGTATATATATATATTGTGTCTGTTAATATGTGCAGGTATATATATTGTGTCTGTGTATATGTGCAGGTATATATATTGTGTCTGTGTATATGTGCAGGTATATATATTGTCTCTGTGTATATGTGCAGGTATATATATTGTGTCTGTGTATATGTGCAGGTATATATATTGTCTGTGTATATGTGCAGGTATATATATTGTGTCTGTGTATATGTGCAGGTATATATATTGTGTTTATGTATATGTGCAGGTATATGTATTGTGTCTATGTATATGTGCAGGTATATATACTGTGTCTGGGTATATGTGCAGGTATATGTATTGTGTCTGTGTATATGTGCAGGTATATATATATTGTGTCTGTTAATATGTGCAGGTATATATATTGTGTCTGTGTATATGTGCAGGTATATATATTGCTGTGTATATGTGCAGTTATATATATTGTCTGTTGTTATGTCAGGTATCTATATATATTTGTTCTGTGTATAATGTCAGGTATATATACTTGTTGTCTGTTATATGTGCAGGTATATATAGTAGTGTCTGTGTAATAGTGCAGTATATATATTGTCTCTGTGTATATGTTCAGGTTGCTAGTGGAGATATTATTGTCTGTGGATAGTGCAGGTATATATATGTGTCTGTGTATATGTGCAGTATATATATTGTGGGTCTATGTATATGTGCAGGTATATATTGTTTATGTATATTTGCAGGTATATATTGTGTCTGGTATATGTGCAGGTATCTGTAGTTGTCGGTGTATATGTGCAGGTATATTATATTGTGGTCTGTGTAATATGTGCAGTATATATATTGTTGTTGTCCCCTGTGTATATGTGCAGTATTGAGTTGTTCCTGTGCATATGTGCAGGTATAATATTGTCTCTGTGTATATTGCAGTATATATATTGTGTCTGTGTATATGTGCAGGTATATATATTGTCTGTGTATATGTGCAGGTATATATATTGTGTCTGTGTATATGTGCAGGTATATATATTGTGTCTGTGTATATGTGCAGGTATATATATTGTGTCTGTGTATATGTGCAGGTATATATATAAACAAAATTTCTCAAAAATGCAAACTCGTAGTAGATCTCAAATGTTGCATGATTTCATCCGACCCGAAGCTCTACACATAATATTGTTATTGTAAATACCTAGAGAGAAGCCTTGAACCCAGCAATATTATGCTGATAATAATACTGTAATTATCTTACATTAACCATTAAAGAATATTATATTTTGTATAGTTTTGTGTTGGTATATTTGCAGGATGTATCTACTATTAATGTATGTTTGTTAAAAAAGGAAAAGTTGTTTAGAATTGTGTTATTAGAGGTAGGTGAAGAACAATGCGATAATACAATAGGTTACTAAACCTATATTAAACAAACATAATATATTTATACAAACAGTAAACAATATTTAACAAAAATAAATATTATTCTATAAAAAATAACATGTTTTTTGTTGTATTTAATGTTGGTTAGACAAAGAGTTTGCAAAATGCACTTTTATTATTTAATTTTACTTTACGTAGATAATACATGTGTGCGATAAAATAATTATTTTGTTTCGCTAATTTAAATTTTACGGCTTATGTAGGTATTGTTCATTTAAAAAATATTAATCATCTTTATAATTTAGAAATATTAACATGTAATTAAATAATACCCTTATTTATTTGATTAAATAGCATATATATATATATAAAAATTGTTGTTTTAGTTCGAATAATTCGGATTATTGTTTTTTAATATTGCTAAAATGTGTCACAATGTATAGTACGAATTGTTTCAGAGAATGAACTTTCGATAAAAATTAACAATTTTTTAGTTCCTTTAGTTTATTGTTTCGTTTTGTTTTAACAAAAAGTTGGATACTAATAACTAAGTATAAATTAAAAGTTAATAATAACAAGGAATACTAGAAAGCAGAAGCTTTGTGAGGAAGAAAGCCACAAGAAAGAGGACCGTCGTCTGGAAGAAATAAAGGAGAAACAGATGATAAATAATTCATTAACTGATAGTATTGTTTTTACTTCGAATAGTAACAGAAATGATACTGTCAATATAATGATAATGGAAAAGGCAGTAAAAGATCGCTAGCTGGTGAGAGAGAGGATGACGTCAGAGCTCGTGTTGGGCGTCAGAATGGGTTAAAAATATCAATATAACCGTGGAATCAATAAGTTTAGATGTTCTTACCAGTTTGAGATTTCATCTGTGGATGTAATAAATGAAACCAACCATCACATTTGCCCAAAAATGTCAATTTTCCCGGCAAGATTTTCATATAAAAGTTATTGGTTTATGTTGTTTGTAGTTAAGCAGTGAACGTTTATTGAAATTCGTTGGAGCCGTTTTTGAGTTAATTGTGCAAAAAGAAGAAAAACTAAAGTGGCGCACGTGTTGGAAGGAAGGATGTCAGGCACTGCGCAGAGAGAGAGCAAGCCTGCCTCATGACAAGCGCCCTAGTCCACAAGAGGGTTGTCCTTATACAAGCAGGCTGTTTGCTTATTTAAAAGATATTAATACATATTGTACATTTAGTCTAGTAGTTAGGCTAATTAAATATGGGTGAAGGAATATCGAGTACTTCACCCAGCTAGGTTAGTAAGTTTAGGAGAAAGGAATATCGGATACTTCATCCCTCCTGTAGGATTAATGTATTTATTCTAATTGAAAATGTTTTTATATGAGAAAGCAAATGAATGGGACGCTAATAACCACAGTAGTTGATGTACTAAGTTTATTGTGCACGTGTTACCCTGTGCACGTGTTACTTTATCGTTCGAGCCGTGTTTGAGAAAATCACAAAAAACTGAAAAACCATTCAGTAATATCATATTTCCGGTTGATGGATTTTGACCGAAACCTGCGTCTGATGCGGTGTTGGCGCCTAAATGGAATACCAAGTTTGAGCTCCCTGCGATTTTTCTTTTTTGAGATATTCTGTTGACAGACAAAGGCCATTCGCTATAAACATTGGTTCCGAAAATGTGGCACAATCGCAATTCAAATAAAATTGATTGGTCTTTATTGTTATAGTGGGCGTTATTGGTGCTTATTAAACGAGATATAAGTTAGGGCTTCTCGCCAACACACACGTGCGCGCGCACCACATATACTACCCATTTTCATACATTAAAAACATTTACTTCTCTCTCAGGGAACATTACAACACACCACATATAGCCGTGAGTGCTCAGTTTTGAAAACTTGCCACGTTCGCAATACTTCCACTTCTTAAGAGTGGTATGATAAAATAAAAAATAATCCGACGTATTGCAGCAATTTGCGGACACACAATCGCCTATTCTTTTTAAAAATCTTTTACAAATATTTGTAAATAATTCATAGAAAGAAGTTATTAAACAAAGACAAAATAATAAAAAAGGCAAATTATTTCCTTAATAAAATATTTGAAAGATGAGACTTTTTCTCGTTTTATTTTCTCAGAAGAGGCAGAAAAAAAAAGAAGTCGGTGCGTAATAAGGGGTTATAAAGGAAAAAAATTAGTTTACCAGAGTTTGCTTTTTTAAAAGATGTTTCTTATTGCAGCAATTTTTTTTCTATTTTCTTTTTTTTTGTTACTGCCTGGAAAATTATTACGTTACACTGTTACTACCTGCCTTCTTCCTAAATAGAATGTTTTTTTTTTCTTTTCTTCTTGTATTTTCTTTTATCATATTTTAGTTTTCTTGTTGGAGAATGAAAATAAATAAATATGTAAAAAAATATCTGTACCAACACCGGCCGGCCGGAGTTCACTTCATGTGGTTCTTTCTCTAATGAATCATTAAGTACTCTTTTCAGTACTCTGTATTTGTACAAGGAATTGTAGGACAGAATGGTGGCTGAAAAAACCCTGAAAATTTCCTTTTTCATTAACCATTTTGTAATGTTACCATTGAACAAAAAAATGTGAGAGAAGGAAATTTAAGTAAAAGAAAGGAAGTAAGCCGAGGGTTTACTAAAATAATGTACGAGAAGGAGATCTCTAGGTTTACTAAACTAATGTACGAGGTTCTCTCACTTCCTGTTGCTTTAAGAAAGATGAAAGAAATGCGATCGCATCAAATTTACAAAACTGAGTTTTACATAATATTTTGAGTGGTCCCTGAGTAACAAAAATTTATTTAGCGAATGCTGCATTGTTTTGTTCGCAAGAAGCGATGGATATTCTGACGCATTTCGACCGAAGGTTCGGTCAAAAACTGCTGCCTTCTAAAGATACACTATTTAATTGTAGTATTGTAATGGATTGCGGGCGGCGTATCTTGCCTGTAGCAAAAAATCAGATTGCAATCCGCCCGACTCGCCACAGCTACGTCTCTCAGCAAGTCACTAGAGGCATAACGCCGCAACTCTCTACAACAAGCTATTCAAATTCTCCACCGTAAGGATGGTCAGGACCCACCTACCTCAATACCTTGGAGATTGTAACGAAGAGTAGCAGAAGTTTCCACAAGTATAATATAAGGGCTAGCTATACGTAAAATATTTGAGTGTGTAATTCAGTTCCACACACAGTCTTCAGGAAAACATCATCAAGCCAGGGTCTGCCATTTCTACTCAGGCTTCAGTCACACACTTCTATATCAGTTCTGTAAAGTCCTTGCAATACTCGGTTTCAGGTAAATTTCAGTGTTCAGTGAGTCGAAAGAAGTAAATCTTCTTCTCCATGTTCCTCTGTCCAACCCCACAAAAACCCCAATATAGTCACTACACAACTGTCTATCCCTGCCCACATAGTAAGCCCATTTAGAAATACTAAGAACACTGGCGAATATTATACAATATATAAAACTAGATACAAAATGCAGAATTATTGTCTGAGCAATGGTTAAATTTTAATGAAGCGGTAATGATTGTACAATTTTTCAAACTTAGTGCGATAAACAGTACTGACGTAGAATACCAAACAGAGGAAGAACGCCGACTCAGACGCTCCTCAATAGTAGAAAAAGAAGTAGAAAAGATGAAGACATTTTCTAGTTAAATTGTACGAGAACAGTTGTGTGCTGGCGAGAAAGGTGACAGTTGGTACTCACTGTATTGGCAGTAATAATATTGCTCCCCTGCTACCAACTAACTGTATGTTAGATCATGTAATACACTGCCACTCAATACTTCCCAACAACAGTTGGTAGCATTGTTTGAACCATTAAACCAAGGTGAATTCTTTCCATTTTATTGTTTTTATTATCTCGTCTCTCCTTTTTTTTTCCTTTTACTTTCCTTCCGTTTGCTGAAGTTTTACCTCAGTGTTTTTAGTACAATTTCCCTGTACTGTAAGTATAACAGTAGTGAAGGGTGTGGACAAAATTTTGTCCAGACATTTGATGCCCCAAATAACTTGCCCCTGCCGCTAACTGAAGTAGCGGCATATTACCACCCCAGTAACAATAATAACTGTGCTGACCCTTATCTGTTTATGGTTAGTATAATTGTCTGAACAGAGCAAAGATGTTAAGTATGGTACTTCTAAGATAGTGGCTTGTTTGCTGCATTAATGATACTACGCCGACTGTTTGTAGGGTCACCGGGTTAAAGATTATCTCCTACATACAGAACTGTTGTTGAATATAAATGATGTTGGTTATTCTAGTTGTTGGCGTTTGGGGTTTTAAAAAACAAAAAAGGAACGTGGAACAATCCTGCACGTGCAGAGAATTCTTCTTAATTACATCTTTTTATTACTTTATCCAACTGGATCTGTCTCTCGTCCGCACTCCCAAAGTGACATATGTTTTCATGACTTTGTTTCTAATCGCTTGTTTTAAAAATCTCTACAATAAAAATGTTTAATTTCTTTTTAAGAGGTCATTAGTATAATTAACGAAATGTTTACTTGGCAGTCAATTATATTTTACTGGCCTGTTTGCATTTTAAAATTTGATTTTTGTGCGAATTTTCTGTATTTATTGTCAGAACATCTGCAACATTAATTTTCCTTTGCATTTCATTCGAAAACGGCACAATAATAATCAAAAAAAGAAAATATGTATTTTGGGATTTCTGAAGTTTACTGTTTATATCGTGGGATGATCACTCAACCTGGTTATTAAAGTACAACCTGATTTCTATGAGGCAGCCTAATAAAGAATTTATTCAAAATGAAATTATAAGTTTCTTTGAAAATTTATATCCTTTTTACTGTCTCTTACTGGGAGCAGGTATTGCGATCGTGCCAAATTTTCGGAATTGAGTTCCCACCGGGAATACAGTTTTGAGGTCTCCTGGTCCAAAACAGTGGTTTTTAGAAAATATGGGTGAGTGTGCATACCATCGCATCTGAGACGATCTTTTCGGGAAAATCCATCATCCGAAATGCGAATTTATTGAAGATTTTCTTGAAACTTCCTATAGTATCTACGCATACCTATCACTTTTATTTGAAATATTTCCCCAAGACAATTGATTTTGAGGGGATGTGTGTAATGGAACAGTAGCGTTATGCTTTCCTTTAATTTGAAGGAAACCACTTGATCCACAAGTGATAAAACCACTTGATCACAAGTGGTTTTACCACCTACATGTTAATACATATTAAAAGGATTCTTTTGAAGAAAATCAGTAAACCGGAAGCCCAACTTTACAGAAAAGGCTTTAGAGTTTTTTGGGAATTTTCTCGAAAACTTTAGAACGATTTTCTTTACCCCGTGTTGGGGTACTTTGAATGACAGCTGTCGGGAGGCTATCATACATTGTCTGAGTGAGGCCTCTGGGTGTTCCAGTCTAGTTTCCGTTTGACATCTCTATTTGTACTTGTTTCACTACAAGTTACACTACTTGTTTCACACAAGCGCTACAGAGTAGCCTCCCCCCTTATACTCCAATTCTATACCTTACATGTCATTCATGTCTATTTACCTTATTTTAGGTTGTAAATTTCTCAATAAATAAAATCTGGTGTGAAACACTCACACAACTTTCTCTTACTCCTGTTCTCAAAATTATAATTGACAAATGATATAGTTTATGTACCAAATATAACGAAATTCGTCGGAAACTGACAAAACTTTTCAGTAAATGCGCACTTCCGGCTTACTAATTTTCTTAAAACTTGGAATTTTGGCCATCTATTTATTTCTAATTAGTTTTCTTTGGATAATCAACTATATACCATATAATCAACTACATTTGCAATATAATCAACTATGATGCCACTTTAGAGGAAGCTGTAACCCCACCCCTCCCCAAAAATACCCTTAAATGAATTTTCCCAGAGAAATGTTTTAAACAAAAGATGTAGATCTTTGCATGTTTAGTTTATATGAAGTTTCAAGAAAATCGTCGGAGCCATTTTTGAGAAAATCGCGAAAAAGTGAAAAAATCATTTAGTAAAGTGTTAAAACAAACGCACTTCCGATTATCCGATTTTTTTCATACTCGGAATTTCAACAACATATTTTATTTTAATTAATATTATTTAGATGGAATTGTGTAATAAACTGAAATAGCAGTTAAGATGAAAACCTAACCCTATCCCTCCCCCAGAAGTGCCCTTAAATGAATTTTACCGGAGAAATGTTTCAAATAAAAGTTGTAGCTCTTTGTATGTGTAGTTGATATACCAATTTTAAGGAAAATCGTCGGAGCCATTTTTGAGAAATCGCAAAAACGTAAAAAAAGCAACTAGTAAAGTGGTACTTCCGGTTGAGGGATTTGACAGATAACGCACCGTCAGATCCCATGGTGATAACTAAATGTAATATCAAGTTTCCACTTTCTACGGTTTTTCGTTTTTGAGCTATGCTGTTCACATATACACACACACACACACACACATACCATTTGCTAAGAACCATTCTTTTGGACTCAGGGGACCTCAAAACGGATATTTCCGGTGAAAATTCGAATCGAAAATTTGACACGATTACAATACTTCCTCTTAGGAGTAAGAGAAAGTAAAAAAATAAGAAATTACGCTGAAATATATTGAAGTTTACCTTGCTAGAAAAACTAGATTTAATGAATAGTCTGTATGTTTATATGAACAGTATAAACAAAAACGAAAATAGGTTAGCTCGTTCGATCAAAAGAGGATCCAACTGAATGATTTTTTTGTTTTGTTTTGCACCTGACTGAATTTACTCTTGTTTCTTCCGGTTTTTCTTAAAAACGATTCTAATGAGTTCCTTTAAACTTGCTGTACTTGCTGTACTTACTGCACACTCGCATTTGTTACAAGCGCATCTTATTTATTCTAAATGTTTCTTATTTCATTGATTTTATAGGGGTTCCGCCTCAAGTGGACTATTGAAATGTTCATGGTGATATTGTGATGTTATGTAGTGGTAGCTGTAGTGGCTTGAGCGGTTTTGTAAAGGGCTTGTGAGTATATATGTTTAAGAGAGAGAAGTGTCAGAAATAAGAAAGCAGTCACCACTGCTAACAATAAATATATTCTATTAAAATAATAACTACAAGTTAGTTGCAAGATATTATAAACTTATTAATATATTGTGGAACTGGCACTGATGCTAAGAGAGCGAAAAACAAGTGCTCTGCTTGAATGTCTAATACAGACGGTTCTTATTTGAAAGCAGAATGCAGGCTGTTCTTGAAAGAATGCCTTCTCTTCATAGTTCAAATCCTCCCGTGTGAGAAGATAGACAATGCTAACCAAGTTCATGAACTCTAAAAGACAAAGTCAACCAGGTCCTTTGAACTCTTTCTGTAACTGTAGTCTTCTACCTGTGTGTACCCTTTTTGCCAGCGAATGTTAGATTTTTCTTAAATAAAATATATTTGAAAATATATTTCTGGTATCCATCACACTATCTACCATCTGTTCAAGAAGGATCTTGACTAAAAATACCAACAACACTCACACCGACATGTCCATTCCTCATACACTAACTTAGCACCTGCAAAGTTCGTTGGTATACCATCTACCCAAGTTTAGCGTATATGCCCACAAACAAACTCCAGCCCCACTATCAAATAACGCACATACCATATACTGATACTTTACACTTAATGTCTAATCTGATAACTAAGGGAGCCACAAAACGTCTTTCCGCAATGGATTAACAATTAAGGTTGCAAGCTCTTTTAGGTTTCTGGGACCATTCTCACGAAAAACTTCCCCAATAACTAAAGTTTTCTTATGAAGGGCCGTTTCAAAATGTTAAAGTAAAACTATTTAAATGCAAGCGATTATGCTTTTTGAACAAAGTCGATTTTGAAAGTAAATTTGACCACTGGAATACAGGTTTTCCTGCAGTAAGAGAATATTGAGAGAGGTTTCGCCTATTTTAGATTATGCACGAGTAATATGTTGTGGCAATACTTATTGTCAATTCAGCTGAGTTATTTCTGTACTAAATGTTTTAAATTTGACTTTCTGTTTGGTTACAGGTGAGTAGAGCAAGTGAATGGTGTTTGCCGTCTGTACAGGTATGATTTTTAACATTGTTTCTTTATTTCTACATTGTTATCAAAACATCAAACCACTGACTTTGAAGAGGCTGTTAAAGACATGCACGTGTTTTTTCGTTTAAACTACACAGACTACTCATTAGCTACAAAAATTTGTATTAAATCAATCTAAATTAAAACGAATTTAACAAAAAAAAAAAAAACCTATCATACAGCCAAATAAGATCCTCATTGGGTACATCTATCGGTCAAGATTACAGCAAGAAACTTGTATGAAGAGACGTCACCAGAATTAATACAAGTGTATATTAATACTTCTACCGGAAGAAAGTTAATGAGCCTCAGACAGAGTGCATTAGCTAATTTGATTGGTTTGAACTTATGGTTCCTATTTCTTGGCATATAATTTTAGGTTATTAATTAATATTATGACATAACTCGCAGTGAACTCATTAAATTAATGGTTTCCACTAATTAATTAAAGGAGTAGACACAATGCACATTCACTTTCATGACATCTTGATGTCCAGTAAATTCATTATGGAGATGTCTGATTAATGGCCACCGAAGACCTACGCCTTTCCTCGAAAAACACATAGTACAGAATTTCAACTAACCTATTTCTGTGACCATTGATCTCAGTAACTGAAAGTGACAACAGAATTTTTTTGTTTCAGAAATAAACATTAATTTTTTTCATAGATGTGTATTTGATCCAATATTTCAGTACAGCAAAGTTTCTGTTTCTATGTAAATTCACATTTGGTCTAATGGTACTACGTAAAAAAGTAAAAAATTGAATAATATAGAAAGTGAATTATCTTACCTTATAATAATTGCATTTATGTTATAAAAATTAATTTGTGAGCTTCGGTCAATAAAAAAAAACTATATGACAACGTTTCAAAAGTATTGGCTATCTTTTTCAAGGTGTTATTTAGAAATGATATATCTTGTCAAATTTTGGAGATGGAAATGAAAAATTAATAAACATTTACCAAATTAAAACATTGCCAAAACCAAAAAACAAACATAAATAAAAATAAAAACTGCTTGCTCCATTGTGTACAGATTTCTCCTTAAGCCACAATGACCTCAAGGTGATCTATGACCAGGTGCCTAAGAGATGTATAGGAACACCTCAGAGTCATCTGTATTTGGAATCCCATTATATGCTGATTCTGCCGGCATCCCCAAGCTCGTTTTTCTAGCTCGTACGTGAATCATGTCAGACTTTTCACAATTGAAATTTTTACCAGAATTACATGGTTTAAGCTCCCCGTGCAGCCTATTCATATAAATTGATTTTGGGTGTTTCTACTAGATCTCGGGTAAAAGGCTATGTCCTCCCAATTTCAAAATATTGTATCATTGTGACGTTGAAGTCATATTATGGAAAATTGAATATGTTGTAAAAATCCCTAGTTTGAAGAAAAATTGTTAATGGAAGCTGCGAAATTAGCAAAGATAAGTTGAAGATATATTCTAAAATACTTTTTTGTTTAGATCAATGGGACAGTCTAGCGAAAAATCTGACATGATTCTAGATCAAAGTATAGCGATTATAACAATTTTCCAAAATGTGTTTTCACCAGAAATTCATGTTTTAAGGTCCGC
This sequence comes from Triatoma infestans, assembly GCA_011037195.1. NCBI lineage: Eukaryota > Metazoa > Arthropoda > Insecta > Hemiptera > Reduviidae > Triatoma > Triatoma infestans. The sequence continues at coordinate 333,459 of JAAEAF010014301.1, forward strand.
TGAGGCCGAAAACAAATGTTTTCGACGGTGTTGATAAGTACACATGAACACATATAAATACGAGTAGTATGTACACATATATAGAGGTAGATGGCAAATGTGGGCGTGGTCAGCATGATATTGTAAATTTCTGATTGGCCTAGCATACACCCAAATTTCACTAATTCAGTTCTACACTCTGGTTAGTTAATTATTTAGGGGTAATTATTTCTTGGAAAAACTAGTTTAGAATTTTTTTACTAATTTTCCTTCGTAGGTATTTTATAAATTATCAAATCGTGCAATAATCATTTTTTATAAAAGAAATGCTAAAAATCAAGTTATTTCTAACAGAATATTTACTGTTTTATATAATTAATGTAAGCTATACAGAAAAAATTCAGAATTTTCATTCCATTGTAGAAAAAAAAAGCAAAAGGAAATTAGACAGCAATGTAAGATGCACTATGTCCGCCATTTTGTATTTGACCGTTTATATTAATGGAACAAAATAAAATTGATGTTAAACATCCACATATATTTCTCCAAGGAATTCATAATATTTAGTTAAACAACTTTTTTTAGACCTGGAGTTTTTAGATATTCATTATGATCCTTAGATATGTCCTTAATTTTGTGTAGGTGGCGCAGTCCACAAAGATCACTATAAAGATAGTATTCTGTGTATGAGCTAATTCAGTCTTAATCCACTTTCTTGCAACAAATAAAAAACGGAATCGATTTAATTATTAATGTAATTAAATAAATAAATTGTAATAAGAGAAGCGTTATATATTAGAGTTCGAAAATCTAAAGACTATGTGAATTGGAGTAAGAGAAAGTTATGTGAGTGTTTCACATCATATATTTTTTTTTTTGTGTGTTGAAAACAGCATTTCGGAAAACTGGATTTCAACGGATTATGCGATGAAGAACCTTGGGCTTCTTATATAAAACTTTAAGTAAAGACTTTTGTAAAGTCTTGTATAAAGTCAACGCGGTGCTACCAGTGAGAGTTCAGGGAGCTAAACTTTTAATAAAAATTCCTAGATTACCTTCAAAGATTTTTTCCATGCTTCTTGTTAATGGGCAAGGACAGTAAACTGATTTTGTCCTGAGCATTGTTTAGCAGGGCTTCCTGAAAGTGGGCGAACATCTGAAGCCGTGACATTGAATAATGTTGGCTAACACGAAAAAGATCTTTGACATTTTCTAGTTTCACAAAACCACTAGAAAAAATCCAAGTTTTTTTTTTTTAAAGTGCCATCACAGCTGTGAGAATTGCTGCAAGAGAATGTTTCAAAGCAGATTTGCTTTGTTTTCCCAGTTAAATAGTAAAATCTGTGTTGGTGAAAAGTTGCTATACAGGTGATGTACTGATCATGAAATCCATAAAAACTGCACTCCCTTTTTTCCACCAAAAAAAAAAAAAAATCTAAATAAATACTTACCTAAACGCACAATATTTGGTTAATTTAAAGATATCTGGTCGCAGGAAACAGTGGAAATCCTGGTGCGGTGTGCCTACGTTAAAGGATGAACGAAAACAGCAATAAAAAAACAAACAAAATATCGCCATCTAGTTTATAAAGTATTCTATTGTTTCCTGTGTTGTTCTGCTCGTGGTGTGTATGTGTGGCATGTACTTTTTATCCAATACAGTTATATGCCAAGTGTTACTCCTGAATATGTGTGTGTCTGTAACGCTCACTGCAGAAAAATCGTTTGTCTTAGCTTCAGAAATTAATTAAGCCCACCCTTCCCCATGTGGGTCCTGATATGCCACATGTTTATTTAGTCATTTTTGATTTAAGGTTTTAAGTAATAATACTTGTACTAAGCCCACCCTTCAGCGTTGAGATTTGTGTAAAATTAGTAAGAACAATACGAAGCGCTTAGTAGTAGAATGCAGCTATTTAAAAGTGGGAGGAGGGGAACTGTCTTTGTGGTGTGCGTGCGTGTAACCTTTTATATTATTGTATGTACGTGTGTGTAAGCTTGTCATTGGAGAAGTTTACCATGTGGTACATGTAGACAACAGAGATAATAATGGCACGAAATAGTGTTTCATATGTGTTGAGATGTGCCTTCATCGCTTTCTGTAAACAAGTTATGGCTCTCATTTTGTATGAGAGTGTTGTTGAGGACAGATATGGGCATATGTGGTTATTGTAAAGCCCACTGGTGAGAATTGTATGAAAGTCAATAATTAGTGATGACAGTGAGGTTCACATAGAGTCAAGGACATCGTCAAGGCGTTCACATACAGTCAAGGTGGTAAGTGATGGTTTATGACGTGAAAGCAGTGAGAGAATGAGACAGCAGTACAAAGAGAGAAAGATAATAATAAAACTGGAAGCGGCTAGAAAATGCCCCCCCCCCAACCGTGGAAGCCCTGACAAAGACCAGTTGGTGCAGAGTTGTGCACACTCTGTACTTTCTCTCCACTGTCTGGTCTGGCTGTACAGCTACCACCGTCAATTGATCTTCTTTACTTCTTTCTCTCTTGTTCTTGCATCGTTCGACACTCTTATTCTCCTTTACAATGGACTAAATAAATCCACTATTATCAGACATTCCCGCCCCTCCATAATTATCCAATTAGCTTTCCACTGTTTGGCATAATATTCGTATCTTTTTTCTCTCTGGTTAAGTAGTGTTATTGTTATTATTCTGATTATGATAATGATATTATTTTTATTATCATTATCATTATCATTATCATTAGGGGGCGTCAATACTTAAGGTCATTGGCCAGCCTCCGGGCAGTGTTCTCCCGTTACATGCAATACCGCCCATCATCAGACATTGAGCTGTAGAGGTCAATGCCGAGTAAGACTGCTTAATCGAACCCCAGACTTTTGCGTTCCAAGTCCAATGACTACCCCTAGAATACGGTTATATGATTAATTAAATGGAAACGAAACGTCAAACATTCTCTTATTGCAGTGACTACAATTCTTGAATCTGTTGGTTGGGAAATTGGTTGATATCTGGGATCTCATTTTAGGAGATAAAATCGGACATTGCTGAAGAGAGAAGCTCAACTTTGCAGCTCTTGTAGAACACTCCCAGAAACTATTTTCCGAAAACAATGAATCAAATAAAAGTGTTAGATCTCTAAATTTAGTAGTTGATTTGCGAAATTTAAAGAAAATCATTGGACTATTGCAATACGGGCAAAAGTTCCGTTTATAGCAAATGGCCGCGGCCCTCTAAATGATTGTATTTCTTGTTGACCCATTTTGACCGATACTCAATTTCGAAAAGTCAATGTCTACCCAAACACCTAATTCAGACTTTTCGCTCAATTAAATAGATTTCGTATTCACAGGACCTCAAAACTTGTATTTCCGATGAAAACTTACTTTCGAAAATTTACACAAATACATCCTCTTACAGCGGTAGAGAAAGGAGACAATTTTTAAGTAATCAGAATTGAAAACAATTTTCTACCATTTAATATAATCGATCGAAAACTTGCGAGTTATTTAAGCGTTTAACTGTTTGTTGCTGGCTTAGGGATTTCCCGAATTTTCACTTTTAAAAATACCTTGTAATTTTCACTTCAAAATACAGAATACCTTGTACCTCACCCACACAAAGTTCAGTTGTTATGCATCTTCAAGCAGGTACCATTTAGTGATTTTCCATTTTGATCGTTATGAGAAATGATTTTCTATATTCTAGAATCATGGTTGTCCTCTATTTCATGCGACAGTGAACTGTGAGCTGGGTGGAAATAATGAACCAGGTAAGTTGGTGTGGAAGGTAATGAGATCTTCATGGACTGAGCAGTCTTTCTTCAAGAAAAGCTCAGAAATGAGGAGAAAATCAAGGCAACATTGTTCTGGAGGATCCTCCGAGTCTAAGGCAGACTAAAATTCTTCTGGGCAACTACAACGCATTAGATCTAAGGTATGCATCAGTCTGAGCAAAAATAGACTAACAGATTTCCTCAACTTGGATCTAAAATGTCATGGCGCCTGCAGATCCTACATGGGAGATGTAGAAGACTCCAATACATCATCTGACGACCAACTGCTGAGCAGGAGAAGTTTTAGTATCCTAGTTACATAGATTCTGAAGAAGGAGAGATCTTTCATAGAACCTTCCCAGATCTTGAAATTTCTGACAGAATTAGATATGAAAGGGGGCTTGGGGTTGAGGAGTTTCTCACGCTGACGTTAGATCTTTAAAGGTCATAGTATCTTTCGGATAAAAAATAACAAATCAAAAACCTCTCGGCCGACATCTTTTATTACCGCAGCATTTCGAAAGCGTCGTCACACTTTCTTTCTCTCGATGGGAACGGAGATTGTGATGTTAAAGTTTGTGCCAATGCTTCACACTTGAGTGTTTATAAAAACTCGCTTCCAACAATATACAATCAATTCATAAAGGGCACAATCTCTGTTGGTTCAGAACTTAAATGAACAAGTTTGACATTTTTTTTTCAGCGAGTCTACAATTAACAGAGTGAAGCTTTGCTCTCTAATCGGTGGCATGTTTTGCTTTGCTCCTTTCAGTTAGGCTAGGACACTCGACTTGTCGGCTGGCTGTAGGTGCCAAGACTGTCAGTGTTGTAGGTTAATTGAGCGAGACAGTGAGGATGAGAATGTTCGAAGATAGGTCATTCATCTGATAGGCCGAACTGATCTCAGTCATGTTCTCGATGTGAGATTCCCTGTGTACATGATTGAGTGTGATTGCACTGACTTGACTTGATTAGTTACTTTTACAGGAATAACCAATTACTAACCTGTTTATTTGATCATTTACATTTTCTTCACAGTTTTGCTTGTTGCCAAATTATACAGTTATTGCTAAATCACATTATCGTTACAACACTACAGTTGTAATAAAATATAGATTCAAGTTTTAATTAGGATGATAGATACTTAATTAAATGAATTAAAAATGAATGAATCAACAAAAATGGATCAGTAATAAATCTGGGAGGCGCCTTAGATGACATTAATAAAATATGTAGGTGTCTATAAATAAAAGACGATCGCTTGTTCAATGAATGGACAAAAGTCCTGAAGGTTGGTCGTTCAGAGAACTAAAAATATAGTTTCTTCTTTGCATATAAAGTAAGGGAGATATTATTTGTGTTATATTTATGTATAAAGAGTGATGGGGGTTACGGAGCACTGGAACGATAGTAACTTGAAATAAATATATATATACATACATACATATATATATAATAGAAGCAGAGAAATGGACAAATAAGTTGGGCGGCCGAGTGTATATATTGTGTGTGAAGTAGAAGAAAGGTCCATTTTGTGAGTGAAGCACAAAGTACACACACTTCGCTTTGCACCAGTACTTCACCTCCACCAAAGAACATCTGTTTGATCTATACATGTAAATAAATAAAGAACGTATCCATAAAAGAAATATACATTCAATAAACTAACTTTATATGATTTTATTTTTCTTTTTTCTTTTTACCGTTCTTTTATTTTTGCTTAATTTACTCATGTGAGTTTATTTTGAGCTGATTAATAGTTGTTCTAGAATGTTAGTTGTGTTAGATGTTCCAGGACTCATAGAGTGGCGTTAATAAATATCACCACCCATTTTGACACCCGGGAGAGTATCTGCCCCAGAGTACTCATTACATACAAACAATCTGATTACAATCAAGTTGCCTTCCTTAAATGGCCTAATTATGATTTATAAACTGCAGGGATTTGTTTAAAATTATTACCTTAATAATAATACATACACAATCTTTAAAAAAGAAATGTAGCTGTTATAATTGGTAATTGTTACAGCTAGCAAGCGCTACTGTTGACAGACACTATCAGGATATTGTCTGTTGTATCTAAATGTATTCTAAAGCTGTAAATCTGATTGTGTGATATTATACTATGTTCCATTAACCTGGTCTATAATCGAGTACCTCTCACGCTGTCATGGTTACAATGAAATTTGAGACACTTATTTACATGAAACTTCTATGGAATCGATACGTCTTACGTTACGTTACATCTTTCGATTAGATTAGGGTTGGAAATGACCCAGTCACAATACACGCGGAACATCGGTTTTAGACCATATCTCTGGTAACGGATTCAGTCCGTAGATCACTGCATACTATACCGCCTCTAGGGGCATGCACAGCACGAACTGCGAATTTCTCTGTTGTACCATTTGTTAGGGCGCAAATAATGAAATCAGAATTGAAATTTACAGACAAATTTCTCCTAATACAGTTCACAGATTTCCTTAAAAATCGTATTTTTTAGTAAAGTTTTAGTTATCTTTACTTCCACCAAAATGGTGTTACGTAATTTCATAAATGGGATCTATAATGGAAAGCATGAGTTTTGAGTTCTCGTTAGATCCATTTTCTTCTGAAAAATATTCCAAATAAAATAATTGGTTAATATTCTTTTTTTATTATACACCATTTAGAATTATGAAGGCTTTTTCAAGAAAATTGCATAAAAATGTTTACTTCCGGTCGTTAATCGACTATCACGATTGTATTTTTTTTTAAACCTAATGCCCACCATATGATTTACTTAGTAGATCCATTTGCTGATATTTAAATAGCACTTAGATGAAGGTCTGATGTCATCGCCACTTCCAGAACCCTTCAGATAATCAGTTTTTACTGGAAAAATATTTCAAATACAAGTGATAGGTCTATACGGTATAGTTAGTATGCGAAATTTTAAAGAGAATCGTATTTTGAGATAATTCCGAAAAACTAAAAAACACCAACAAATGAATTGCATTCCTGACGGATTTTACCTATAACTTCATGTTAGTTACAATAATGGAATAGTATATGAGTTACCTTATATTATTCGTTTTTGAAATATTTTCGCTCACACAAACACAAAGAGACCAATCCGAACTCAGACAAATAATTTTTCATACTCAAAGAGGTTCAAAACATGAATTACGATGTTAACATAATACTAAAAATTTGATAATCGCCTTAATTCCTGTTACAGAAAAATGAGTAATATTCAAATATACTTTTTAATTGAATCGATCTGTTCAAGAGTACAATAGTACTGTGATAATCCCCCCTCCAAAATCAATTCAAACGAAAGCATTAAAGGTTTGTGAGAGTATTATAATTAAATAGAGGAATATTGTTAGCAGAAGGGCCATAATAATAAGGATTTGATTGTAAATTTTAGAACTTGAAGGGGTGAAAAAATCGTAAGAGAGTGTACATTGGTACAGAACTGAGGGGGGATAAAACAAGAGACTCGAGCTTCCCCTCCTTCTATTCTTTGGTTCCAAGGCTTTTGGTACCAATTAATCTTTTTTAAAACCCTATTGTAGCATCCACCTAACCAACCAGTAAGGGTAAAACTTGCTTACAGAAGCGTGGATGGGGTGTTCTCCAGTCTTACAAATTAGAAAGACCGTAAGGAAGAAAAGGAAGTAGCCGAGAATAGAGTGTGAGCTCTCTGTGGACCGTGGTAAAAAGAAGGAAGTGAAAAAGTTTGAAGTGGCCAATAAATAATCGGTATAATGAATCTAGGAGAGGTTGTTCTGCCAGTGGACTGGGGAGCCCGACAAGCTGTTTGTATGTGCTGCTGTTTGTGTTGGGAGTGCGCAGCTCTGTTAAAGTGCTCCAAAATGAAAAGATGGATAATCTCTTATTCACCTTGCTTCTCCGTTTTCCTTGACTCCCCCCCCCCCCAAACACTTGGTGTAGTTTGTTGCAAAGCCTTTTCATTCTGATCATTAGGCTCGGTGCGACCGGAAAATAGAGCCACTACCACTCTCGATTCTCCTTATTATTCTCTTTCTTCTTCTTTTATTTTCAATTAATTAATTGAAAGTAGTTGAGTGCAGCGCTGAGGTTGCGAGAACTACCAGCCCCTCCATGATTCCAGTGTCACGGCTCCATCTGAGACCTTCCTTGCTCCACGCACAAATAATTAATTATTCAAGCTTTGATACTACTTTCCAACAACCTTTCACGAGTAAAGCATCGTATTCTGTGCCCTTAGGTTATCTGAAATTGAAATCTGTTGAAAACCAAAAGCATATTTGAATAATTATTTTTGCCCATCATGGTTTGTCTGAATTCGTGCTTTGTCTTGGGAAGTTGAATACGGACATCTAGTCAAAGAAATCTGTGTTACGTCTAACCTTTCTAATCAGCTAACAACAGCTATTGAGCTTATAGAAAAGTGCATTGGCTACCAAGGAGCTGGGACCTTTGGTCTCTTTTTCTATGGGATTGCCTGAGAGAGACAAATTTGTTTCAAAATAAAGTTCAAAATCGTTTAGACTCCGGAGAAAAAATATCTGACAAATGTTCTTCAAACCAGGAAATGACGTAATAAGACAAAGAGAAATAGAAAGTACGGGAAAGTGAACAAAAATTCCTCTATATACTGAATAATTTGATGTTTGTTCTTCTAATGTAATTTAAATAAATGAAGTTTGTATAGGGCAGCAAGAAGTCTGGTGATCTTCTCTTTCCTTTCGGCGGACATCAGGTTTATAGGAAGTAACTGGATTCTTCTCATTTACAAATTCATACACACTTGCAAAAGAATGAAACACAAATATTAATAATTAAACAGTAAATATAAATGAATGGTTGTGTTTTGTAGATTTAAATAATTTTAGATTCATGTATCTAATGCAATATTCCAACTTGTGAGTGTATTAGTCTTTGCTTATGTTGGCTGGAGGCGCTATCTACAATTTAGATTTGCAACTCACTTTATATTCAAACAGTCCAAATGACCAGCTATCATTGTTGCCAACCTTTAGTCACTAGTGTATAATCATCCTGCTAGAGTGAGCAGGGCTCGCCCATTCTTCTAATTAATATTATATTGAGTTTGCCTCCCTGCTTTGTCACACACAGTGGAAGGGGGCTAAACTTTGTTTTCATATAGATTATAGCCTCTCCAATTTTATCTGTCCATTATCTTTTCTAATCTAATTTGTTATACAGCTGCTCTGTTCTTACGATTTGGAAACACCTGGAAAAAGGATAGGGGAGAAATAAACTAGTTTATGATAGTAGAATGTTTAATTATGCTAGAATTATGCTACACAGTTGGAAAGGCAATTATGGACTTTTCCACTCTTTCTGTAAATAGAGATGGTTGATGAAACAAAGAAAAGTCGATGGTTGTGTGTCATCATTACACCAGAGATCATGCTCTCTTCAGAGATCATGAAATTCAAAGACAGTTTCATTCTGTGGTCATTGATAGGATCGGCTCCCATCTTCAGGATTTCCTGGTAAATAGTTAATGTCGCTGGTTCGCATTAGCCGAGTCAGGAAATGGTTGCAGTATGTGAAAACTGATTATGTCTTCTGTAGTCTGTTTATCCTGGAGGTTGAACTATAAAACACAAACAAAATGAAGCGAAAAAAATCATTGTTGAAAAACTTAGAAAATTATAAACTCTTCTTTAAATGAAACTCATTCCAAATTGACCAGTCATCTTTTCGTACTCAGTTATCAAAAAATATATAGAAATATTTCTACCGATAATTAATTTTTGATTACACTTTTTACTTTCTCTTATAGATGAAAGAAAAGGATTGTGATCAAGTCGAATTTTCGAATTTTAATTTTAGCGGGAAATAATAAGATGGAAAGAGAAATATTAAAAACTGCGATAATTTATAGGGCATGTGAGAAGTGCTATTTTCAGAATAGTGTGTGTGTTTGTATGCGTGTTAATAATATTTCAAAAACAAAAACTCGAAGAAAGCTCAAAATTAGTATTCCATTTAGATACTACCATCACATCCAATCATACGAAGGTTTCGCTCAGATTCTGACAGTCGGAAGTATGCTTCAGTGACTGATTTTACTTTTTTCATTTTCTCGCGATTTTCTCCAAAATGGCTCCAAAGATTTTTTACTTAATTCTCATATATACACACATATGTGCCTATCACTTTTTTAAGAAACATTTTTGCAAGAAATTTGATTTTAGCTGGCTCTAGAGAATCTGTAATGTTAGATTCAACTGTCGTAGAAGATTAATCGCGGTAATGGATTACTGTACTATTGTACTACTCTTATGCATGCTGAAAATATAATAAACGTTTCTAAAAGTTCCAAATTTGAAGACAATTTCTTAATTATAATATAATTGTATTTACTAACTGCAATAAGAAATGTTGTAAGAGTTTTCCGCAATAGATTTTTTTCAAAGGGGGAAAATAGTGTTGAGAAATTAAACTAAGATTTTGTAAAATCAGACTGCATTATGGGGAGAAGAGAAATGAAGATACTCGTAGATCCACGTGTGTAGTGGATATCAGCTGTTGGAGATTTTGCTGAACTTCCTGCTGAGATGCTGAGATATTTAGTAAAAATGGTTATTGTGATATTCTGGAAGCGCAGAGTGCTGGGTTGTGTACGCTCTCAAGTGATCCTTGCTGGTTGGATAGAGCAACAGGTGTGCAGTTAGTGCTGTAAGACTTCTTACAAGGGCCCCCTGTTGGCCAGGCGCTCTTATTCAACAGCGAGAGAAATAGGCGTAGAATAGTCTATATAGGTGCACGCCCATGAACTACACCAATATGTTAAAAAAGCTATTGAAATAACCCACAGTTCTTCTCTCAGTCTTCCCTTACAATCATATACATAAACATTTGCGCTGATTTTAGCGTACCAACTTGGAAATCAATACTTACAATCGTTTTGGCAAACAGCCACAATATTGGCACTGCCTCTGCTATCTTTGTTACCAGTATATAGTCATGTATAAAGATTTCCTTAACCATTTTATTTCATTTTTATGCTATATTTCCTCTTTACCTGTGTGTTGTGTACAGTATATTTACAGTAAGTAAAAATGAAAGGGGAAGAGAAAAAATGTCCGATTTTGTTTCCTCTTTTTTTATGTTCTCCTTCCTTCTAGTTGGTGATTGTATTTTTATATTCTTTGAAACATCTTTATGTCTTCCCCAATTTAGCAGGTAAAATACAATACATTCCATGTATTCAGCATATTGTGAGGTAGGGATTCATCAATATTTATATTTTAATTTCTTATTCAAGTAAAGTCGTATTTTAACTTAGAAGTATTCGCTTTCACACGAAATCTTAGCTTTATGCATTTGTATTTCAAAAATCTGACAAGTGAAATTGAATTTTATAGGATACACCTAAAATACAGGATACATTTTACAGAATACACCTAAAATTTATTTTATTGGAAAAATAAAACTGTATGATTACATTTTTGAGTAAATTTAAATATTAAAAACAAAATTTGGGAGTTTTTCTTTTTTCGAGCCAAAACAGTTTGTGTTTGGGCCCCGATTTGGAAAACTAACAAATTATCAAATCATAAATTTTGACTTTTTGCAATCCTCCTCGTTTTAGATTTAAGCTGTTCACAAGCCATAAAATACTTAATAATAATTTATATATTGAAGTATCCCCATTTATAAATAAATTGAAATATTTATTGTCAGTGAGATTTTCTTACAACCTGACAGGTCGAACTCTGTTGAGTTAGTAAAAATGTGGTTATGAAAAATTCACAGGACATTTTCTTAGTTTAAGTTTCACGTATTTCAGGTTTATGTAGTGGAAGAAGCGAATTGAAATAGATTTTATATTTTAAGTAAATTCAGTTTTAAAAGGTAAAAGGCAAGTTGGCCGGCAGAAGGTAAAAACCCAGGTACAAGACAACAGTTACAAGAAAAGTCAAAGCACTCAGACTATTGTCTTTTAACCCTGTAATTTTTATTTATACTTATTACCTTTAGTAGTGCATCTTAGTTCATTTATCTTATTCATTCTAATTTATTAGTTATTTATCTTCTATTTATTTCTAAGTATTTCTTGTTAATAGTTACCATTTTTTACGTTTAAATTATTGTTCAAATACAGCTATTTTTATAAAATCCGTGTTAATAATTCGAGCACTAACTCCAAAAATATCTAAACTAACTTCCCTCTTCAAGACATCTACTACATACCTCAGGAATCACATTAAACGATTCCTCTACATCTTGTAGTATCAAGGTGGGATCAGATCATCCAATAAACGATTCCACTACAACCCTCTTCTAGAAATCAAATATAAAGGGCAGGTTTTAAAATACTAAGAGCAGCATTGTTTGACGAGTTTAATTTCAGAATTCAGCCAGTATTTATTCGAGAGAGAACATCGGTGCTAGTTAGTTAAGTGAACATTTGAATTTAAATCAATCTAGCTAAATATTTGATTCTGTATATTTATAAGATAATTCAATATTCACAATTAATAATTACTTTGTAAAGTTACTAAATTAATATATAGTTAAATTATTTATTTAAAACAGTGGTTCCTATACTCTCTTCTCTTAAACATATTCACACACAAACCCTTACAATAACATTCACGCCACATGCATACATACATACATATATACATACAACACACCTCACCAATAACATTAATTGATACATATAATTATATTTAATTGATACATTTTTCTTTCAGAATTGTATTTTCAGTGAACCGTTTACTTCCCTTAATAATATCCAGATATCTGAGCTGTGTTACTTACAGCCATGCCTCTTTTTTTTAATTCTGAAAACGGTTAAACAAAGAAGAAAGTGTCCTGTGAATTTTCCATAATTACATTTTTACTAATTCAACAGAGTTCGATCATGTCAGGTTGTCAGAAAATCTCACTCACAATCACTGAACTTGATGAAGCAGACTCTTATGATGGTAAGAAATGCGAAACCGTTCCCAATTGATTTGCAATCGGACAGACCAATCTTAGCTACTGATCAGTATTCCAGATCCAAACCATCTATTCAATATCAATATAGACAGTGCAACGGTACAATGAATTGAACTGGCCTATTAGAACCAAGTTGTACGGACTAAAGTGAGATGGAGTTTCACCAGATAAAGGACAACCAAGAAAATCAATTATCCACGATAAATGTTTAAAATAAATTTGATATGTAGCCTTTTTCGAAAAAACTTTCAAAAATAGAAGAAAATCCTCAAACAATTTTAATATTTCCGGTTCGATTTTTACGGAATATTGTACTGGACCTCCTTTATTGCTGACGGCACTGAATCTGAAACATTCTGTTTTTTGCCACATACGTGACCATTCGCTGAAATATTTCTACTTTCTCTTACTGCTGCGGTAAGAGAAAGTATTGCAATCTTGTCAAATTTTTGATATCGAGTTTACACCAGAAATACGAGTACATGTCTTCAGAACCTTAGAGTCTAAAAAAAGTGGTTTTTAGACATTTTTTAGTGTGTTTGATGATTATTTGTGGTTAGCATAATTGAGTTGATTCAAACTTGATATTTGGTTAAAGCCCTACTAGAGAATCCGAAAATAAGCTTTTGGTCAAAATCCGGTCAACCGGAGATATCTACCACTTTACTGAATGGTTTTATTTTTGGCGATTTCTCGAAAACAGCTCCAACGAGTATGTACTTAACGACGATCTTCGAATTTAACGTTTAAAGAGCTACAACTTTAATTTGAAACATTTTTCCTGGAAAATTCATTTAAGGGGGGGGGAGATTGGAAGAGAGATGGCTTAGTTTTCCTCTAAAGTGCTATTTTAACACGATTTTATCATTTAAATATTATTAATTAAAATTAAGTATATTGCCAAAATTCAGAGATTGAACTAAATCAGACTGAACAATTTTTTGAGTTTTGTGCGATTTTTCTCGATAAAAATAGGTTGGAGTTCATCAAGCTTGGTATTCTAATTATACACACAGAGGCCTGTCACATTTGTTTGAAACTTTTCCGAGGAAGTTCATTTAGGGGGATTTTAGGGGAAAGCTTGTGCTTTCCTAAAAAATCGGTTTAAGTTCAGAATGTCTCAGTGATGTAATATTGAGGAAGCAATAACATTCATAAGTTTAATCATAAACATCCAATAAAATGATAAATTTGAAGAACATTTGCCTTTTATAACTGTAAATTGCAATAAGAAAAAGTCACATGAGTGTTTCACACTGGCGCCTCAAAACATGAATGTTCAAAATTCAGTCATTTTCAAAATCTTATGGGATTTTAAAACTTAAAATTTAAAATATCTAAATCGGCTTGAATCTTGGACAAACTTTTTTCAAGTTTAAACAATTAACACATTCCGTACAATCCTAGTAGATATGTCAAGATTAAACAATTGACCTAATCCGTATAATCCTAGGAGATATTTCAAGTTTAAGCAATTAACGCAATCCGTGCAATCCTATAGATAAATTTGCCAAACTTGGAATTTTCTGTGACCTTAATATGACGTACTACACTACACCTGTAGATTAGAGTTTTAGGTTTTTAGTGCCTTGGAATATGGCTATTGGAATATGGCTATCATGCACCACCAAAATTTCTAACGTTAAAGTCAGTCTAATTCACAGATTCCCCAGAACTTCCTCATATATTTTTTCAGCACAAAGGTTTCAAATAAAAGTAGATAAGTTCATATAATGTGAGTTATCATTCCAAGTTTAAAGAAAATTATTCCAGCCGCTTTCACTAAAATCCCCCCCCCCCAAAGCAGGAATGCTTTTCCGGTTAATCAAGTTTCTTCAAACTTGGATTTGCAGCAACACTTTCAATGCACCCCACGTACAGGTGTAATACTGTACATTCTATTGAAGTGGCATCTCGGAGAATATGAAAGCGATGATAGTTGGTAGCTCTAGATATGTTAGTGGCATCGATTTTGAACATATCCCTAGGATCAATAATGGTAACATTGATCTACCTTATGTTGATATTGCTAAGATCTTGGGGGGTTACCCTCAGTAGCACCCTAACTTGGCATAATTGGGCATAATAAGTTGGTGTTGTGCCTTGGTACAGTATAGTCGTGTCAGTTAACTCTCTGTACTTTTTTTCGATTTTTTTTGGGTTGTAGTAGTGAAAATAATTGGTTTTTTGTTTTAAGTTTCTGTTTAAATCGAGATTTATACGTTAGTGTATTTCAATTCTCATTTTATTAATTGCAAGCAAAGTGAATTTGGAACTATTTTCTTTAAATTTGTTGAGAATATTCAGGCGGACGAACATGCCTATTGATAAGGTAAGCAGTGGGGTACAGAGTGGGGGTGAAGCAACAATAACTACTGTATTAGATAGAATTGAACACATGTACTCTGAGCTTTTATCTCTCAAAAAAGATGTTACTGACAGTAAAACTGAAAATAAAAATATTGTTTCATCAATAAAATTACTGGATGATAACATTAGCAAGCGTTTCATAAATTTTGAGAAGGATTTTAAAAAGATAAAGAAAGAAAATTTAATTTTAAAAAAAGAAAATCAACAATTAAAAATAGAATTGAATTGTTGTAAGGCAAACATAAATAATCTCATGAATTTGCACTATTCTAATAGAATTAAAATAAAAAATGTGCCGTCTAATGATAATGAAAACTTATTCGAAAAATTAAAATTAATAAGTACCACTATTGGTGTAGAAATCGAGATGAATGATGTTGACTATTTATTCAGGGCTAAAAAGCGTCATTCTAATTTTAACCCGCCAATAATTTTTAAATTCCTCAGAGTAAATAAAAAAATTGAATTCTTTAAAGCATATAGACTAAATAAAACTAAATTATGGAGTGAACTATTTGATGTATCACAAGTTTCATCTCAAAAAACTCCAATATATATTGAAGAAGATATGTGTAAAGAAACTTATGAATTATTTAAAAAATGTAAGCAATTACAGAGACAAGGAAAGTTAAAATATGTATGGGTAAGGAATGGGTTAATTCAAATTAGAAAACAGGATCATCTTGATATTATTAATATTAGAGAGGTTCAGGACCTAAAACTAATCGATAAAGGTATTGATTTCGTAGAAGATAGTGCCTCTGTAATTTCAGAAGGTTCTGAAACCGATTGTACTGATAAATCTGATCTAAGTTCATCTAAAAAACGAAAAATTATGAACCTGAGAACTCGTACAATACCGACATTTTTTGAACAAAGTGCATCTTCTATGGAACCAAAAAACTGTTAACTCCAATTCAAAATAGTGCTATTATAATCTCGGATAAGGATATTTCTGAAGATAAAATCAATAATAAAGCAATAGACTGTCAGATATATGCGCCAGATAGCTGTAACGTGCATCTGGAAACTTTTTCTCAAATACGAATCGCTTTCTGGAATATTAGAGGCATGAAAACTTTGTTTTGTATGAATTCTTCAGAATTATCTACTATGCTAGATTGTCACATTTTATGTTTTCTGGAAACATGGACTTTCACTGAGGACTTTAGTCGACCAAAGTTTTTTGAGGACTATGAATGTGTTGTTAATAGAGCTATTAAAGTCCACAACAGAGGAAGAGCCAGTGGTGGGACGATGATTCTGGTGAGAAAAAATATCCTACGATCAAATATACAAATTTTATCTTGCACTGAAAGCTGGCTTACGGTAAATTTAAAAATTTTTGATGAGATTATTGTGCTATGTGTGAATTACTGGAAACCTGGACTTGCTGATGACACCCTTTTGAACTCCTTTGCCTCTGAACTTCATGATATATCAGTAATGTTCGGCTCAAATACTGTCATCGTTGGTGGCGATTTCAATGCCCGGATAGCAGCACTTAATTCCTTAAGTGATGAGATCTTTGACGGCTCAGTGTTGTGTGGATTTCGTTCTGTGTGTGATGATGTAGTGTCTCCGAGGGGCATAAAATTAGTGAATTTAATGGAGGAGTATGGTTATTTTGTTTGCAATGGTCGTTCACTAAGCGATTCACCAGGTAATTTTAGTTTTTTATCAGATCAAGGGTGTAGTACTATAGATCTCATTTGGTGCTCTCATAATAATTTGCAATTTATATATGACTTTGAGATTAAGAATTTTTCAGATATTTCTGATCATTTTGGCGCATTGTTAACATTAAATATTAATAATCTGGATAATTTTTCCAAAGTTGATTTATCTTCAGTGTTAGATGACAAGGGTTATACTATTATTGATAGACAAAATTCTAAATTATTAATGTATAATTTGATATTAGGAAATGATTCTTCAATTTATTATAATAGTGAAAATCCTGATTTATTGTTTAATAATTTTAAGTGTGCTGTTCTAAATGCTATGAATTGTAGTAATATTATTATAAGGCTTCAATCTAGAAAATTTAAAATTAAAAATCAGCCATGGTTCTCCTATGAGTGCTTATTAAAGAAAAGAGAAACCTATAAATATTATAGAAATTATAGAAAAAATAAAAATCTGGACAATCTCTCAATTTACCTCAAGTGTAAAAAGTCATATAGATTACTCATTAGTCAATGTAAGTCTTCTTATTTCAATAATATTAGGGATTCACTCTCTGATATTAAAAACTCGGCAGAATTTTGGAAAACCATTAATAGATTTCGAAAACGAGGAAACGTATATTGTCCCATCTCAATAGAACAGTGGGAACTATTTTATAAATCCCTGCTTCCTCCTAGGCCGGTGATAGATATAGATCTAAATTTTTTCACTGTATTTGACCCAGATTTAGATTCGGATTTTACACTGGAAGAACTAATGGTTAGTGTACAAAATTTGAAAAATCACAAAGCAGCGGGTATAGATAATGTACCAAACGAGTGTTTTAAGTTTTTAAATACCCAGTGGTTACATTATTTGTTAAACCTGTTCAATGTTGTTTGGAAATATGAGACAATCCCGAATGATTGGTTGAAAGTTAAATTAAAATTTTTGTTTAAAAAAAATGATGTATCGGACCCGTATAATTACAGACCTATTTCTTTGGTCAACTCTATAACAAAGTTATTTACTAGCATTTTGTACAATAGGCTTATTACCTGGGTGGAGAGCAGAGGGTTGATACCCCAGGAACAGATGGGCTTCCGAAGAGGGAGGGGTTGCGGGGATGCAATATTTGCCTTGGCTGGAGCCATTAGTATAAATTTACGATTAAAGAGGAGGCGCGTGTTTGGAACATTTGTAGACTTGAAGCGTGCTTTTGATTCGGTTCCGCACGCACAATTATGGAGTAAATTAAATGGTCTGGGCCTTAATGGCAAGCTATTGCGAGTGATAATGTCTTTTTATAATGGCACAAATATTGTCATCTCGCAAGGTGATTCCTATTCTTCGGAGATTCCTTTCACTCAGGAGTATTACAGGGTGAAATTTTAAGTCCGCTCCTGTTCGCTCTCTATATATGTGATTTGGTATGTTTCTTTGATAGTAATGGTGCTCTTGGTGTGGATATTGCTTCTAATAAAAGTTTAAACATGATCCTATATGCAGACGACATTGTTATGCTGTCTAGTACCCGAAATGATGCGCAATGTCAATTAAATTTGTTAGAAAAGTATTGTCAGCTATGGGGCTTAACTGTGAACGTTGATAAAACTGTTGTCCTGCCTTTCCAAAGAGGTACTAGACTTGGTGAAATTAAACATTTATTTTACAAGTCTTCCAGGCTAAATTTTGTGAAAAAGTTTACTTATTTGGGTGTGGTGTTTACAAGTTCCCTAAAATTTCGAACTGCATGTGAGGAATCTATTAAGAAATTTAACATAGCTAAGTCACTTGTTATAAATATTCTGAGGAATTGCAAATCGGATACGTGGTCGACTAAAGTTCGCTTATTTGAGTCATTAGCAGAGAGCGTTCTACTTTTTGTATCTGAGGTTTGGGCTTGTGATTATTCTGATCAAATTGAAAGAGGCCAGATTAGATTCTTAAAAATTATTCTAGGTTTAACACGAACAACTCCTGACTCTTACGTTCGAGTGGAGACAGGCAGAATCCATACCAAATGGAAAATATTTAAAAGAATGATAAATTGGTATACTAAATTACTAAATATGGATTCAGATAGTTTAACCAAAATAATTTATAATAGAATGGCCGAATTAGTTGATATTAATCTCATATATAACTGGTGTTGTACATTTAAATCCTATTTAATTTCTATTGATAAATTGGAGATTTTGAACATTCAAAGTAGCTCACAGTTAGTACGTATTAAAAATGATTTGATTGAATCTTTCAAAAACTATTTAATATCTAAGGACATTGAGTTTGTAATGAATTCTTCATTTAATTTGCACTTCCGTTTCTGTAGTTCGTTGACATTCGGAGAAGAATATTTATTAAACAATAGATGTCATATAAATAAGATCAGGATTTTTGCACAATTGAGATTACTTAACAAAAAATACCCTTCATTATACCTGAACCTTAAAAAATATAAATTCTTTCCAGACAGTTTATGTTCTCTTTGTGCGTTAAATCATAAAGATAATATCTATCACTTTCTTTTTTATTGTAACAAGCTTGATAAGCTTAGAGAAAAATATTTAGCGAAATATATTAATTTTTCTCCTGTATCTAATGAAGAATATGTATCAATGGAAACTTTGTTTTATAATAGTGACTTTAATAAAATTAATGACATATATTTATATGTCTTAAAGGGTCTAGAAGTGAGAGCAATAAACTGTTTAAATAATTGAAACTGGTATTTTGTAAATTTAAGCTTTTTAACTTGAATGTAATTACTTGTAACATGGAAATGAAAAAGAAAGTTAATAGTTTTAGATTATTAGTTAATTATCTCCATATACGACAGATATCAATGGCGATGATTATTTTCAGAATTATTATTAATGGCTAATGGAAGTCTATATTTTAGTTATTTCATACCTTTTGTTTATGAAGACAGGTTGTTCTTTTTATTTTGTTTTAATTTTTAAATGTTCATACCTTGTAAGCGAACTGTTTACTGTTTATTTTTATATTATTTCTGTCTTATGTTACGTTCCTTTTGCTTTTGTATGTTTATATTTATTGTTTGTAATGTTTGGTATACACCGACCCTTTGTATAAGATGCTATCTTGAAACAAATAAATTAATAATAATACTAACTGCAATAAGAAATGTTGTAAGAGTTTTCCGCAATAGATTTTTTTCAAAGGGGGAAAATAGTGTTGAGAAATTAAACTAAGATTTTGTAAAATCAGACTGCATTATGGGGAGAAGAGAAATGAAGATACTCGTAGATCCACGTGTGTAGTGGATATCAGCTGTTGGAGATTTTGCTGAACTTCCTGCTGAGATGCTGAGATATTTAGTAAAAATGGTTATTGTGATATTCTGGAAGCGCAGAGTGCTGGGTTGTGTACGCTCTCAAGTGATCCTTGCTGGTTGGATAGAGCAACAGGTGTGCAGTTAGTGCTGTAAGACTTCTTACAAGGGCCCCCTGTTGGCCAGGCGCTCTTATTCAACAGCGAGAGAAATAGGCGTAGAATAGTCTATATAGGTGCACGCCCATGAACTACACCAATATGTTAAAAAAGCTATTGAAATAACCCACAGTTCTTCTCTCAGTCTTCCCTTACAATCATATACATAAACATTTGCGCTGATTTTAGCGTACCAACTTGGAAATCAATACTTACAATCGTTTTGGCAAACAGCCACAATATTGGCACTGCCTCTGCTATCTTTGTTACCAGTATATAGTCATGTATAAAGATTTCCTTAACCATTTTATTTCATTTTTATGCTATATTTCCTCTTTACCTGTGTGTTGTGTACAGTATATTTACAGTAAGTAAAAATGAAAGGGGAAGAGAAAAAATGTCCGATTTTGTTTCCTCTTTTTTTATGTTCTCCTTCCTTCTAGTTGGTGATTGTATTTTTATATTCTTTGAAACATCTTTATGTCTTCCCCAATTTAGCAGGTAAAATACAATACATTCCATGTATTCAGCATATTGTGAGGTAGGGATTCATCAATATTTATATTTTAATTTCTTATTCAAGTAAAGTCGTATTTTAACTTAGAAGTATTCGCTTTCACACGAAATCTTAGCTTTATGCATTTGTATTTCAAAAATCTGACAAGTGAAATTGAATTTTATAGGATACACCTAAAATACAGGATACATTTTACAGAATACACCTAAAATTTATTTTATTGGAAAAATAAAACTGTATGATTACATTTTTGAGTAAATTTAAATATTAAAAACAAAATTTGGGAGTTTTTCTTTTTTCGAGCCAAAACAGTTTGTGTTTGGGCCCCGATTTGGAAAACTAACAAATTATCAAATCATAAATTTTGACTTTTTGCAATCCTCCTCGTTTTAGATTTAAGCTGTTCACAAGCCATAAAATACTTAATAATAATTTATATATTGAAGTATCCCCATTTATAAATAAATTGAAATATTTATTGTCAGTGAGATTTTCTTACAACCTGACAGGTCGAACTCTGTTGAGTTAGTAAAAATGTGGTTATGAAAAATTCACAGGACATTTTCTTAGTTTAAGTTTCACGTATTTCAGGTTTATGTAGTGGAAGAAGCGAATTGAAATAGATTTTATATTTTAAGTAAATTCAGTTTTAAAAGGTAAAAGGCAAGTTGGCCGGCAGAAGGTAAAAACCCAGGTACAAGACAACAGTTACAAGAAAAGTCAAAGCACTCAGACTATTGTCTTTTAACCCTGTAATTTTTATTTATACTTATTACCTTTAGTAGTGCATCTTAGTTCATTTATCTTATTCATTCTAATTTATTAGTTATTTATCTTCTATTTATTTCTAAGTATTTCTTGTTAATAGTTACCATTTTTTACGTTTAAATTATTGTTCAAATACAGCTATTTTTATAAAATCCGTGTTAATAATTCGAGCACTAACTCCAAAAATATCTAAACTAACTTCCCTCTTCAAGACATCTACTACATACCTCAGGAATCACATTAAACGATTCCTCTACATCTTGTAGTATCAAGGTGGGATCAGATCATCCAATAAACGATTCCACTACAACCCTCTTCTAGAAATCAAATATAAAGGGCAGGTTTTAAAATACTAAGAGCAGCATTGTTTGACGAGTTTAATTTCAGAATTCAGCCAGTATTTATTCGAGAGAGAACATCGGTGCTAGTTAGTTAAGTGAACATTTGAATTTAAATCAATCTAGCTAAATATTTGATTCTGTATATTTATAAGATAATTCAATATTCACAATTAATAATTACTTTGTAAAGTTACTAAATTAATATATAGTTAAATTATTTATTTAAAACAGTGGTTCCTATACTCTCTTCTCTTAAACATATTCACACACAAACCCTTACAATAACATTCACGCCACATGCATACATACATACATATATACATACAACACACCTCACCAATAACATTAATTGATACATATAATTATATTTAATTGATACATTTTTCTTTCAGAATTGTATTTTCAGTGAACCGTTTACTTCCCTTAATAATATCCAGATATCTGAGCTGTGTTACTTACAGCCATGCCTCTTTTTTTTAATTCTGAAAACGGTTAAACAAAGAAGAAAGTGTCCTGTGAATTTTCCATAATTACATTTTTACTAATTCAACAGAGTTCGATCATGTCAGGTTGTCAGAAAATCTCACTCACAATCACTGAACTTGATGAAGCAGACTCTTATGATGGTAAGAAATGCGAAACCGTTCCCAATTGATTTGCAATCGGACAGACCAATCTTAGCTACTGATCAGTATTCCAGATCCAAACCATCTATTCAATATCAATATAGACAGTGCAACGGTACAATGAATTGAACTGGCCTATTAGAACCAAGTTGTACGGACTAAAGTGAGATGGAGTTTCACCAGATAAAGGACAACCAAGAAAATCAATTATCCACGATAAATGTTTAAAATAAATTTGATATGTAGCCTTTTTCGAAAAAACTTTCAAAAATAGAAGAAAATCCTCAAACAATTTTAATATTTCCGGTTCGATTTTTACGGAATATTGTACTGGACCTCCTTTATTGCTGACGGCACTGAATCTGAAACATTCTGTTTTTTGCCACATACGTGACCATTCGCTGAAATATTTCTACTTTCTCTTACTGCTGCGGTAAGAGAAAGTATTGCAATCTTGTCAAATTTTTGATATCGAGTTTACACCAGAAATACGAGTACATGTCTTCAGAACCTTAGAGTCTAAAAAAAGTGGTTTTTAGACATTTTTTAGTGTGTTTGATGATTATTTGTGGTTAGCATAATTGAGTTGATTCAAACTTGATATTTGGTTAAAGCCCTACTAGAGAATCCGAAAATAAGCTTTTGGTCAAAATCCGGTCAACCGGAGATATCTACCACTTTACTGAATGGTTTTATTTTTGGCGATTTCTCGAAAACAGCTCCAACGAGTATGTACTTAACGACGATCTTCGAATTTAACGTTTAAAGAGCTACAACTTTAATTTGAAACATTTTTCCTGGAAAATTCATTTAAGGGGGGGGGAGATTGGAAGAGAGATGGCTTAGTTTTCCTCTAAAGTGCTATTTTAACACGATTTTATCATTTAAATATTATTAATTAAAATTAAGTATATTGCCAAAATTCAGAGATTGAACTAAATCAGACTGAACAATTTTTTGAGTTTTGTGCGATTTTTCTCGATAAAAATAGGTTGGAGTTCATCAAGCTTGGTATTCTAATTATACACACAGAGGCCTGTCACATTTGTTTGAAACTTTTCCGAGGAAGTTCATTTAGGGGGATTTTAGGGGAAAGCTTGTGCTTTCCTAAAAAATCGGTTTAAGTTCAGAATGTCTCAGAGATGTAATATTGAGGAAGCAATAACATTCATAAGTTTAATCATAAACATCCAATAAAATGATAAATTTGAAGAACATTTGCCTTTTATAACTGTAAATTGCAATAAGAAAAAGTCACATGAGTGTTTCACACTGGCGCCTCAAAACATGAATGTTCAAAATTCAGTCATTTTCAAAATCTTATGGGATTTTAAAACTTAAAATTTAAAATATCTAAATCGGCTTGAATCTTGGACAAACTTTTTTCAAGTTTAAACAATTAACACATTCCGTACAATCCTAGTAGATATGTCAAGATTAAACAATTGACCTAATCCGTATAATCCTAGGAGATATTTCAAGTTTAAGCAATTAACGCAATCCGTGCAATCCTATAGATAAATTTGCCAAACTTGGAATTTTCTGTGACCTTAATATGACGTACTACACTACACCTGTAGATTAGAGTTTTAGGTTTTTAGTGCCTTGGAATATGGCTATTGGAATATGGCTATCATGCACCACCAAAATTTCTAACGTTAAAGTCAGTCTAATTCACAGATTCCCCAGAACTTCCTCATATATTTTTTCAGCACAAAGGTTTCAAATAAAAGTAGATAAGTTCATATAATGTGAGTTATCATTCCAAGTTTAAAGAAAATTATTCCAGCCGCTTTCACTAAAATCCCCCCCCCCCAAAGCAGGAATGCTTTTCCGGTTAATCAAGTTTCTTCAAACTTGGATTTGCAGCAACACTTTCAATGCACCCCACGTACAGGTGTAATACTGTACATTCTATTGAAGTGGCATCTCGGAGAATATGAAAGCGATGATAGTTGGTAGCTCTAGATATGTTAGTGGCATCGATTTTGAACATATCCCTAGGATCAATAATGGTAACATTGATCTACCTTATGTTGATATTGCTAAGATCTTGGGGGGTTACCCTCAGTAGCACCCTAACTTGGCATAATCATGTGGGTGATGTTGTCAATAGAATGAACAGAGCTTTGTACCAACTGAAGTATCATAAAGAGATTCTACCTGTTTCATTAAGAAAGCAGTTGGTTCAGACACTCGTCCTCCCACAAATAGATTACTGCTGTTTTGTTTATTTGGACCTGACTTCTGAACTGAAGACGAAGATACAAAGAGCTCTAAACTCTAGTGTTCGTTTTATTTTTGGTGTCAAGAGAGATGAACATATTACTCCTTATTACCACCGTCTGAACTGGCTAAATATTGAATACAGAAGGCAATATTTCTTAGGTACTATTATTTATTTTCTGTTTAGAAATAAATTGCCAATCTATCTGTATTCACTGTTTAGTAACTAAGGACAGTTGCACTTAAGATCTACTCGACAAGTAGATTCTAAGTTATATACACCTACACCTAGAACGGCAACTTATCAAAATTCATTTTATTTAAAAGCATGGAGTTCTTTATCGGTAGATTTGTGTCAAATCTGCCAATACTTTCAAATACTACTTGGATGAGCACCTATTTGAAAGTTATGTTAATCGATAATTTACTATTATTATAATTCTTCGCTTTACTTATTCCTTTTTTTGTTTTCTACTTATTGTTATTGCAATCAAGTCATTATTGTTATTAAATAATAAATAAAATAATATTTTATTGTCAGATATTTACATATTTACAATGTTAAGTGTACCAGATTTTCATCTTTACCACTTCACCAAATTCTCTATCACGTAGTATATAATTCACAGTGTGGTGCTGGGAAAAATGACAAAGAAAAAACCCAGCTCTATAGTAGTCTCTTTATTGATGTGGTGGGCATATTATATTTTTAATTCTCTTATGTCTAAAATGACAATTTTTATTGTAACATCCTATGTTTTTGATAGTGTTATTTTCACTATAAGCTGTACTAAGAAAGAAAGTACATATTTTCTTTAACAATTCTTTTATAAATTCTATTTCTTCGTTGTTTCTAAATTCTATTTCGTTCTTTATTGTTTCTTCGTGCAAGAGTTTAATTGGGATGTTATCTGGGAGCATCAGTGGCAAACCTTAAAAACTTATTTTGTACCCTTTGCAATTACTTCAGGTTGGTCTCACTCATTATATTCCAGCATGGAGCAGCACAGGTCTGACCAGAACCTTGTACAACAGTATCTTATTGCCAACACTCAGTGTAGAATGTCTATTTAGGAGAGGGAACAGTTGGAGTATGAGAGCTTTGCTTCTTTGAACTATTGTGTTTATGTGTGGAGTAAATGTTAATGATTTGTCAAATGTGACCCCCAAGTACTTGACAGTGGGAACCCATTCTCTTGTTCTGTTAGCTATAGTTATCTGTTTCCGTATAGTCGGTCGTCTTTTTGTGCAAAATATTGCTTGGTTTTTTCTGTACTTATTTTAATTTTCCATTTATGGAAGTATTTTAATAGCTTAAGGAGATCCTGTGTCAGTCAGTCTGTTAGTGATTGTGTCCGTTCGCCAAGACGACACATACAAGGCTGTGTCGTCTGCGAAGAGGGACAACAAAACATTGTCTTTAACTGGTATGTCATTAAGGAAAATAGTGAAAAGTATCGACCCAAGGACAGAACTCTGAGGAACTCCTGACACTAGACCCCTTCTGTCAGAGAGAATATCACCTACTTGAACCTGGAAGATTTTGTCAGCAGGTAACATTGACTCACAACATAAGCCGGAAAACCGTAAGTTATCATTTTATATACAGAAGGCACACATGCCATACGGTATCGAAGGCCTTCTTTAAGTCCAGTAACAACATATCGGTTTGTTTCCTTTCGTTGAACTTCTCGGTAATATTGTCAACCAGTCCAGCCAACTGCCCTGTGGCAGAATGGCCCTTCCGGAAGCCAAACTGTTCATTGATGAGAATGTTATTCTGGACTAAGTGCTGATTGATGATACTCAAAGTAATTTTTTCAGCCACTTTACTGAGCGTATTTAGCACACTGATGGGTCTGTAGCTGCTCAACTACTTACTATCCTTACTAGGCTTTGGTAGAAGTATAACCGTGGAGTGTTTCCATTGTTTTGGAAAATATTGTAAAGAAATAATTTTGTTAATTATATATGTGAAGTAAACAATTGCTTTTTTAGGTAAATTTTTTAATAACTTATTATTTATTTTGTCTGGACCAGGAGACTTTTTATTTTTGAGCGCTTTAATTATCAAATTTAAAATACGCGGGCTAGTAAGTTTGTAAGTCGCATTTTGTACACTATTTTGTTGTAAATAATCTTTTACTCTACGAGTTATTCTGTTTGTATGGTAGTTTATTCCAAAATGTTCATTTTGTTTACTAACATTCTCAAAGTGCAACGCCAAAGTATTCGCCTTATCAATGTTTGAATAAACATACTTGGTTCGATAGCAATGGGGGAATATGGATAGTATTACCTTTTAGTTTTTTAACCGTAGCCCATAGTGTACCAGTGCTGGCCTGTAGTGTTCCAACATATTTAGTGAAATTTTTGTTTCTATGTTTGTTAATTTCAGTTTTTATGAATGTATTTAAATAATTAATTAATGGTTTTAATCTACAAATTCTGTATTTTTGATGTGTCCTGCGAATGATGTTTCTAATTTTTATTAAATATTTCAGTTTTAATGGGGAGTACGTTTATTAAATGTGTTTGCTTTAATCAGAGGAACAGCGTGTCTACAAGTTTGAATTAAAATATTAGTGAAGTTTGTTGCAACGTTATCTAAATCGTGGCTGTTTTCTATTACAGGTTTTGCACATGTTATTTGTTCGTCAGCTGTCTGTACAACCGCCAGTTGGCATTACTGAAATCATGTCTGTAAGTTGACGGATTTCTTTCAGGTTTTTCTAATAATTTAAAGAAAACAGGGTTATGATCCGAGTCTAGCATCGTCCCACTGATAGGTGCTGAATATTTTCACCAAGATAAGGTCTAGTGTACTCGCATTGCACTGAGAGTTAGCAGGAAAATATGTTGGCTCATCAGAGTATAATATGTTAAAGCCCAACCTTAAAGAATAGTCTAACAAACATTTGCCATTGATGTTATTGATCACACAGTTCCACCCAATATGTTGCGCATTTAGATCTCCAATTATTATAATTCTTGTACCTAAATTAAACAGTTTTTAAGACAATTTAATGTTAAAGTTGTTGATGGAGGCAATACATTCGTAGCTTTCAGTGTACAGTTTAATTGCTACAGCTTCCACTTTATTAATTTTGAGAAGTGAATTTCATCATGCTTGATAAAAGTGTTTACAAATAATGCCACCATGTGTATTTCTGTCATTTGTGTAGACCTTATATCCAGAGATTTTTAATTTAAATTTATTATGAAGCCTAGTTTCATTTATACCACAGATATCTATTTTCTCCGTTCTTAAAGTATTTTCAAGATCCCCTATTTTGTTTTTTAGTGTTCTACTATTCCATAACATAAAATTAATATTCATTTTTACTCAAATAATTCAAAGAAAGGTTCAAAAAGAACCATTACCTTAGTTAAAGGATCCTTTTCTTTTTTTTCTTTTTCCTACCATATTAACCAGTACGTCTTTTATTTTCCTAAAGTTGAACAAAGTTTTAATTTCAGAAAATATAGAGCTATTATGTTCTATTGTAGGCAAGTTTGTTTCTTTTTTTTCTGCATCTCCAGCAGACTGTGACCATGATGTTGATGCTGCCTGGTGACCTGTTGATAGCTGTGGGAACATTCTTTCTTCGAAGTTGAAGTACTTGTTTCTGGCAGTAGCTATTTTCTGCTTTAATGATACTTTAGTCTGTAAGTAGCTGCTGAAGCTCGGACAACTTTTGTCACTGGACATGCGGGGCCTGCCACAGTTGGTACATTTGTACCTCTTAGCTTCTACAGTATTGCACTCTCTTGAATCGTGGTTCATGCAGCATTTCACACATCGTTCAATACGGAAACAGTTTTCAGATGGATGGCCAAAACCTTGACAATTGTAACACTGTAGGCCAATTCTTTTTTATTTATATCGTTCCCAGATAATATTACAATAACAAACAGCTTTAATTTTGTGTACATCACTGAAACGAGTTTCACTATCAAAGCTAACAATAAACATAAGAAGTTTTGATTGTTGACCATCTTCATTTCTTAACGTTTGAGTTAATTTTATAACTTTCAATTTCTTCTCAAGTAATTCTTGAGTAATTTCTTGTTCAGTAACATTAGGAGGTAAGCTTTTTAGTATAACCTTCTATATTTCCTTATTTGTGGGAGTATAAGTATGACACTCAGCTTTACTAGCATCCAAGTTACTTCTGATAGTGTTATAATCATCCATGTTATCAGGTTTGAAGATAATTTTATTATATTTATATTTTATATCCAACTCACCTTTTAAATGCTCCTTAAAAGTCTTAAGAGTTTTATTGTGATTATCCATCACACTGTAGATAACAATTGGTGGCACTTTTACATCCTCTTTTTTATTCTCCTCTTTTTCTTGTGGTCCATCGGATTCCATATCTGATAGGACCTCTGATTTATTTTCGGTTTCAATGTTGTACTCATCCTTATTTTTTTCTGAGGCTTCCAACTTTTTCCTTTTGTTTCTTCTTTCTTTTCTTGAAGCTGCTTCGAAGGCCTCCAAGGAATCATTTCTCTTTGTTTTCTTTTTCTTTTTTTTAAATTAAATTAAAGATTATACAACCGTGTGGTTATATTAACACCAACACGGGTGTGATAAGCTCACAAAAGTTTTGGACTTTGTCTTTACACAACCTCACTCTAATAAAGCTAGAGGCAACTCATTATAGTTATTATTATTATTATTATTATATTATTATTATTATTATTATATACTTATTATTATTATTATTATTATCATTCACTTGTTATTATTTGTAT
Source organism: Triatoma infestans (assembly GCA_011037195.1). Lineage (NCBI taxonomy): Eukaryota > Metazoa > Arthropoda > Insecta > Hemiptera > Reduviidae > Triatoma > Triatoma infestans. The sequence goes on from JAAEAF010014301.1 coordinate 362,886, forward strand.
ATACTTGTCACAAAAGCTGGTACAGTAAATAGTATTTAATTCTTTTTTTTTTAATTTTCCTAAGGTTTTGTTTTTAAGTTTTAAAAGTAATGTGATTCTTTTCCTTTGTTTCTTTTTTTTTATATTTTGTAAATTTCTTGGCAGCAACTCAGAGTAGAGTTATTCGATTTATTTAAATGTATGTATATACTTTTGTTGTCCTTAAGGGACTAATGTCCCAGGACATTAATAAACGTATCTTTCTTTTTTTCTCTCGCTCTCTCTCTCTCTCTTACTCACACACACACACACACGCGCGCGCCACTAGAACAGTCCTAAAAACATTTCAGTTAAAAAGAAAGTAAAAATTGATGACTTCACCAATAAAACTCAGCCGCTGATGTATGTAAAATTGATTAAAAGTTAGTGCTTTATTGTGATCTTAACTTGTCTTCCTAGACAAATCTGAGGGGTTCAAGTTCAACCCTGTGCTTTTATCTTGCTACACTTATCTAAGTGTAGGGCAAACTAGGCAGTGTACACCATGTGGGACATGCACCAAAATATGTATTTTGGGCTATATTTGGCTGCTTATTTCCGTTAGTGGCAATTACGAAATTAATAGTAGACAATGCACAAAGAATGTACCCACCACGCAAACATGAAGACAAAAATGTATATTAAACTAAATATATATGTATGTAAATAGATATATATAGTTGTATGATAATCGTGTTGAAAAGATTGCTGAGCAGAGAGCCGTTAAATCGCTTTATTCCTGATTTGATTCCACGGTCGATTTGAGTTGGGAATGTGAGATGTTGATCTGATTGTGCTGATAGCTGGCAAGTACTGAGGAAAGCAACACTGACTGAAGCAAGAAAGAGAAGAGGCGAGTGAGAGATTTATTCTTATAAAAAGAAAAGTGAAGCACAACATGCAGAGAAAAAGAGAAGAGAGTTGTAGAAATAAGGAAAATTGTAGCGAGCCGCGCTTTTCTTCCTCTCCTCCATGTCTGCACACTACCCTACCGCCACCCAGCCAATGTCAGAATAAGGGAAGGATATTTGGCGCGGGAGTTAGAATGAGATAGAAAAGTAGGCAGCACGCAGTGGCAATGCTGTGAAGGGCGGTGAGTAAGAAAAAGAAAAAGAAAAGTTTTTTACATTATGAGAGAAAGGAAACGCTAGTCGAGGGGGGCGCGGTGTGGAGCTTACCGAAGTAAAGTCTTCTCTGACTTGGATAAAGTATTCTTGGGTGTAATGTATTTCAGTCATGATTCTCCGGCAAGTGAGTGGATAGGCTTCCACGCTGTACTGCTCTTGCACTTTATCGCCAGTAACGCCTCCTTCTTCCTCTTATAGTCTTCTTCGCTGCCAGAAGCAAAAAGTATATATATATATAAGTAATAGAAGGGAGGGAGAAGATGGAAAGAAAAACACAGTTACCCTTTCTACAAGTCTTACTCAATCGTCTGGATATTTCCCGGCAGCAACACCAGCAGGTAGCTGTCTGTTTAGACGGGCAACACATCTCACTTATCCTGTGAGCTGTCCTCGTCGCTGAATGTGAACGACCCTCTCTAGTTAGAGGGTTTTCTCTTCACAATAGTAGAGCGGTTCTAACTGCTAGATATTTGATTCAAAGAGCCAGACATCAAAAGGGAGTCATCGTTGTTACATTCCATTTGATTAGCCGAGTCTGTTGAACATTTTTAAATTTGCTTCATTTATTTTGGCCTCTTCTTTGTCACTCACGTTTATTCTTGTCTACTTTGCTACAGTACAGTTGCGTCTGAGTGCTTGTACAATACACATCTAGTTTTTGTGTCTTCGTTTTTTGTGTTCCTTACAGGTCTTTAGTCGACTTTTTTCGTATTTTTTGTGACCATCAGTAAGATCATAGTGTTGTCTAACTGCTTCTATTTTTTTTTTGTGTGTGATCTCAGATAACAGTTGTTTGCATATTTGTGAATAATTTTTATTAATTATTTGCCTGTTTGAGTGGAGAATCTTTTCATTTGAACTTTTTTTTGTTGATACGATAACAGCAATCAACCTTTGGAAGGGGATATGTGTAGGGGTACAGTACCAAGTCACACGGATGATGGGGGCTGTCAAGGTGGAGTTGCGTTGTTCGCTGATGGGGGTTTGGACACTCATGATGATAACAAGCTTAGAGACACTTAGAGTTAATCTAACTGATACAATAAAATCGGAAATAACCTCTGTCAAGTTGGAACTTCAATCTATCTCCTCATCCTTGAATAATTTCAGAGACGAAATGATATTAACTGTATCAAGACCCACTTCGTCAGTTAAGGATACTGAAATAAAAATTACTAAATTGAGGAAAGATTTGAAAACAGTTAATTCTCAGCTTCTTGATACGCAATTGGAATTGCGTCAAGTAACCTATTTTACAGGTATAAGAATTTTAAATTTTAAACAAAAGTCAGACGAAAATCTTTATCAAATAATTAAACTAATTTTAGATTCTGTGGGTTCTGAATGTTCTGATAATATTGTCGATTCAGTATTTCGTCTTAAACCTAAATCTGATTTAATTGACCAATTAAATTTAAATTCGTCTGGAACTGTGGCAGAGAAAAGCCCACTGATTATTGAATCACTATCCGGTGTGCAGCCTGTAAAAATGTTTGAAGAAATGTCTCCGGGTAAATAGACTTGTTTAAAAAAGGGCTAATTCTATTAGAGCTACTGGTTCTTTAAAATACGTTTGGTTTGGGGGAGAAAGAGTTTTAGTGAGAAAAGATGACAATTCACCTACTGTCTTAGCCCAAACTCCCAAGGATCTGAATAGTTTTTTGAGTCAAAATCGCTATACACTGAAGCAAGGGAGGATTTGGAAACAGTAGAGACTGACTCTTCTTCACTCAGTGCTCAGCAATCTTCTAAACAAACACAAGAAAAGCAATCAAGAAAGAGAGTCACATGTCACATGGAATATGTCAGGTTACAATCAAAACATTGATATTGATTTCTTGTTGAATTATAGTATGATAGGTCTTTGTGAAACTTCTTTAACTAATGATATTTTGTTTACTTAGCCTATGTTTTCTAAATTCAAGTATTTTTTCTCGCCCCTGCAATGAAAACAAATTATTTTGATCGAGCTAGTGGCAGAGATGACAAACAAAATTATGAAGCGATAGAATTAAATATTTGTGAGCACTGGATTGTAGTTAAATTGAGTAATCAAAATTTTCATATTTTGCTTGGTTTATTTTAAACCACCTTTTTCTGATGAAATTCTCGAAGTTTTCCAGTACGGTAAACATTATTATAATAATTTATTGTTTTTAATTGGTGGAGATTTCAATGGTAGGATTTCTAATCTTAATCACTGTGTTCTCGATATTGTAGATAATCTGAAATTTTCGATTTTAAGAACAATCAAGATAAGGTAGTTAATAAACGTGGAAAATTATTGGTCGAGTTAATGGAGGAGTCTGGCTTTATTGTGTTAAATGGTCGTACTGCAGGTGATTCCGATGGAAAGTATACGTATGTTTCAGGCTTGGGCTGCAGTACTATTGACATGTATTGATGCGATATCGGTCATGTTAGTTTGATTAAAGACATGTGAGCCTTAAATGCAGTGGCCGCCTCGCCTCACTTTCCGTTGTCTGTCTCAGTTTATAATCCGGTCAGCTCTCAAATAGCACCATCTTTGACCGATAGTAATAATTTTAATCTTTAAAACGAATAATGTTTGATACCTCATTAGCTGATAATTTCTCTACCAGTCTTATGTGTTCGGATAAAATAGCTTGTAATTGTCAACTAGCCTCTGTCGATGATCTAAATAGGAATTTTGTGAGTGCTATATGGAAGGTGGCCTCTAATATGGTATTGGTCAGGGAAAAACAGATTCACGAGAAAATAATTGATCTCAAAGCAAAAGTTTGATGTGGAGTGTAAAACTCAGAAAAGACCTCTGCTCTGAAAAATGTAGAAAATCACAATTTTCATTCGCTGAAAAGGAAGCACATTTAAAGGAGAAAAAATTTATTTTAACTTAATTCAAAATAAACGTTCTGCTTTTAACAATTATCTTTTATTAAATTTATGTAATATTAAGAACAGTAAAATTTTCTGGGATGCTGTCAAGAGTTACAGGACCAGACCATTCTTAGCTTCTCCTATCACTCTGAATGTTTGACAGCAATTTTTTCACTCGTATTTTCCTGACCCTATCATTAACAATTCTGACTTCTTCAGTGTCACTCATCCCTTTCTTGACCAGCATTTCACAGAGGTAGAAATTAGTTCGGCTATAAGAAAATCGAAACACGGTAAAGCTTGTGGCCTAGATGGAATATCTTATGATGTTTTTAAAATATTGCCTTCAAATTGGCTCCTATTCCTTCAAGTTATTTTGAACAGAACAGTGGATACCGGAAAAGTTCCGGATGCCTGGGATAAGATTCTATTTCATATGCTATATAAAAAGGGAAAAAGGACCGACCCTAATAATTACCGCTCTATACCATTAGCTAATTGTATTTTAAAATTATTTACGCAAGTCCTTTTAGATAGACTAGTTGAATGGGTAATATCAACCGATATCATTCCCGAGTCACAATCTGGATTCCGCTCTGGCCGTGCGGACAATCTATTTATTTTGAATAGTCTTATTCAAATTAGATTAATGCAAAGCAAAAAACCTTTCTATGCAGCGTTGTAGATTTTAGTAGATTAGCATGAACCATAATATACTATGGTCTAAACTGTTTGCTGTCGGTGAAAGTGCGAAAATCATAAGATTACTTATTAATGTGTACGAAAAAGCAAACAATGTGCGTTAAAAGTGACGGATTAATATCGTCTCAGATTAATATCACGCAAGGAGTCCTTCAAGGAGAAAGCCTTTCCCCTTTTTTATTCTACATTTTCTTATGTGATATAGAATCTTTTTTCAGGAGTAATGGTGTATCAGGAATCCCTGTGACGACTGTTTGCGACATACTGACCTTGATGTAGGCCGATGATTTAATCATATTTGGTGATTGTTATAAATAAACTGAAATTTATAAATAACGTGACGTCATAAACAAACTGAAATTGCTGTCATCCTACTGTATTTCTAATCAATTAAGTGTAAATATTTCTAAAACAAAAATTGTGAAATTTCACAGAGGCAAAAACACAAAAGAGCGAAACTTTTATTTTTAAAGTTCAAAAGTTGAATTAGTTAACGCTTTAAACTATCTTGGTATAACTTTTTCTTCCTCTGGCGTGTTCTCATTACAAACTAAGCATGCTTAGTTTACGTGTAAATATACAGCTTTACAAACGTTAGCTAATGTTTCATTTGTGTAGATCAGTCCCTAGCTTTTTGGTGAGGCTAGAGTTTGCGTTAGTACATATTAAAGTAAATATTCTAAAACTAACCCTAAATTGGATCGCAAAGATTCTGGCCATGGACAGTTCAAGATATCCAAAAATTTGTTATTTAAAGCTTAAAGAACTCCATTTGACTAATAATTAAGAATGTTATTATTTTATTATTATTTTATTTTTTATTTTATTTATTTGCAAAAACTTAATATACAAAGAAGTTTGGGAGAATACAATTGATATATCTACAAATATATGCACGTATAACAAGCTAGTCTCTAAAAATCCATTTCCACTGCAGTAATTAAAGTGAACTTTCTTCTAAGACATACTTTCTTAGCATAAGAGAGCCTTTGACATAATAGAAAAGACTACTCAAATGACCCTTATTTTTTATATCTAAAACATCAACTACAGTATCAGAGGTCAAACACAATGGTTCAAGATATGATTTTCTTAATTTCACAAAGCATGGGCAGCGAAAAAGAAAATGCGCTAGATCGTCAGCCTCTTTATAATTACATATCGGGCAAAATTGACTATTATCTAGAGTAAAAAATTCCCCTTTATACGTAAGCTTACAGAGATTTTTATTTGAGACTCTCAGCTGGCTGATTAGTCTAATTTCCATTATATGACACTCAAAGTTAATGTAGTGCTCTTCAAAATTTAAGGAAGAAATTAATCTGTACATAGGACAATACTTGGAATTTAATACACTAACTAGATCTTTAGAAAAAGAATGGTTACGCATTTTTGCAATTAAAGCATTTCTGTGTTTTTTTAACACGTCGTAACTCAGATTTTCCCAAACATTATCAGCTCTGACAGATATAAAAAGATTTTGCACTTGACTAGCCCAATTCAATTCGCTATTGTTATTTACCTGTCTACTCCAATTGATCAAGCTTAAGAAACTTAACTTTGGTAGTCTTTCGTCCGGCATTTCTAAAATTCTAATCAGACAGTTAACAATCCTGGCAAAAATTTTTACTTTCAACTCCCTAACACCTGCTTCCATCCTCACAATATAATTAGGTGTGTAATTAGGCCATAAATAAATTGACTTAAAAAATTTGAGTTGAACCTTCTCAATGTTAGCAAAATACCGCAATGCCCATATTTCGGACAAATGCAAAGCCGTCGCTTCCACTATCGAATTAAATAATTTACATCTTGCTTGGTGCGAAACTGTCTTAGCGTTTATAAGAATATTTTTTACTCTACTCATCGCAAAGTACCCTCTCTGAATAAAGTATTTAGATGCCAGATGAAATTTCCCAGATGCCGAAAACGGAACTCCAAGATAAGTGTAGGAACTGGTAACCTCAATTTTCTGCCCTTGATAATAAATAGGTTGGAAAAATTGTCTATTATGTGATTTTTTAAAGATAACAATTTTAGTTTTATCACCGTTGATTTGCAAAGAATGACTTTGGCAGTAACTTTGAAGATGCCTAAATTTATTTACAAGATCACTTCGAGAATCCGCCAAAATCACCATATCGTCGGCATAGAGCAGCATGATGACATCGACTTTGCGGTTAATTGGTATCCCTGAAAAATTTGCGTTTCTCATATAGCTCTCTACATCCGACAGGAATAAATTGAATAAAATTGGGCTCAAGGATTCCCCTTGGAGGATCCCTTTGGTGATAGCAATCTCTTCACTAAATCTATTATTTACACTCAACAGCATGGAAGCTCTTGAGTATAGGCTGTTTAAAATTCTTAAAAATTTCGAACTCACCCCAAGGTATCCTAATTTATTCCACAATAAATGGTGCTCTACAGAGTCAAACGCCTTTCGAAAATCTATAAACATTATCAAAGCATCCTCTAGACTTTATGAAACCCGATTGGATTTCCGAGATTACATTATTTGCATTAGCCCATTTAGACAGCCTTAACCTTAAAATATTAGTGAATAGTTTACACAAGGTAGAGAACAATGCAATGCCCCTGTAATTATTACAATCACTTTTATCTCCTTTTTTATACAGCATTTTCAATATTGCAGTGGACCACAACCTGGGAGTTGTTTCCTCAGCTATTATTTTATTGAATAAGTGTAAAATGTATTTACGCCAATTACCATCTAGTTTTGTATAGATTTCATTAGGGATGGAGTCAACTCCAGGTGCTTTTCTCATTTTACATAGACCTATAACATTATTTAACTCGCTTATCGAGATCGGGTCATCCAAAATAGGTAAGGTAGTTAGTAAATAGGGTGTTAGCGAAATATTTACCCCTTCTGGGAACATACTTTTATAGAATGTGTACCATTTTTCCAAGGTAATTGGACAATTGTCTGCAGAAAAAGGCGTAACTTGTCTGACAGTTTTCCAAAATTCTGAACTATTGCGAACATTTGAAAATCTATTAGATATATCGAGCCAATAATTTGTACGTTTCTCTTTGATAGTTTTTCTATAAATATCTCTATAGTGTAAATAATTTTGAAGAGCACTTGCACAAGCTGGTTTACTCTTATATTTCCTGTATGCCCTACGGATTTCTGCTTTATTCGATTTACATACATTATCATACCATGGTTTATTTCTAAAATTAATTCCTTCAACATTACTAGTTCTTATATTTAAGACCATTTCATTATTATCCATACATAATTTCATTACACTAACAAACCTTTCATACAGCTCATTTATTTCAAGATCATAGTAATCGCAATTAAATAATGTTTCCAAACTGAATTTAAACATTGAACATTTATTATTATCCCATCTGAATATTTGGCGAGAAATTAATTGATTTTTATCTACTAATTTACGATTCTGTTCACCGATGGTGAGCCAACAGAACTGATGGTTACAATTATCAGATATATTACAAATTTCCAGATCTGATATTATCTTAATGGCATTCTGGTCTACAATAAGCAAATCTATTACGCTTTGTCCAACACTTGACAGAAACGTATAATGAGCAGGGCAATCAGAGGCAGTTCGCCCATTTAGAATTACAAGCCCATTACTATCAACAAACTCAATGAACTGCTTTCCCCTGGAATTAGTTACTGGATCAAAAGAATGCCTTTGCTCAAAAATTCTAGAACCATCAAAAACCGTATCTTCAATATTATTATTTAATTCAGCAACTCTCGAATTAAAATCCCCTCCACAAATAAAACTAATATTGCAATACATCTCCTTAATTCTGCTGATTACAATATTTAAATTCTCAATTTTTAAACTAAATTCCTGATCAGGTCTTAAATAGACAACACCTACAATATAAGATTCTAAATTATTTTTAATTCTTAAAAATATCCAATCATTGTTTCTATCAAGTAATTGAACAGACCAGTTTTTTTTAATAGCACAAATAATTCCACCTTTCGCTCTGCCGAAATGTTTTTCTTTAACCGCAACAGAAGATACAATTTGAAAATCTTGCAAAAAATAAGGCAATTCTATATCTGACGAAATATGCCAAGTCTCACAAAAACCCAACACCTCAAATTGCTTTAAAAACTCACACTCTTTTAAATCAAAATTAAATACTTTACCAAAGCCTTCCACATTCGAAAAACCAAAATATTTACAAAAATTTACCTCATAATTAACACTTAAACAAGCCTCTAACTTTTTCATATTACAAGGTTTCATTTCTTGTGCGCACGGAATAAAAAATCTTCCAAATTACTTTGATTTGCCAGCACAGTTTTCCTCTTGCGACCTCTTGAGGCGGTGGAATTTTTTGATGAAGTTTCCGACAATGTGTCTAGATTTTCGCCATCCTCTAACAGCTCCTCATCCTCTACTACATAAGGGAAATTCAACTTTAAATCAGTGAGTGTTCTTATAAGACGTGCTGGACTTCCGTCTTGTAGTCTTATAAAAATTTTTCCATTTCTCGTCCATAAATACTTAAACCTTCCCTCCTTCCTGAGAGCGTTAGCCGTCCTGTATATATTCATATTACCAGGTGAAAGGTATTCAAAAATCTTAACGTCTTGAAATTGTGGCACTTTCAAAACGTCATTCTTCTTCTCTTTAAACTTTTTCCAAAACAATTGTTTAAACTTATTATTTGAAAATCTCAAAATTATTGGAGGATCGACAGATTCACGTTTACTTTTAATTCTATAACAGAAATCAATGCTGTCATCAGAATATTGACATTCCAACCGCTCTAAGATTTTTTTAACAATTTGTGTTACATCTTCGTTTTCTGATTTTTTTATATTTAAAATTTTGATACCGTTATAATAATTAGACTGTGTTAAGCTATTTACATCGGCAACAAGCTGGTTCAATTCACCTTTTAAAATCTTATTCTCCTTTTGTAATTTTAGAATTTGCGTATTCTGTTTTTTTAAATTTTTAGTTACTGATTCAGAAATTTCTTTTATTTCTGTTCTTACAGCGCATAATGAAGAAGAAATTTCTTTATAATTTGAAATAGCTGTATTTATATCTGTACTTATAGAAGTTAGATCATTTGTGAATTTCTTATCAATGGACTCTAACCTTAGGAGAATAGTATTGAGAACATTCCCACCGTCCTTTCAACCTTGCTCTAACTCTTCACTAGCCATTCCCCCACTACTCATTTCTTCTTAAAAATGTACTCAATTTTCTTCTTTAATTACAAGTTAATTATACAAAATTAGAAACTGAGAACAACACTAATCACTGAAAAAGGCATAAAGAACAATTTCACAAAATTTCAATTCAATCCGTTAATTTTTAACTGAAAAATGATGAACTTAACATAGAGCCGATGTTAACTGTACGGGATCTACTCCCAAACTCATAATTAAGAATGTTAAATATTGTTGGTTTACACAAGTGGAGAAATATTCAAAGGAAATTGGCCATGAACACATATTGTTTATTAATAATTCCGAAGATTTCAGAAGTTCCATTGTTCATGTTGTGAATGCCTTTCAAACTAATTCTAAAAATTCTGATTTAGACCAATTATTTTCTATTAATTATAATTTGTTTTATCTAGATTTTTTGAATTACCTCAAGAAATGCAGCATTATTTACAGTCCAACCTAAATCCTACATTTAAACGATTCAGATTAGTAGGAAAGCACATAGAATTTACAAATAAACTATCTTGTTATTTATTTGATCCTTCTGCCAATTGTGCTTATTGTAACAATTTTCTTCAAGATTTTTATCATTTTTATGTTGAATGCCCGCCCGCTAGATAACTTACAAAGATCTCATTATATGCCTGAATGAACGTCAATTTACTCTGTGGAAGAATTTATAACAAGATTAAGTTGTTATTAATTAACTAAACAGGTAACTTATTTATTATACAATGCTTAAAATTTAGAGATTTCTATCTTTCTTTTAAAAGCGGTCTTGGATAAATTCTTAAAAAATTATTTATTAAGAATAAATTTAAAATTTCTGAGAATATAATATTATATAATATTTTAATGTAATTTTACATACATATTTGCTGTCATGTATCTTTATTATTACTTACTTTATATATTTTTCAGTTTATTCTATTACATAATAGTTTTTTTGTGGTTAGTACGCTTTGCTTATAAAGTTGTAGTTTTAAAAGCCAATAAATAAACTGCATTGAATTGAACTATGCTGCGGAATCGATTTAACCGCTATCCCATCTTAGCTGTATATAGCCGACCGATGTTATGATGAAGTTTTTTCAAGCTCATGTATTTGAAAAATATAATATTGAAAGAATTTCCAAATATATTTCAGTTGAACAATGAATTATCGGTAAGATATAAAATACCTCCTAAACAAATACAGAACTCTATATAGTTCTTTAGAAATAAAAATAAGATTTTGATTAATAAAACTCAAGTTTAAGAGTTAGATCCGCTGATTGGTTCTGCAATACTCACAATATCTCTAGTATGTGTGTTGTGTGCTGGTTTTCTCTTGGTTCTGACCAGTTTCAAATCTTCATCCATGATCAAACTGTGAAAATCATTGAACTAGCACTATTCAAAGTTAACACAGTTTCTGATAGATAATTGATAAGTGAAAATGAACGTTTATACTCAATGTGGTAAACCAGACTCTGAGATAGATGAAAATCCGCATCCGGTCAGAACCAAGAGAAAACTATGCTCAGATAATCTCAGATACTTTAAATGACTACAATTAATTCATGTTCGTGTTGAAAGATTTATGTTTTTAATAAATGTTCTCAAACAAGAAAATTTTATTAAATACAATCAATCAATATAGTTAATACATGTAAACCAAAATTTAAAAGGAAATCTACGGAATTATTTATTACAAATGTACTGTGCAAATAATTAACTGTTCATTATACTATTACTTCCTCATATTGTTATAAGAAGAATTGTTGCGGTCGCGCTAAATTTTCGAAACTCAGTTTGCACGGAAATATATGTTATGAATTGTCCTATGTCTGAAATGTTCTTAGTGAATGGTTTGTTTTTGAATATGGCATCGAGATGTTGTCTGTATCTGTTGGTGAGAGTGAATAAAATATTTCAAAAATGAGATTAATAGGAAGTATTATTTATTTAGCGTTTCACAGCTATACAAGTATCATTACTGAATATGAGATAAATACAAAAATGCCAGGCATGAATACTCGTTAGGAGATGCCTAATAATGGAGGTACTCCCTATAGCGTTTTATTAGTTGTCGGTAGAGATATTAAGTAGAAGAAAGATTGTGCGGCCAGCGGCGTTATAGTGTTCTGGGAGGGTTGTTTGGTAGAGTGAATCAGGAAAGCTTTTGGATAAGAGAGTTGAATACTGAGTCACGGAATATTTTATGACGAATTTTATTACCTGATGGATAAAAGGGATTTTGAGGTCGGTATGAAGGTTCAGGGATATATTGCAGCTCTGTGTGTCCAACCACAACAACTCAGTCTGAAGGATTTGGGAGTTGGGAACATAGAAGGGGTCGTTGGTTTTTCTTCTGGGAATTTTTGATTAGAAGGATTGAATACGATAGAAATTGGAATGCTTGGTTGAACCTCAAATCTCTCATCCGTACGACGAAAGCAGTTTTGTTATATATAAGTGTTTTAAAATATGTTATAAATAAGTTTTTAAATATGTTATATTAAGTCTTTTGTCTTCAAGACAAAGTTTCGAGCGTCGATAGTCGTCTAGAAAGAAGTTTGTAACGTCGTTGAGTTCCAGTCTTTTTAATCGTGTGCGGATTCCATGTGAGAATTTTGACGAAATGAAGTCCTAAATATCGGACAAGTAATGTTTTAAGGTTATGTATACCTTAAAGAGACCCTTTAAG
>JAAEAF010014302.1:0-95000 GCA_011037195.1 Triatoma infestans
AGAAATTTTGTCTATCCCATCTCAATTAATTCATAATAATCACAAACCCGCACCACTGAAGCATACAATAGTACACTTTCTGCTGGAGAGTTAAAGAGACAAATTTTAGTTCTCCAGTAATCAGACTTGTGTTGTTTTTTTTTAATAAATTTAAAACTGCAGAACTGGCAATATTAAATTTAACAATTGCATTTTTACGTCACTCGAAATTTAGCCGATCTAGCAAAACTTATTCCCCAAATAATTTTGAAGTTTTTATAAATTCCAATTTTTCATTATTATAATACAAATGTTTCATTCTCCCCTAACCTAGAGCCTTTCTGAAATGGTACAACCTCCGTTTTATTTATATTAACTGTCATGCCATTGGCGTTATAATATTCTTGTAATATATTTAATTTTGATTGCGCGTCTTGTTGAGTATCGGAAAGCATTACTGTATCGTCTGCAAAAACTATAATTAAGAGGTCTGTATGGGCATTAATGTTGACTCCAGAAGAGACTTTACTCTTAAAATATGCAATAATTTCATAAATGTACACAGAGAATAAAAGAGGGCTTATAACTTCACCCTGTAAGATTCTACCCTTAAAATATTCAATAATTTCACAAATGTACCGAGAGAATAAAAGAGAGCTTATAACCTCACCCTGTAAGACTTTACCCTTAAAATATTCAATAATTTCACAAATGTACAAAGAGAATAAAAGAGGGCTTATAACCTCACCCTGTAAGACGCCCTCAGTGATGGGTATGTCAGAAGAAAGATAAACGTTTTTTAAACATAACAATTTCAAAGAAAATTCTGTCGTTAAATGCAGTGAGAGAAAGTCATGTGAATATTTTCACACCAGATTTTCACGAAATGTTTACTGACTTTAAAAAGTGCTTAATCATAATAAAGTTATTGAGTGAAGCTGGATCCTTCTAAAACAAATATTTATTGAAAATTGTTTTTAATTACTTGTTTTAGGTCTATATACGAAATTAGTCTACCAACTTTTAATGAAACTCGTTACAGTTGTTATAAAGAAAAGGACGAAAACTGATAAACATGAACAGAACAAGTCGCAGTGTTTCGGGCAACCGATTTCCTCCTTCAAACTCGGAATTTTGACAAAATATTGAATTCCTAACATTATATTAGATAATAGAAATATATAACACATTAAAAAGGCACTTTGGAGGAAAGCCTAACGTCATCCTTCCTTTATAACACTCCTAAAAATGAACATTCCCGGAAAATTGTTTCAAATAAAATATAAAAACTATTTTTTCCGAACTCAGAGAATCTGAAAGCATATATTTGCAGAGAAATCTGAATTTTGAAAATTAAATTCCTCTTATAAAAATAAGAGAAATAAAGAAAAAATATAATCTGAGATTGTATTATTTAGTGCCAATTGCGAAGCTATTAACTGACTTGTCATGTCCTGATAGAGGAGTATTCTTAAAAAAGTTTGAAAAACCTATTTGTTTAAAAAAAAAATGGTGTGTTTGCGACCTTTCTCTTACTCTAAATTAATACAATTTAACAAGAAATTTCTTTACAATTGCAAATTACAATGCTTAGCGAGGCTGGCAATAAAAATGAGTAAAATTGAGCAGCTTTATGTGAAAAGCTTTATGATAAAAACCAAGAAATTGTTTGTAACAGCAAGAAAAGCTCAGCAGCCAAAGAGAGCAAAGAGAAGCTCAACCACTCTCTCGAACTGGAGTTGGAGAAGATGTATACAACCAAAAACAGTCCAAAAACACAGTTGAAACTCAGTTCAGTACATCCAATCGCTACGAGTCATTCTCGTACCACTCTACCTTAAACATTCATCTATTGTAAAGTCCAGGCAGTCTGTGTCTCTTAATTAATATATCAGTTGACCTGTGTTAACCAAGTCTTCTTGTTAACTCATCAAACAAAACCAATTCTCTCCATCCAATATATCCATTATATTGATGAATATGTGGATGATTGGTCCGCAATGCTGTATTATAGCTGGGATTTTATCCGCCCTAGCATGCATGTTTTTGATGTACCTGTCCGGTTTCGGATTTTCATGGCTATCAAGTTCGTTAAGTTTCAACTTTAAGTTTCTGTTATGCACTACGTTTGTTGATTGCAGGCGGAAGTAAGAGAAAGTCGTATGAGTGGTTTACACCATATTTTTCTAATGGGGATAGAGTAGTGCTTGATCCGTAAAGAGCTATTTAATCTTATTTCTTTCTCCTTTCTCAAATTATTCCAATTCAATTTAGATTTAGATGCAGATTTTGGCAAAGTGGATGTATAGTTTTAAATATATTTGGAATAAATGATCTATCAACTAACCTACAATTACACCAAATAAGCCCTCAAAGAAGTAAAAATTATTATTTCATTAAGTGAGAAAATTTTCAGATCGCTTAACGCCGAGGTTTCCGGGTTCGAGTTCAGTGTTACCTCTTAGATTTTTTTTAGGAACCATTGCAAGCTCACATTTCGGTGATGGACAGTGTTGTCTGAAGCGAAAGAACACTATCCGGAGTTCGACAATGCACTGAAAAGGTTCCGAACGTTAATGACCATAGATACTTAAGACGCGCCTTAATTTAAAAAAAAGAATCGCTTAACCTCTTTCATAAGGGATGAGTGTTTAACTAAATCTAAAAGTTTTAACTGATTCATTTAACAGTTCAGATTTATCCTTTGGTTGACCGAAAGCAAAGGCCCTGAGTCTCTGAATTACCGCTTCCATATTTATATGCTGATTTTTTTTCATTCTTCACAGTACAAGTTTTATAGAACCATCGAATAAAGAGATTAAAAATCCAGTCTTTGAAGAACTGTGTTCATAGCATCCAATGGAAGGAGTGTTAGTTTAAGAAATGTAAGAGGGGTGGGTGACAAGTAAAACGAAAAAGCCGGGGCCCTTTAATTATATCTGAAATAGTTTTACTGGATTTGGGGGAAGAAGCTGTGATTTCAATAAGTTTATTGCGCCGGTTTCATTTCCAATTTATCATTTAGAAATACTTAAATGCTTATTTGCTTGCTTTTAATCGGTCCCTCTTATCAACTGGTGCTGCTGAGCTACGCCTAAGTTGCCACCATCTCCATTTGTCCTGGCAAAGAAGTCTGGCATGATTCCAAAATAAATGTAAATTTTCTTTCCCCGGATGCTGGGACATGATGTTAACTTGCCATCTCACTCCTTTCCTTTCCTCTAGAACTCATTATATGCCCATTATATACTCTCGAAGATACTCTTTCAGGATAACAACCATCGGCATTCATTCGTTGAAGATGGCCGAATCATCTCAGTACCGCCTTATTTCTGGAGTTAGCCAGATTACTGATCTCGATGCCTCAAAACTTCCCAACCATTTTTTTCAAAGATATTATTCTTGAGCTCTAAAATTAAAATATTTATTACAATTAGATCGTTTTTAAAGATATTGGTTCACTTATTTATTAGAACCTCCAGCAAAAGAAATTTTCCTATCTCAAGAGCTATATTTAATCACATAGTAATATTAATCCATAATTTTTCTCTCACTTTCTCTTACTCCTAAAAGGAAGTATTGTGTCAAGTTTGCGAAATTAAATTTTCATGGAAATACTTGTCCCATGAATTCGAAAAAACAAGTTTTTAGTGAATAGTCTGAATGTGTGTGCGTTTGTGTCTGTACGTGTGTTTTTGTGTGAACAATATATTTAAAACGAAATAAACGAAGCTTCTCAAATTTGACATTTCGTTTAGGTACTATCATCAAAACTGACCTGGAAGTTTTTGACAAAATCCATCATCTACTGGAAAAATGTACAGTTTACCTATTTGTTTTTCCAATTTTTTACGATTTTCTCAAAAATTCGTATTATAAATTCGTAATAGACTAAACAGATAAAAAACCATAACTTTTATTTCAAACATTTTTTCTGTTAAATTTATTTTTAGGCAGTTCTGGGGGAGAGGCAATGTTAAGCTTAAGTATAACCTTCTCTTAAGTACCACTTACGTAGAATATGTGGTTACACCGACAGCTTCCAACAGGGGTCTCTTTTTAAGTGAATATGTTCTTTTTTTTAAAAAAATTCTTTCGTTCACTCTCTTTTTTCAAATATGCTCAAAATATTCTGTTTTTTTTTTTTTTTATTTAGCCGACTTTTAAATATTTTGTTATACAAAAACTCGATGCATACATATAAAGATGATGTTGGAGTGATCGTCAATAATTTCATTCGCCTTGTTTTAGTAGCGTTACTTATCTATCTGTCAGTACACATATCACGACTTATTTTTTACTGTTACGTGATTCATTTTCCACTTGGCTTGCAGCCGCCGCTCCGGTAATGTTTAAATAACTACAATTCTAGATTGATTTATTTAAAACTACTGCTATAAAGATATGGAGCCTAAAGTGGTAAAAATCTACCAATAATATCTCTTATCTGTGACTTTTCCTATCTCTAAATTGTTTCAGTTGTCAATTGTTAAAGAAACAATTAATATTATTGAAGAAACAATAATATTATTATTATGAAATACCGTTTTTAACAGTTTTAACTGATGGCAGTAGTATAAATGACGGCGCAATAAAAATTACAATATTATTTTGAAAAATATCTTGTTTTTTTTGTTTTTGTTTTTTTGTCATTCACAGTTGGCAACACCGGATTTTTTTTTGTTATTCACCGGATAATCTAGTTAGTTAACCGGAAGTGCAACTTTAAATAATTGTTTTTTGAATTTTTTTTTTTTTTTAAATTTTGTGATAAACTGTTGTAACTAATAGCATAAACATAAATGTATCACTTTTATTGAAGCATCATCTCTAAGAAATACGTATGTGACGTTCAACTCCAAATGTTAAGAAGTTGGATTAATTGGCGTTACTACTGCTGTAATGTAATTGAATCAAGTCCTGCCTGTCATAGGTAGGTGTGTAGCTATTTGTATCCCCACCACTTCTATATGTATCCCCACCACTTCTATATCTATATTAACACAACTGAATAAAAATTTGAAGTTTACAGAAAAAAGAAAAAAAAAAAATGGCAATTTTATAATAGCATTACTTTTAATAAGGGAAACTCCGTGTGAGTGTTTCACCAGATTTTTCAGAGAAGAATTTTTATATCAGACATAATTTTTTTTTCAGGAGAATACTTAAAAAGATTCATTTAGAAGGTTAATATATTTTTTTAAATAAATCTTCTTCTTATCCCCACCACCCCATCATTAACCGTTCTTATCTGGCTTGCAGATGTTATGCGTGGCCGTTTTAGTGCTCACACTGTTCGTATGTTGCGCTGAGTGGGCGTATTTCAAGTTAACACACATATATAAACTCTTGGGCTAAATATAACTACTTTAAGCTACAATCACCAAAATAAATTATGTTTTTATCTTTGCATTTTGTTTTTATAATGTTTTTTTTTTCTACCAGGAATTTCTATTGTTATTTACAAATTAAAAAAAAAAAATAAACTAATTAAAAGTAATTAGTTCATTAATAAAATGCCTTTATATTAATTAAAAAAAAAAAAAAATCTGGTGTGAAACACTCACACAACATTCTCTTATTTCAGTTTTCAAAATTGTAATTGACAAATTTTATAGTTTGTGTACCAAATTTAATGAAATTCATTGAAAACTGAAAAAAAAAACCTGTTAAGTAAAAGCTCACTTTCGATTTACTAATGTTCTTGAAACTCAGAAATTTGGCCATCTATTTATTTCTAATTAATTTTATTTGTATGTATAATGGAGTTGTTGAGGAGAGAAATTTGGTTTGATTAAATGAACGAGATATGAAGACACTAATATAATGATGTAGCTAAGTTTACACTAACTGCACTGGACTTTATAATGAAAATGATAAAATGAATGGTGTGAGTAAAGATATGACACGATGCGTTGTACAGTTGTATGGTTTTATCTAATAGATATCCTCTAGATAGATTCCCACTGGCTTATATACACAGGTTCTCCCACTCTAGCCTGCCTAAGTCAGAGAGTAGTCTCTGTCAACCAGAGAGGGCCTCTCTTCTCTCTACTGTGGTTGCATTATCTTTGCGGTACCATTACAGTATGGTAGAATTGTATAAATCAACTGACTATGATAGCACTTTAGAGTAAAAACATAACCCTACTCATCTTCCCCCAAAGGCCCCCCCCTTAAATGACATTATCAGGAGAAATGTTTCAAATAAAAGTGTAGCACTTTATAAATGTATGGTACACATTGCTACTTTAAAGAAAATCGTTGGAGAGCCATGTTCAAGAAAATAATCAGAAAACTGAAAAATACATTTCTGGAAAAAACGCACTTCCGATCATCGATTTTTTCAAACTCGGAATTTCAATAACAAAATATTTAATTATAATTAATATTATTTAGATGACAGAATTGTATAGTAAACTGAAAGAGCACTTTAGAGAACAAACCACCCCCACACCTTCCTCCCTTTAAAAGGGCTCTTAAATGCATTTTTCCCGGAGAAAAATGTTTCAAATAAAAATTGTAGATGTAGTTTGATATATCATGTTTGAAGAAAATCGTCGGAGCCATTTTTTTATGGAAATCGCAAAAAACTGAAAACAAAAAAAAAACCATTCAGTAAATAGGTACTTCCGGTTGAGGAATTTTGAGAGACTGTCGGATCCTATGGTGATACCTAATCGGAATATCAAGCCTATACTTTCTACGATTATTCGTTTTAGAGCTATGCTGTTCACATACACACTGTAGTGGAATCAATTGTCGTGATTCCTGAGGTATGAAGTTAGATGTCTTGAAGAGGGATTTATTAAGCGGAAGTTAGTTTAGAGAGTTATTGCTTGAATTACTAATACTGAATTTATAAAAATAGAATATATTTTAACAATAATTTGAATGAGCCTAATGGTAACTACAATTAATATGATTTGATAAAAGTAAATAAATAATTTTAAGAGTTAAATAACAAATAATTTAAAATGATTATAATAAATAAACTAATATGCACAACTATGAAAATAATTATAAGTCAAACCTTGTATTGGGACGCGCTCGGAACTCAAGTATAACTGCTGCTGTAAAATGATGCTGATATAATGATGTGGCTACTCGTATAATGATGAATGATATAATGATCCCCTCTTCCAGTGGGGCGAAGTTTATATTAGTCTTACTCACACACTGTCAAGTGTGTAAGTAAGTTCTCACACTAAGACATCTCTAGTAGCGTGCGACCTTGGTTAGGTCGGCGACCAGTGATTCAGGTCAGTGGCCAGATTTGGTCGCCCATCGGCGACTTTCAAAGACCAGGTGGCTTCTGTTCAAGAGACAGGGCTTTATCGGTGCTTGTCTTTGATACCTTTGTATTGAAAAGGCAGCAGCCGGCTGTGGGGTCACTAGTTATAAATTATTCTTTCCTTTTGTTATATTTTGTGAAGACTTTGACATTGCTATGTCATTACATCATCACAGGTACACATACACAACATTTTCTAAAAAACAATTTTTTTGGACTCAGAGGACATCAAAACGGATATTTCCGGTGAAAACTTGATATCGAAAATTTGACACGATTACAATACTTCCTCTTACTAGGAGTAAGAGAAAGTTAAAAAAAACTAAAATTACTATGTAAAAAAGAGAAGAATCTGGTGTGAAACAATCACAAGACTTCCTCTTAAGACGAGCTCTTAGTACAATTAGGTATAAATAAAATGATAAATTTTCTATAAATTCAAATGTTTACATATTTATCGTAACATAAATATAGAGTTGGTGGGGGAATAAGTACACACCTACCTACTAATTCTTTGGCAGGTAGAGATGTGAGATTATATTGAAAGTCCAGCAGATCGCACCAAACTACTGCATATAATATTTAAAATTAAAACGTCACAAATTCTGCACAACTATATTTAAAATAATTTTATGGAGAACAATTTTTTCATATAAAAGTTGTTACGTTTATATCAGTGCAATTAGCCTACAAAGTTTACAGGGAAATCATTATAGAAATTGTTGTGGTGGTTGGTTCCGCAGAGCTGGAAAGCATCAGAGACCATTTTCCGTGGTAGACTCTGTTTCATTTTGTGGTCATCGACCGGTTTCGGGCGTTAGCCCGAACTCATTGAACACATTGAACTCGCCAATCGATATCCTAGTTCAATCTTTACTCACTGTATTATAGAAGTGTTTGAGGAAAATTTCAAAAAACTCCTATTCTGTAAAATCACGATACTACAGATTAACCAATTTTCTTAAAATCTGAATTCTAGTGTGATTGCATATCACAAATCAAATTAGTTCCCTGCTATCCGCAAGGAACGCGAAGATCGTGTAAAAGGAAACGAAGCCAACCAAGGCTGGGGATGAAACACGGTCCTACTTCCCCTACGACAGGGGGTCTAAATTGAAGGGAAAAAAACAGTGGAGCCCCCGCCCATTCTATCACCATCTTCAAGAGCGAAGACACCTTCCGTGCGATCAGCCAACCACAAATATCCAGTCTATACATCCAGCCACTTGCCTATCTCTCAGTCTCTCATTGAGTTTCTCTCTCCCCGGCTCTTAATCTCTTAAGTCAAGTCCTTAAAATCATAGGCTATATAGTAACAGATTGTCTGATGCGGTGGTAATCCTAATCCGGAATACTACGTTTATGACTTTCTGAGTTTCCTCACTCTAACTTTTCGTTTTTGAGATATTCTGTTAAACACAACACATACAGACACCAAATTTCTAGACACTACTTTTTCGACTCAGCGGATCCTAAAATATATATTCGCAGTTGAAAACTCAAATTTTGAAAATTTGACACAATCGTAACACTTCCTCTTTCAGCAATAAGAGAAAATAAAATCGTCACATGAAAGGAAAATTTAATTACACAATATTTTTACTTTTACTTCCTCTTAGTAAGAGGATTGTAGTCGTGCCAAATTTTAGATATTGAGTTTTCACCGGAAATATCCACTTTGAGGTCCCCTGAGTCGAAATAAATGGTTTTTAGAAAATAGTGTGAGTATGTGTTGTGTATGTGAACAGCAGCACAGCTCGAAAATGAAAAATCGTAGAAAGTTAAAACTTAATATTCCGTTTAGATATTACCATAGGGATCCGACAGTGGGCCATCTGTCAAAATTCCTCAACCGAAAGTACCACTCTACAAGTTGTTTTTTTTTACTTTTTTACTTTTTTTTTACGATTTTCTTGAAACTTGGCATATGCAAAGAGCTACAACTTTTATTTGAAACACAATTCTGTCATCTAAATATTATTAATTAGAATTAAATATGTTGTAAAAATCCTGGAATTTGTTGAAATTCTGAGTTTGAAAAAAATCGGATGATCAGAAGTGCGTTTTTTTCCTGAAATGTATTTTTCAAGTTTCTGGTATTTTCTCGAACACGACTCAAACGATTTTCTTTAAAGTAGGAATGTGTACTATACATTTATAAAGAGCTACAGCTTTTATTTGAAACATTTCTCCTGATAATGTCATTTAAGAGGGGGCCTTTGGGGGAAAGAGATGGGGTTATTTTTTTACTCTAAAGTGCTGTCATAGTTGATTATACAATTCTATCATCCAAACAAAAATTAATTAGAAATAAATAGATGGCCAAATTTCCGAGTTCAACAAGAAAATTAGCAAACCGAACAGTTTTTTTTTCAGTTTTCGACGAATTTCATTAAATGTGTTACGCTAACTATAAAATTTATCAATTTCCATTTTGAAAACTGTAGTAAGAGAAAGTTGTGTGAATGTTTCACACCAGGTTTTTATAATCAATCAAGTGAAATAAATTTCTCAATACAGCAGTGGGTAGTGAACGAAGTGAATATATTAAATTGGCCGCTTTTAAACGAAACCATGCTTAACGGACAAGCATAGAATATCAAAATAAACATAAAAGTTCCATCAATAAATTTATTGTTACCTGCAAGCAAACAGAAGATAAATTGATTAGCGGGTGAATTTAAGATAAATTCACTTTCAAAGACAGAGACTATTCGCAAAATACTTTTTTCTTTTTTTTTCTAGGAATAAGAGAAAGTTATAAAGCGAAGTAAATTGTAACAGAAATAAATTAAATTCTGTGTTCAATGGGATGAAAATAGTATTAATAGAAAATATAAATCTATATTCGTAATAATAAATATAAATATTAATAATAAAAAAAAAAAAATTCATTCTTTACAAAGCCAAATTCATTGAGTACTCTTTCATTCTTCCATTCCCCATGGTATTGTATGAGAGGATGCTATAGTACTACTCTACACCTTCTAAATTCTAAATCCCAGCTGTTAGGTAATCTTTCTCTTTTCCTCTTTAAATCTGCCGGATCCCACTTCAATACCTTCTTGGTCCACCTTCCATCTGTTGCCCTTATTATGGGTGGCATTGCTTACAAAAATTACGTTTCCTCACATCGCCCAGTGGCGGCTTCTTTTATTCTAGCACGATGGCAATATTTCCTCTTACTAAGAGAAAGTAAAAATATTTTTAATGTGTGTGTGTGAACAAAAAAGTATTTTTTTAGTTTCTTGTGATATATGCTCGAAAACGGTTCCAACAATTTACTTTTATACTCCGTATACTATCTTCACAAATGAATGTCGATCACTTTTATTTGTAACATTTTCCCCTAGGGAAGATTGATTTTTTTTTGGGGTCGTTTTGTGGCAACAGTAACGATAAGCTTCAATACAATACGTGATACTACAACTAATATAATATTAATATGCAATAGAAGCATTTGCTAGGTAGTGGGGAGTTTCAGGGGTTTAAAATTAATAACTAAATGCTATTACTACTGCACTATAATTAATAATATATACAGGATGTCCCAAGGTTATATACGAGGCATGTCCAGTAAGTAAGTGTACTGAATTTTTGTAGGTTACAAAAATTTTTATTTGAACAAAAAAATTACCTGGTTACATTAGTACATATGTAAGCTATTTTTCGACATAGTCACCATTCCTCTCAATGCAGGTAGTGAACCGGGGTATTAATTTTTTGATGCCTTCCTCGAAGTAGGTTCCTGCCAACCTCTTCGAGTCCATTTCTCCACCTCCCCTTCACCTCCTCGTCGGTTGAAAACCTTTTTCCACCCATGTGCAGTTTCAGGGAGGTAAAGAGATAGTAATCTGAAGATGCTAGGTCAGGGGGATGCGCGGAATGCACAAGGCAAGCAGTTCCTTCGTGGCATTGGCCGTGTGTGGTCTGGCATTGTCGTGCAGCAGGCAGACTCCGTTTGTCAACATGCTTCTCCTTTTGTTCTGAATCGCCCTCCGCAATTTTTTTAGGGTCTCACAGTATCTTGCAGAGCTGATGGTCTCCCCTTGAGGCATATATTCCATTAAAATTATGCCTTGGCAGTCCCAAAAAAGGATGCCATGATTTTCTTGGCTGAAATTGTGGTTTTGAACTTTTTGACGGAGGGTGAAGATGTGTGACGCCACTATTGAGACTGCCTTTGGTTTCAGGTGTGTTGCGACCCAAGTTTCATCTCCAGTAATGATGGAGCGAAGAAATTCATCTCCATGGAGTTTGTAGCGTCTCAAAAACTCTTGCCCGGCCTCCACTCGATTCAACTTGGCGGGAGATTGGATTGACATTTTTCACGAAACGTATTGTCGCGTCGACAGTTCTCAACGTACTGACCTCGAACCGGTCTCGTTGCGGAGGAGAGGAATCAGGCTACACGACAGTGTAGCCAAAATGTCAAAACAAAATCCCTCCGGCGTGAGAGCCTCAGTACACTTACTTACTGGACATGCCTCGTAGATAACGACTTTTTCTCGGAAACTAAGATAGCTAGAAAAAAAACAACTAAAAAATACGTGTCCCTGTAGTTTTTTTTTTGTTAGAAATCCAAATTTAATTTGCAAATTTGTTTTGGAGCTTCCAGAAGCGAGATACAGGTACCAACTTCATTTTTTCAAATGAGGAGGCGTGGTTTTTATTTAAGAAAATAGATTCCTCTATTTTTTGTAAGAAAAATTTCATGAACGGTTATTTTCTGTGAGCGATATTTTACAAGTTATGAATGAAAACATGATTCTTATAAGAAATTTCAAAATGATATTATAACGGTTTTTTGATTGAATAAGAAGAAAAAGTACTATTTTATTATAAATTTTACTCCTCATTAATTACAGATCTTGCTCGAACTGGCCTCCACTATTAGAGATGTATTTCTTTGGTCGTAAGGTACAATTGGCAGGAAAAAGCATGTGTATGCATCTCCAGACATAAGGTATAGTATCAGAGACATTTTCCGTGGTAGCCTGCTTCGTTTTGTGGTCATCGACCGGTTTCGGGCGTTCGCCCATCTTCAGGATGCGTTTTTCAGACAGTGTGCCAACACAGACTCGTACAGAGACTTAGTTTCACACTAACTCACTTAGTTGTCTCTGATGCTTTCCAGCTCTGCGGAACCAACCACCACAACAAATAAGGTATAGTAGTTGACTCCAGACATAAGTGACTCAGTTGATTTGGATTATCTTTCTAGACACTCACTATTGTATTTATATAAAGATGTAAGGTACTAATATATGAGAAAAAAAAAATCTGGTGTGATACACTCATACAACCTTCTCTTATTCCAGTTTTTCAAAATTGTGATTGACAAATTTTATAGTTAGTTTATCAAATTTAATGAAATTCGTCCGTGTTTTTATGGAGAAAATAGTAGAAAACAGAAAAATACTTCCTAGTAAAAACGCACTTCCGGTCATCCAATTTTTCCCAAACTCGGAATTTCAACATTTAATTCTAATTAACATAATTTAGATGATAGAATTATGTAATAAACTGAAATAGCACTTTAGAGGAAACCGTAACCACACACCTCACACAAAAAGTACCCTTAAATGAATTTTCCCGGAGAAATGTTTCAAATAAAAGTTGTATGTCATTGTATGGGTAGATGATATATCAAGTTTGAAGAAAATCGTTGGAGCCATTTTTGAGAAAATCGCAAAAAAGTTTAAAAAAAATTTGTAAAGTGGTATTTCCGGTTGAGGAATTTTGACAGATAACCTACTGTCGGATTCCATGGTGATATCTAAACGGAATATAAAGTTTGAACTTTCTACGATTTTTCGTTTTTGAGCTATGCTCACACACCATACACACACACACACACTATTTTATAAAAACCACTTTTTGGGCTCAGGGGGATCTCAAAACGGATATTTCCTGAAAACGCGATACCGAAAATTTGACACGATTACAATACTTCCTTTTACAAGAAAACTTACAATACTTCCTTTTACTTCCCAATTACAATCATCTAAATTTCTTTTAAATAATATAACTCCATTTTTTATTCGTAATATATTTTTTCAATTTTTAATTTCTGTAACTATTTTCTTGCCTCCTACAGCCATTAATTTATATCTTTTATTTTTAAATTTAATAAATCTAATATCAATGAATATTTGTTTGTTGTATAAAAAAAATGTATTTCATAGCATGTAGAATTATTATGTAATAATGTAACAAGTAAACAAACTGATAAAAAAAAAAAAAAAACATATATATATCTGAAAATGTATATAATAAGCAGCTCCAAACAAATATTAAGCAAAAAAAATGTCGTAATTCCGGTACACAGATTTTCTTCACACTCTGAATTTTGGCAACAAATTTAAATTCTTATTAATATTTTATAGAATATAGAAATCGTATAATTTATTGAAATGACACTTTAGGGGAAAGTCTAACATCGCCACTCCTCCAGAACCCCCACCCCACTTAAATGATTTTTTTCGGATAAATTATTCAAATAAAAGTTCCAGCTCTAATCAACAAGTAGTTGATATACGAAGTTTAAAGATAATCTTTACAAAGCTGTTTTCAAGAAAGCTGCAAAGACTGAATAATCTATATTGGTAACATTTGATCAACTGATTTTTTATCCAAAACTTTATTGTCGCTTATCGTGATAGCATGTAAACTCTAATACCAACTTTCAGCCTTCTGCGATTCTAATTTTTTGGGGGGGAGCATAAACTATATTTTCGGACTCAGGGGCCTCAAAATATCTATTTACGATGAAAACTCAATTTCGAAAATTTGAATCATCAAAATTCTTTCTCTTTGTAAGAGAAACTAAACAATTACTCTGAATCTACTGATTCAAATCGAACTATTTACTACACTCGCTAAAAGTTAAAAAGCAACGATGAAAAATGTCCGTTTGCTTTCAGCTGACAACCATGTCACTATAACTAACAGATGTTCGCTAGTTAAAACGTGACATAACTTAAACAACAACTGTCAAATATAAAAGCAGCTTTGAACTGGGGTTGCAGTTTGTTTGCTTTGATCTTTTACTAATTATCGTTTCAACTATAACTAAATATAACTATAATAAACTGGAGAAATAAAACTTTAACCAAATTTTGGAGCAGAATTAATCCATTATTTATTTATTATTTAATTTGTGAAACCAAGCGGCCATACAAATGGGTACAAGTGCATCATTACATTACCATCTTTACATACATACATTATATAATTACATTATACTCTTAAGCAGCATTACATAAAATCTTTACTTTGATAATACAATATTAGTACAATCCATACGATACAATCCATTAAGCGGCGTTTACACGATCAATATTATTGTCAATACCAGTATTGACAATATTTCCATCAATACTCATACTAACCACTATCAATATTTCATTACTTTACACGATCAATATTATTGTCAATACTACTTACTATTTCTGCCACTAGGAGAGTGTATTTACGTGTTTATACTCATCAGTTTAGTTGTTTTTTTTTAACCTTTAAAAAATTAATAATCGTTCTAAAGCTTGCGTAGCTATTATTTTGGCCCATGGTTATAGTTATCTCTTTACCCTGCTGCTCACTTTATTAATACTGTATAGAAAACTCAAGGGGGACAGCTCTAATGTTTCTTATTTAAATTACTTCCACTATCATTCACTCTTAATTAATTCCTTTATAAAACATCGAAAATAAACATTTATCCTAATGATATATTTAATAAAATATAATATAATTCTGGTAATTTTGTGTTGCATGTTTTAGATACACTTATTTTTTATTAACACCTTAGAAGGCAAAATACTAAATCTTTATCTAACATTCCACCAAAATCAGGCATAAACAAGGAAAATTGTTTGATTGACTTTTCATGTAGACATGTAGTGATTTAATATGCCTACCATTCGGAAGGAAAGTTAGAAGCCTATTTTCTCTCTATATTAAACAGCATGGCATATAAAAACCCTTTTTGAAACAAAAAATTAAATTAACTGCGAAACACTCATACGATTTTTCTAATAGTGCAATTGTCAGAGTTCAAACTGAAATGTTTTCTTAAAATGGAAATTTTAAATTAATTGGGCCAGTCAACTTTAATATATTATAGGAGATGTTCATTACATAGAATTCTTTAACCTATTATAATAGTATCGCTTTTGTTTTGTACAGGTTAGTTGCAACGTTCGATAAAACTATTGAACTGACCAATAATATTGTCGATATCCCCTCCAATTCTCAGTATTGATAGAAAATCTGAATTTCATCAATACTCTTGTCAATACCGACCATCAATACATTTTTTTCACTTTACACGATCAATATTATTGTCAATACTCTAAAGTATTGTCAATACTATTGATCGTGTAAACGCCGCTTTATATTATAAAAAATTTAAAACTTGAACAAAACACTCCATAATTAACAGGTGACGCAATGTACCAGAATAACAATAAAAATTATAAAAATATTATGAATATATATAGACAATATCAGTATAATATAAAACAAATTAAGCAAAATCATTCTAAAAAATAATACTTTTATACAACAGTCATTCTCACTCATTCATCTATAACTAACGCTCTCAGCTTTAATACATTAACAATAGAATAAAATAAATCATTCAGCTGGTCAATAGTGGTCACATTTAACAAATTTTGGAGATCTTGAGAGTGTCTACCAAGATAACGAGAGCGCAAGGGAGGCATTGACGGGACAAACTAGGAGAATGTGGTACAGAGACACACAGGCTCATACAGTGAACATACCGTACATACTCCCCCGCACAGTCAATGGAATAAGTGTAATGGTTATAATAAATTTTAATTGCATTTTTATAGCTTAACCGCAGCTGACACATAACCCTAAGTTTGCTAAAGCAAACTCTAAACTTAATATAGTCTTCACCTCCTCCCAGGGAACTAATAAATCTGTAAATTGGATTATATCTTGATGCGCACACACTATCAATATCTGCCCTCAGACAATGATTATGGAATTTTTCCAACAAATTCGGCATTTCTGAATTAATCCATTATCATGACTGAGTCTTCAGTATTTTCAAGCAGTGCAAAAAGCTTAAATATAAAGTTGTTATCTATAGTTCAAACTAGTTCTATAGTATCTATAGTTCAAACTACTTCTATACTATCTACTGTAGTATAGTATCTATAGTTCAATCTAGTTCTATAGTATCTCCTACCTTCTGTTGTATAGTATCTATAGTGCAAACTAGTTCTATAGTATCTTCTAACTTCTGTAGTATAGTATCTACAGTGCAAACTAGTTCTATAGTATCTATAGTTCAAACTAGTCCTATAGTATCTTCTGTAGAATAGTATCTATAGTTCAAACTAGTTCTATACTATCTTCTATAGTATAGTATCTATAGTTCAAACTAGTTCTATTATCTTCTATCTTCTGTGGTATAGTATCTATAGTGCAAACTAGTTCTATAGTATCTATACTGCAAACTAGTTCTATAGTATCTATAGTTCAAACTAGTTCTACAGTATCTTCTATCTTCTGTGGTATAGTATCTATAGTGCAAACTAGTTCTATAGTATCTATAGTTCAAACTAGTTCCATAGTATCTTATGTAGTATAGTATCTACAGTTTAAACTAGTTCTATAGTATCTTCTGTAGTATAGTATCTATAGTTCAAACTAGTTCTATGCTATTGTAGTGGAAGAACGAAATAGAAAAATAATAGTTTTTAAAAATAATTTAGAATATTTTATAGTATCGAAAATTGTATTTTAATATTTTATATTTATCTTAGTGCTGTGAATTTACCTTCAAAAGAGTGTATTTTAGAACCAGGTATATTAAATCTAGGTTATTGCAAATAGAAAAACAAAGGCACAAAATCCCGTTAAAATCTTTTGTACAAGAAAATTCCCCCGCTAGAGAGAGAGAGCAATTCCAAAGAATAGAGTCTGCCATTAGCTTTCAAAGAGTAAAGAGTACATAGTCTGTACTCTACCTTCAGACAATACAGTCGTATTCAGCTTTGAAAGCCAGAACACTTCAGAAATCGCTCAGTGCCAATGATAGATATTTGCCTTTATTCTAGATATACTTCTGATTTATAATTGTGATATTGAAATGTGCTTAAATTTGTTTAGAAAATAATATATTTATTTTAAAACCAGTGGTACTCTCTTGATTATTTCTTAATACTTTTATCTTTTAAACCTGCATACTTACAAGCCCTTTTTCTACAACACCGCTCGTGCTACTACATTACACTATCACCTATAGTATAGTATCTATAGTTCAAAGAAACTCACACGAGTTTTTCTTTCTGCATTTTCATATTTACATATATATATAACAATTTTTCTTTTAATCTTGGAAATTTACTAGATGCAGAGTTGATGAATTAACGAAAAACCTACACATAATTATCAACGATTTCAACAAGCAACAGCTTTCAAAATAGCAAACAATTTTCAACAAACATATCAAACAGCTCAAAACTGACGGTTACATTGACACCTCGACATATTATAAGCTCATCAATCACAACTCCATTGCCCCAAACGCCGTCATAGCCAATATAATCATGAACGATTTAATTGACTCTGTTCTTCTTTTTCTCCAAAACTCTATTCCTTCCATCTTCAAGTACGTAGATGAATTGTTTCTCAACATTAATCCAGACCACACTTCCACTATCCTTCAAACCTTCAACTCTTATCACCCTCGCATATAATTCACATTAGAAACCGAAAATGACAACAAAATAGCCTTTCTTGACGCACTCATCATTCGCAATCATGACAACCCATTCATACACAACTGGTACACTAAAACCCAATTATTCTGGAAGACTACAACACTTCCTTTCAGACCATCCTTTATACCAAAAAATAAACACCATACAAACCTATATAACCGTGCTATACATTTATCGGACCCATCGTTCCACCAGGACAATATCAAAAAAAATAAAAGAAATACTAGTTAAAAATGCTATCCATTCATCTAATTCTCAAATACATCCAAAAATACACAAAAAAAGCTCCAACACAGAACTCTAAAAACATTCCACCTAGCACGAATACATTTACCTCTCGCTCACCTTCATTAGTCCTATTTCTAATGGAATCAATAACATCCTCAAAAACGTTATCCCCATACACACTTCAACTTGTTGCCCAACCTTGTCTCTCAACGTGGTTGATCAACACAAAAAGAAGTTGTAGAACAAAGTTGACCGACATCAGCATAAATGAAAAATCAGTAAGTGTATTTCATTGTCTGTTTAATTGTAACCTTTTTTTTTTTTAGATTAATTAGAGGGGTTACGAGAGCTTTGAAATCTGTAAGGAAGGAATTGAGGAGAAAAGAGATGTCAGTTGAGGGAGCGGGCATGGAAGGTAGTGTGGATGATTGAGCAGGAGCCGGCCCCGCGACCATCTGTGCATATGTGGGTCTGGTAGCGTTGTGCACTGGATGTTGACTTGAATTCTTCGGCTATGTTAGTGATGATTGTCCCGTTCGTTTGGCTGCGGAGAATCCTGGAGCTGAAGGCGCTATGCGTTGTGAAGAAGGATGAGTATACACTGGTGGCGATCTCTTCGACCGTTGCAGTTCCTTATGGATTGGGCAACCTTTAAAAGTGGCTGAATGCGGGCCGCCGCATAATGCGCACTTGGGAAGAGTGTCAGGGAGTTTATTGCATTCTTGTGTAAAGTGATCTCCTGCGCATTTCACGCACCTTGGAGGATGCTGACAGTAAATTTGGTGTGCCCGTATTCCTGGCAACGCTTGCACTGGACGATAAGACGTTGTTTATAAGGTTCCTCAACTTTGATTTTTGTGTATCACACTAAGAAATGGATATTCGAACACTAAACCAAGAAGGTTAGACTGATGTTGACATTCAGGTTGAACCACTTGTCCACACACACTCCAACATTGATGCAAAACATTAGGCCCCGCCCATCAATATCAAAAGTACTTTGATTTTATCAACCTGGTTGATCAACTTGTAATTTGGTCTCTCAACCTGCCCACACACTGTTAAACTTCTATCTCAACACAACCAAGTTGGACAACAAGTTGATGTGTGTATGGGGCCCTTTACACCTAACTGCTTGCTACATAGGTGAATCCAGACAGTTTTTACAAAAAAGACTCAGACAACACGAACTAGACATTACTAACAAAAGAACTGACAGCACTGCTCTCTCCAAACATGTTCTGACTTTCAATCATGCCTTCGATTTCAATAACCCTTCCATTTTAACCACTTACCCTAACCATTCAAAACGTCTTCTATCCGAATCCTTACAAATTCACCTTCATCCGAATTCTATCAATTTAAAAAAAAAACAACAAAGAAATCATAACTTCAACTTACAACAATATTTTTCTGACTCTAAAAAAAGGTACTCGGCAGTAATTTGTTCTTCCAAATTTGAAATTGCCGCGCCTCACTACAAACATTTTTCTTGTCCCTCCCTCCTACCTTTTAACAGTTTTTTGAATTTTAAAAAAATACTCTCTCTTCATTTCAGTCTCAACGTTTTCCACGTTCACTCCTTCCCAACCTTAAAGGTATCTTTATCTGTCTTATTTTCTCTTATTGTGTAATATCATTTTATTTAATTTACTGTCACTTCTGTTTTATAATTTCTTCTGTTAACAGACTTTAATTTAAATTTTTCTTTTTTTGTTATAAATCAATGCACTTTTTTGGAACTACAATACTGTACAATAATGTATTTTCTCCAATAAATTTTACAGAGCTCCTGAAGAAGGGCACCAATGGTATCAGAAACAGAGAGCAACAAATAATTCTTTTTCTTTAAAAACTCCTCTGGCCATTGCCGTACAAATACATCTCATTGTAATTTTAAGGCCTGACAATTTGAATACTATTATAAATTTGTTTTCAACAATTCTAATTATACGCATTTTTTTTTTTAGCAGCAAGATACAAGCAAAAATGAAACTGCTCCCAAACCCATAAAATTAGAAATTGAAATGAAACAGCTTTTTATTGAATTATTATACCAAAAGTTTTTTCAAATTAAATTAAGCATTTTCTGTATAATACTTGTTCAAAAAAATAATAAATAACAGATTTTGAAAACAATGAAGTAAACAGAAGACAGGCAAATCTATTATTTTATTTTTATATAGATCAATTCCTCTTCCATGCAATAAAATGTATTATTTTTTTATAAATAACCTTTTATAAAAAAGAAAAAAAACAAAAACATGAAACCTAACTGAGAGTCCAGCAATATTATTTAGTTATTTTAGAAATAAGAAAACAATCTCAATATGTTAATGAAAAATTGTAGAAAAAGACATTACAAATATTTAATTAATATAAAACTATAAAATTTTATAAATAACCTTACCAGTATTATAGAATACAGTTGCTGTTATAAACGTCTGAATTCTTACCTAGAAAAAAAATAAAAGTAAAATTAAAATAAAATTAGTAAAAGAAAAATGATTTGTAGAAACATACTGTTTTAAAAAATACATCCTACAATATATAATATATATATATATATACATAATATATAGTTTTGTAAGATATAAAGTTACTATAAATAGTCTAAATAATATACGAAACTACTTTGTCACAAATTCACAGTTTCCGGTTTCATTAACATTAACTAGGATAGGGGCAATTTAGTGGTTGAAAGGGGCTAATCAAGTTGTGTAGTGGTAATCCATCACCTCATTCTTTTTTAACTGATTATTTTAACTTATATTTATATATATATATATATATAAAGAGAGAGAGAGAGAGAAAAGTATTTAATTGGATAAATTAAAACTTTATTAACCGTTATTAGTATGGTTTATTTAACATGAATGGGTTTAATTTAGATATTGATTACATAATAAATAGTTTATATGTCGTTAACATGTAAATGAATGTGTACATTGTCAATTCATTCCTGTTTCCTATTCCTGTAAATAAATGTAAGGTCTCAGATCGCTTGTTGTACTTAGTGGTCACGTCTGGAAAGCTCTTTTAAAAAAAACCACTTCAGATAAAACCGCTTCAGAAGATCATATTAGAAAAGGGTTATTGGTCTCGCTTTACTGGTGTAGAATCGCCTCCCACTATTCTTGTCGTAAACATCCACGCATCCCTCGTTCATTAATTAACGAATCAAATCTGTCTTAAGAGTATTTCTAAATTCAAATAGAGCATTAGAAAGTTCCAAATTTGGAAATTACCAACACATATTTATTACATCAAACCCTAACATTTGCAATAAAAGCGAGTGAGTACTTTAACAATGAACTATGCAGACACCCACGAACATGTTTACATGGAATATGCTTGAAAATTAAAAAAAAAATTGGTGTGAAACCCTCACAAAAGTTTCACTTACTCTGCAATTTACACAATTGTTATTCACTAATATTTTTCCAATTTATCATTCTTACCAGATGTTTAGAAAGTATGTACTTACGGCAAATTTTAGTTTTTGATCTAGTGTATGTTCAAATATACATACGCAATTTTACATTCACACCATTTTCTACAATTCTCGAATTCTGACAGGATTGCAATGATGCTTCCTCTTACCCAGCAATAAAAGAAAGAAAAATCTGGTGTGAAATATTCACGTCTCTCTCTTATTATTACTCTCTGTGAGGAGGGACCAAACCCTACGCCATCCAGAGACCCACTAAGCCACTACGGCTACCCTAAAGATAAACAACAACAAACCGGAACTAGAGCAAAAATCCAATCTAATTCACTTAAGATTCGCCGCAGTAGAAATAAATCAGACCATAATCTTAAAGGAAAAAATAACCTAAGCCATTCTACAGACATCTTGTTAGGACCAAAGATCCTCTGAACGTAATTTCCTCAAAACCCCAAGCAACCTGACATAAGATCGATGAATGTTTCTTCCTCTGGCAACCTAAACTCTAGAAAGGTCATATTACGTAGAGATGTTTCCTTAAACTCAGTGCCCAGTAACGGATACAACCAGATGCCTGAGAGAGGTTCGTTAAAGATATAGCAACATCTCACTAATACCCTTACCAGGACCCTCAATGAGCATCTTAGACAGTCGACAACTCAGTGAGCTCATCCACTGGGATGAATGCTGTGAAGCTATCCATGATTGCAAACAACGCAACAGCAGGTTCTTGAGTAATGAAATAGGAGAGAGGCGCCTAATTTGGCAATCCTATCCACCTACTCATGCTCCAAAATTCCATACGACCTGATACAACAAGTATATCCTTCAAGGAAGAAAGCTATTCCAGTTGGAAGTGAAAACACATTAACTTCAACGCAGCTTGATTGCCCGAGAATATAAACACCTTTTAAGTATCCCAAATACAATAAAGAATAGTATAAACTTGAGCATGGATTTCAGTTGTCCGTTCAATAAGAAAGAGATATTGACAAGTGATCTCTTGATTCAAAACAGATGGTAGCTCCAGAATTACCATTCATTCTGGAACCCTCCGTATAACACGCAAGATAATTATCAGGTAACCCACCAGACGGACCCAATCTTAACCAATCTTCCCCAAACAAAAGACGTACAATAAACAAAGTCGATCGAAAACAAAAGTGTTCAATATTCTATCAAAAGAAAAAAAACCTGTAAATAGCGATCTTTAAAAGCATATCTGCCTGCTTGATTCTATAAAGGCTTTCATTGGCAGCTTTACAGACTCTCTGTTAATGGGACCCCCGTTCGAATGTAATGTTCAAGCCAGAGTTAAATTTAGCAAAAAATTCCAATATTGAATGAAATAAAAAAAGTACTCGTAATATTGTTGATTAATTTTTGCAAATATTAATCCACTAAAACTATCGCTTTCACTTGATTAAATGAAAGTTTTATTTTCTAATAAAATAGCTTCTGATTAAACTAATTGTTCGATTATACTCTTATTGCCTGCACAAACTTTGATGCCATTATAATCAACCACGTTCTCCATAATTATGTTTCTCTCTATTGGTTACGCTCCACAGTATGTTTCAATAATAATGGATAGTTCATATATTTTAATTTAATTATATCAAATTATAATAAAGTCTAATTAAATACAGATAATAGTTAGAAATATTTCGAGTCTGAAATACTTCAAAATATCTGTTAAATTCCGAACACATTCATAATTCTGCATTAATTGATGATGCTGTCACATATCAATCATATAATATGATTGATGTCACAATCGGGACATTGCAGACAGGTCTGTTATGAATTGTTAACTTCAAACATATAACATATTAAACATTAATTTCAACTATAATTACGGGGAGTTCATGTATAATTTCTCAAACATAAACAGGTTCATCATTTTGCACAATTTCAAAGCTTTCAGTGATAAATTTATACAGAAATTAGGTAGCACTAGTATAATGATTAAAGCTGATGTAATTTATTTATTTATAATGCTTTCAGTATCAACTTGATGTTTTAATAAACTGCCACACTCAATTGCAATAATAAAAGTAAAGATGATTTTTAAAACAGCAATTATAAGAAATATATTTACATCCAGTGCATTGTTTCTGAATTAGTGTAATTTCTCATACGGCCAGATTGTCTAGATTTCACGGGCAACTTTTCAATCTCTATTAAGTAGGAACTATTTTAATAATAAAAATCAAAAAGTGAGGTGAGCTCAGTGGTGCAGTATGGACTAGGAACGGCAGAGGTTGCCAGTTTAAGTCCAGCAAAGCTTCCGTTAAATTTTCTCGCTCTAGGAGTGTCTCTATAGTTCCTATATCTACTACCCGGAGACTACACAAGTCACCGAACGCTAATTACATCAGATGTCGCCTAAATTAAAACATAATTGCACTATATAGAAATAACTTGCGATTTTCAAGTCCTTTAATTAATAACAAATCAAGTAAACAAATCTATTAACTTAGAAGTAATCAAATAACAAAATAAGTAACAAATCGACATCTTAACAAAGTGGTTAATCCTAGCGGTTACATTTCAATTTAACAAAATAAATTTTATCTTTTACATAATTAAAAAAAAATCTGGTGTGAAACTCACAAGAGATTATTTCTGGAAGCTCTTATTACAATTAATACGCTGTATGAGCGTGAGCTCAGGTACTACAGGGATATTGGGACTCAAAGATATTTATTTAACAACACAATAATTCAGAGTAACTGATTAAAGTGGCCACCGTTTTGTTGATTGCAGCATTCAGCACGACGAATCCATGCTTCTTTGGCACTTCTTATAGCATCAGGACGGACGATGCTTGATAGTAGCTGCGGCTTCCCCGATCCGATTCCTTAGTTCTTCTGGCAACGCTAGTAGACGTAGAATAAACATAGACTTCATTCAGCCGCACAGAAAATTATTTAACGGCGTTAGATGGGGGGATCGTGGTGGCCATTTAACAGGTCCGTTTCGACCAACACATCGGTTACCATATTTGCGTTTTAATAATCAGTCACAATATTAGAATAGTGATCTGGAGCACCGTCATGCATAAACCAAAGCCTCTGCCTATTGGCAACCGGAATATCTTCTAGAAGATCACAAAGATTATTTTGCAAAAATGCAACTATGATATTTCTGGAAGCGTAGATGGCAAAAAGAAGGGGCCGATTAGATTGTCGCCATGAAAAGCATATCATACATTTAATGAAAAGGTATGTCAGTAATGTGTAGTTGGGAAATTTTTCATGATATCTTCGAACAACAGCAACATCATTTTTATGTATCCTCGCCATAAGTTAAAAGCATGTCTATTTGTTCTGAAAAAGGTGAACAAATTTGTGGTGTCTCCCATGATAATATACAAAATACTAAAAATACTGTCTCCCAGTATTCACTCACACGCACACAACTTACACAAACAGTGTTAAATAATATCATTGCAAAAGGCCATAATTATACATGGTCATTACTATATAGTTTTTTTGTAAGCACTGTGTACAATACCTGAGATTCATACTTTGGCGATAGCATATACAATATAATAAACAAAAATATGATAAACTTAATGACACGTGCACATATGGGGGGCATTATTCAATAATAATGCCCCTTTCCTTAACGTTTATTAAGGCAGTTTGTTAACTGTTGAGTAAGTCTCACGACCACAGGCGTTTTAGTCGGCGAAAAGGACGACTAACTGGAATGTGGTATTAGGTCAATTGTAGGACGAGAAGATTAGAATGAAGTAGGGGAGATTCATGGAATTCTTTGTTACGTTTTGAATGATTTCTAATATAAAGGATTTGTTTAGTCATTGTGCAAGGGTAGTTCGGATACGTAATATGGAGCTTGGGTAATTTTGCGATCGGAGGATTTTGAATTGTAGAGACAAGTTTTTGTAGTCGTTTCTAATTAGTTCGCTTTGTTGAGCCCCCAGAACCAACCCCTTATGTCCAAATTGGTCGTAAAATTGTTTTTATATAAGTACTTAGTTGTCTAATGAGAATTTGGAGCGTTTGTTTAGTAGTCAAGAAGAATTTTGCATAGAGTGTATATTATTATATACTATACATATTTCATATTATATACAAGGGAGAACGTTAAGTATAATAAACCTTTTGAGTGAAGCGCGATCTCCCACTCTCCCAAAAAATAATATAATAATTCAAAAATTCTTCAATTTAAACATTATAAAAATAATAAAATAAAATTTTATTTCCTACAGTATTAATATTTTCAATGTTAATATAATCTAACCATGAACACGATGTTTACTTCCTAAATAGGTCCCCCCTTGAATGTGTTGTTAAGAAACTATGTTTCTTACAAGTTCAGAATAATAATTAGGAAATTCTAACTAACTTCATTGTCTTTATATTCATATTATTGTCGTTTTTTTCTTTCTTTTTTTTATTATATGATTCAGCTTTTTTTATTGTTATATTTATTATTCTAAGTTGTACAAAAAATACAATAATAAAATCAATATATTAATTCCAAATGCTGATTACAGTTTATAACTTATCAGTGCTACCTATAAAAGAAATAGTGGTATAATAAAAACATTACGTGTAAATAATGCATAAACTGTTTTATCAACAAAAGAGGAACTTTATGAAAAGTTACAAGATTTAATATAATTATAAAGTTCAAAATGAAGAAACTGAAAGTTGAAGATTCTCCTTAAATTAATTCAAGCTGTCAGTTTATCATGAATATTCCATTGGATATTTCTTACCTTTATTTGTGATCAATTTACACGGGACAAGTTTAATGACACTTTATAAGTATTCTTGAGTTCCCAAAAGAGTTTTTGGCTACTTACTTCATCCGCTGGTGTTTTCACCATATTGATTACAAATTATTGCAACATTTATTGTTTTTTTGATATTGAAAAGATAGTATTTAAAGTTCATTTGTTTGTTATGAAGGGATTTTTGTGAATTTTGTTAAGGGTACTGTAGTGGAAGAAGAAATGCAAAAATAAATAGTTTTGAAAGATATTTTAAATCTAATAATTTTGACAAAATAATGTATTTTAGAGTCAGGTACTAAAATGTAAGGTCATTGTTGCTAAAGCGTCAAAAGCACAGGAAACCTTAGGAAAATAACAATGCCACTTGGCCAACTGTTTTGTAAGAGAAAATCCCCCATTAGAGAGGGCATTCCTTCAAGACAGTCTGCATTCTGCTTTCAAACAAGAACTGTTTGTTGTAGACACCGAAGCAGAACACTTGTTTTTCGCTCTCTTAGCATCAGTGCATATTAATAAGTTAATAATTTCTGTGCAAATAACTTGTAGTTATTATTTTAATAGAATATATTTCTTGTTAACAGTGGTGACTACTTTCTTATTTTTGATACTTCACTCTCTTAAACATATATATAGTAGTAGTTAAGATGTGGGGGTTCTGGCGCACCTAAAATACATAATGGCATGTTTTGTAATACTTAATCCTATTAAGAAAAAAAAAAAATCTATTCTTATCTTAATCTCTTTTTTATTACTTTTGTTTATCAAACTTTCTACTCAAATCAACATATATCATGCTGTCCGGACATGTTACTTACCTTACTTATGTAGTATGTTTGTGTATACAATGAGTCACCATGCATTTCTCAACAAAAATGTAAACCCCATTCTTTGTAAAAGGTTTATGTAAGGCTAAACCTTATGTGTTGTAAGGCTAACAACACTTAATACTTAATCGTATTCTAAATGAGTCATCCAGGCAAGGGTTTATTAAAAAAATATATATATATTTTTCTTATCTTAATCCCTTTTTATTATATTAAAAAGTTTGTTATTTTTATTTGGAACATTGCTGCCACTTAATCCGATTAATATAAGCATATACAATGAGTCATTTTTCTTATCTTAATCCCTTTCATTATTTTAAAAAGTTTGTTATTTTTATTTCGAACATTGCTAATACTTAATCCGATTAATATAAGTATATACAATGATTCATCTAGAAAAAGGTTTTTAATTTTTTCAACAATGTTAATACTTAATTATATTATGAAAAAAAAAAATATCTACTCTTATCTTAATCTCTTTTTTATTTTAAAAAATTTATTATTTTTTCTTCGAACATTGTTAAACTCAATCCGATTAAGAAAAAATATAAGTATATATAATGAGTCATATTTTAATTATTGCGTCAAATAAAATGATGTTGATGATGATGATGACTCAGTATACAAGTTTCAACAATTCTTGGCTAGTAAACAGTCTACATACCCCCACTTCTATATTTAGAAGTTCATTTCTTTTTTTTTCCAATCTGATTTTCATTTGCTTTTTTTATAATTTTTTTGTACTTAAGTTTAAAGATTCTTTTTATTTCTAGTTTTTCAACTATCTTTATTTTCTCTTTGATGGTGGTTTAGTTATAAAATTCTTTTACTTATTTAGTCTTAATAGAGTATAAGCTTAGCTATTAGTGTGTATATATATTTTATAATGAATTGCCAATTTTATGGTAAATTATTTTTGTGGGGGTACTATAAGGAACGCCATGAAACCGTTTGCAATGCAAATGAGCAAGCTCGCAAATGTCCAAACTGCCACGAAAGATTTTCTTCAAGGAAAACGATGCTTGCTCATTTGCGTCGTTGCGGCACTGAGCAGCGGTCATGTCCAAAAGAGCAAGGCTGGATGCCGCTCAAGGGAAATTATATGAGGTGGAAACGGCTCACAGAGGGACTCTGTGAACTTTCTTCCTTCCAAGCTCCGGAGCAATCGATGCAATGGAATTTCTGCCTAGCCAGCTGGAAACATTGCATCGATTGCTTCAGAAAGTAATGGATGAAAATGATGCTCCCCTAAAATATAACTTGGTCTTGGAGGCGACCTTTGAGAATGTTAAAGGTGAAACTACCGATCGCGCCTTCAAGACCAAAAACAAAGTAATTTAAGAAGACTCCTCCATCGATGAATGTTTGCAAGAAAGTTTTAAGAAAATTGTATTCGAGATGGAGGAGTCAACACTAAAGGGGAGCGGATGGAGCTTGAAGGAGTTCGACGGAGTCCTTCTACGTACCAATAAGTTTACACCTCTTGGCAGCTCCAGTTTTATATCTTTGCCTCCTCATATTGCCCACAAGAAGGCTGTGATAAATGTATAAAATGTTGATGACGACTGCTTTCAGTATGCCATTCTCTCCCGCCTTGCAAAAAAGGACCCACAATGAGTTAGTAAATATGCTAACTTAGAACACAGCTATAATTGTGACTGCATTTCCTTCCCCACTCCTCTCCATGAGGTGAAAAAATTGAAAAGTATAATAAAATCACAGTAAATGTTTTTACCCTTGGAGAGCATGGAAACGTGTGCCCTTTGAAAGACCATCGTGACCTCCTTCTCCTGTCGCTGGAAAACGGGCGGAGCCACTATGCTTATAAAAGCGATTTTAATAAGTTAGTGGCCCGCCAGATTACAAAACACGAACAAAGGGTGCACGTTTGCAAGCGGTGTTTCACGCACTGCAACAGCGACGGCGTGAACATCGCAGAGCGGGTGAAGGAGCACATGGAGTATTGTAGAGAAAACAGACCGACCCGAATTGTTCTACCTGCTAGTAATGACAATGGGACTCCTTCAACTGTTTATTTCACTAAAATTTAAAATCAGATGAGGATTCCCATCGTCATTTATGCTGATTTTGAATCTATTTTAAAAATTTTCCAACGTAGGCAATTCGAGTCGGTCATACACCTCTCCCTACCAGAGTCACCTTCCAATGAGCTTCTGCGCTTATACAAAAGTGGCAGAAGACATACCATGCCACTGCCTTCCTGCCGACTTCCCTGCGGAACTTTACATCTACACAGGTGAAGATTCCGCAAAGAAGTCCATGGCATATATAAAGGCAGTGGCTGAGAAGGTGGCTCAGGTATACTCCATAAAGCGGCCAATGCTACCCTTGACACCATCTCAGCTGGAAGACTTCTCAAAATCCCAAACCTATTACCTTTGTCATTCATTCTTAAACAATTCCGAACCTAAAGTGGCGGATCACGATCATATCACGGGTATGTATCGTGGTCACGCTCACTCTTCCTGCAATCTTCTCTACCGAACTCCTCGCTTCCTTCCCGTCTTTCTACACAATTTGAGCGGTTACGACGCCCACTTTATTGTTCGCGAGTTAGGGTATGACTCAAGTCGCATTGATGTCATCCCCAACAGCGAAGAGAAATATATCTCTTTTAGCGAACAAGTGGGCGGCCTAACCGTCAGATTTGTGGACACCTTCCGCTTCATGTCTTCCAGCTTAGACAGGTTGTCGAAGAATTTGCCCAGACATAAATTTCTTGACACGGGCAAATTCTTCCCTGCCGACAACATGGATCTGGTCATAAGGAAAGGCGTGTACCCCTACGATTACACGGACTCGTTCGAAAATCTTAGGGAGACGGTTCCCCCTAAGGAGGCATTCTATAGCACCTTAATGAATGCCACATTTCGAACGAGGACTATCAGCATGCGCAGTCAGTCTGGGAGGCGTTTGAACTT
Source organism: Triatoma infestans (assembly GCA_011037195.1). Lineage (NCBI taxonomy): Eukaryota > Metazoa > Arthropoda > Insecta > Hemiptera > Reduviidae > Triatoma > Triatoma infestans. Next base: position 30,247 of record JAAEAF010014302.1, read on the forward strand.
AGCACCCTAGGGGGGTACAGCGAGCTCTACCTCAAGGTAGACTTAATGCTCCTAAGTGACATCTTTGAAAATTTCAGGGATGTTTGCATAGGAGCATATTCGCTGGACCCTGCCTGGTATTTCACGGCTCCCGGGCTGGATGGGACGCCATGCTGAAGTGTACAGGGTACATTTAGACTATGACCAGCTCCTGATGGTCGAGCGCGGCATTTGCCAATGCAATCATCGCTATGGTAAAGCAGACAATGCTTATCTGTACCCAGATCGAGACCCCCAAAAGAAATCGAAGTACATTGCCTACCTAGATGCAAACAATTTGTACGGGTGGGCAAAGTCAAATCCGCTCCCTTATGGAGGTTTCGAATGGGTACAGGATCCCGATACTCTAGACTGGAGCAATATACTAGTAGATGGCCCCTTCGGGTATATTGTCGAAGCCGACATAGAGTATCCAACCAAGTTGCACGATTTGCACAACGATTTGCCCCTTCTCCCGGAGAATAGGGTGCCTCCGGGACATATTAATATGAAATTGTTAACAACTTTAACAAATAGGGAGAAATACGTTGTCCATTTCGTCAACTTGAAGCAGGACGTGGGTTTAGGTTTCCGATTAGTAGCGCGCATAGGGCGCTGCGATTCAAGCAGTCCCGGTGGCTTCGTTCCTACATCGACCTCAACACCCAGATGAGATAACAGGCGACAAACGACTTTGACAAAGACTTTTACAAACTAATGAACAACGCTGTTTTTGGAAAATTTATGGAGGACGTACGTAAACGCATGAAAATAGAACTGGTGACAGACGAACGGAGATTACGGAAACTAATAGCAAAACCAACATTCAAAGACAGGACTATTTACTCCGAGACTTTGGTAGCGGCACATCTGGACTTTGAGCAGATCACTATGAACAAACCGACTTATGTCGGAATGGCCATACTTGATCTGTCCAAGGTCCGGATGTACGACTTTCATTACAACACGATGCTCACCAAATACGGAACCGACAAACTTAAAATGCTCTATACGGACACAGATAGTTTTATATACGAAATCAAGACTGACGACTTTTACACAGACATGACCACCTTACTTGACGAGTTGGACACATCAGACTACCCTAACGGACACCCTTGCCATAGTAGGAAAAATAAAAAGGTGTTGGGGAAGTTCAAGGACGAGGCTAGCGGTGAGCCTGTCTCTGAATTCGTGGGCCTCCGCGCTAAAATGTACGCATTACGTATCCGGGGGCAAGAGAAGAAACGGGCGAAAGGGATAAAGAAGGCAGCCGTAGAAAGAAAGATAACTTTCGATGATTATTTGGCTGCCCTGTTCGACGGAAAAGAGTTTACCACTTCTTTTAGAACAATCGTTTCAAAAGAACATAAACTCTTTTCCGTTGAACAGAGAAAAGTATCCCTTTCGCCTCACGACGACAAACGCCATCTGGTCGATCGTGTAAGTACTCTCGCCCATGGTCACTTTACCATAGCGAAACAAGCTGTGTAAAGTTGTGGGTCCTGCAAATTGTGTATATATGTAGATATGTATATAAGTTAGGTTAGAAGAGTGTTTGGGTTTTGTTTCTATTACTTAGCTTTTAATTTTAAACTTTTTTTCTATTTATTTATTTGTATATATTTTGCACTATTTTATTTTATACTAATATGTAAACATTTTTTCTAAAAATAATAATAAAAAAAAAAAAAATCAATAATAATAAAAACAAAAAAAAAAAAAGGTGGTGGGGAATGTTTGTTATATATATAGTTTAGGCTTAATTTTTCTTTGTAAATATGTTTATGGTGGTGGGAATTTTTATATATATATATAGTTAGGTTGAATATTTGTAGATTGTGTGAATGTTGGTTGCGGTTGTATGTATGTGTTGTAGGATAAATTTCTGAGATGTACATGAGTATAAAAAGAGAGGCGGGAGAGCGTTCCTTATTAGTTCCCATCATGAGGTTGGTTAAGCAACAACACACCCTCTCAGTCCAAAATCTTGATGACAACAACTCTTCAAAGACTGAATCTAAACATGCGCCACTTTTTCCTGATTCAAGTAGATGTTTAGTGTGTGGCCCATCAAATTGCGGAAAACTAATCTTATGCTGAGTTTACTTTATGATCCTAAAGGTCTTAGATTTGAAAATATTTATTTGTTTGCCAAGTCCTTATAGCAACCCAAGTATAGGAAGTTAGCACAAATATTGGAACCATTGAAAGAGTTTATGAGACTGATGAATATTTCAAAATGAAATATCAGCCTTTGTTGAATCCTTTGAAGGAATTGGTGGGTAAACAAGAGGATCATTCACAACTTAACCTGAAGAGAACACTGAAGCCGGAGCCGGTTGTTTCTGAAACACCACCATCTAAGAGACCAAGATATCATAAGCTAGAATCGACATAACCCCCGGATTATCAAATTCCTCGCCTGAAGCAGAGCGGAAGCTTCCTGCAAAGAGACCGCTGAAACCGCTCCACAGTCGTTTGGAACTTTAGTTCCAACTACCCGCTCCAAGAAGTACGAAAACTTGTACACACCCCCAAAGGATAAGAAATTTCAGAAAAATATTTGAAAGAAATGGGAGAAATATCCTCAAATTATATTGCAAAATTTATGAAAAATGAGACTAACGATTTGGATGTGGTATATGGTGTAGTTTATGATGGGCAGAAGTTCATCATTGGTGATACTGATATCTCCATTAGTAAAGACATTTTGTCTGTTGGCGAAGATACCTTTTATGCTATTCCTGGACCTTTTGAGTTGTTATTTATGAAATATCCAAACTAAACGCTGGTAAAAAAGATAGATTGCGATAATTATAAGCGAATACTACAACAAACGAACGCTCATAAAGAAGGACATAGTCCAACGGAGCAATCAAGGAACTGAAAACAAACATGAAATATAGGAAAGTGATTTCAAAATTGTTTCCAACGAAAAAAGGTGCTGGACCTGTCGACCCTAACAGGCTTGTAGACAGATTAAGAGTGTTATTTGGCATGAAGAATGCTGGTGTTGAAATAAAAAGAATAGAAGATCAACTGAGAGACGGAGGTATAATACCTTGGACTAACCTATGATATACCTCATTTCTTCATGAAATCCGTTAAGGAGCAGATCGTGCATGAGTTGCATAGACCAGCAAGAAGAATATTCAAGAGAAGATCAGTTTTATTGAAGGGAATAGGCGATTTGTGGCAAACTGATCTCGTGGAGATGCTTCCCTTTGCTAGATTCAACAAAGGCAACAAATATCTCTTGACAGTGATTGATTGCTTTTCCAAATATGCCTGGGCTGTACACCTTAAGAATAAGTTAGCACTTAGGTGAGTAGAGCATTTGAAAAGGCATTGCAGGAAAGAAAGCCAAACAATCTACAACTGATAGTGGCAAGGAGTTCTATAACAGAATATTTGTCAAGCTGATGAAAGTGAAAGGTATAAATCAATATTCACCCTTTAGTAATTTGAATGCTTAAATTGTTGAGCGATTCAATCGAACTTTGAAATGTGCAATGTGGAAAATGTTTAGCCTGCAAGGACCCTATGATTGGCTGGTACAGAAATATAACCAAACTAAACATCGGACGATCAAAATGGCACCGGTTTCTGTACGAGCTAAGGATGTAGAAGAACGGCTGTTGAGTGATGAATATGCGAAGTGATGAACAAGCATTACAATTCCTAGATTCAAAGTAGGCGATCATGTACGGACATCCAAGTATAAAGCGCAGTTTGCCAAAGGCTATCATCCTTCATGGTCCACAGAGGTATTTAAAGTTGTAGAAGTTAAGAATACAGCACCAGTGACATAACATCTACAAGATTATAAAGGGCAAATAATTGCTGGAGGTTTTTATCAAGAGGAACTACAGCTAGTGAAATATCCCGACATCTATCTTGTGGAGAAGATTATGAAGCGAAAAGGTGATAATGTTTTAGTGAAATGGCTAGGTTTAGACAATTCACACAACAGCTGGGAGAATGTGAAGAATGTACTTATATAAAGCCGGACGAGCTAACTTGATTCAGTTCATCATGCTAGAGACAAGAAGAGGAAGAAACGAGTCACTCCTACTCCTAAACGGATTAGTGGGAATTCTCCTAAATTGAGTGGTAAAGCTAAACGAATGCTGGATGGGCTCCCTCGTGTGCGGTTGAGTAATTTTGATCTACTCAGATTAGCTAAGATTAGCTAAATCGAAGAAAATTCCCCATTTTAGAGGGGTATTCATGATTGATGAATTTCCAGTGAAACCGTGGAAAAATGAGCGAGCCATTTTCAATTTGGAAAGTAGTTGTGGGAGAGGAACTCACTGGGTTTGGTATAAGAAGGAATGTGTCCGGTCTTGGCACTGATTGATAGTCACGTCTCACAGCGGAAGGATGTTCGTATACTGGTGGCGGTCTTCTTCGCCGTTGAAGTTCTTTATGTACTTGGCATCCCTTATAGTTGGCAAAGTGAGGTCCTTGAGAGAGTTCTCATTTGGCTGAACTGGATCGTTGTTTTGCACACTGTTCAGTAAGATGAGGGTCTGCGCATTTTATCAGTTTGGACTATGTTGACAACAGGCCTTGGTATGCCCGTACCGTTGACATCTTTTGAGTGATTATGTTCAATTATTCGATAGCAGTGGAGCCATTCCACCTTCTGAACTAGTCCGCTATCTAAAAGGTTGCCGTATTTCATCGAACAGGAAGCAGCATCAAAAAATGTTCAGCAACAATTGTGGACAGTTGTGTTTACTTTACTTGCTGGATCTCCTATAAAGGGAAGGTTTATAGTTCTGCGCATTCATTTGGTCGCTAAACGCGATGGGTTTAGACTTTAGGAGAGTAAATAAAAGGTCAACTGCAGAGAAGAAAACCATCATTCCAGTGAGAACAGTTGATATTCGCTTTCTTCAAGCGGCAGGTTACTAGTGTTATCATCAATATGGAAGTGTTAGATTTGGAAGAAAGACGTCTGTTCGACCATTCAATTGAATGCATAGAATTGAATCATCAAAACTAAATACGTATTAGTGTACAACATCAAGATCTATATCCGCTGCCCAGTCAAAGTTTACTATATTTGGAGGGTAGGTTTTTAAAGGAAGACGGCTCAGCAATACCAACTGCCTCAAAATTAACCAATAATGCATTTGCATTTCTATTTGATGAAATAAGTATGAACTGAGTGGAGTTGAAATAGATCGTGTAAGAAATCCAGGAATTGCTTGCACACTTAAAGGCTTGGTTTCACTTAAGGAAGGCTGTCAATACATAGAAAATTGGGGCTGGTGTTATCCTCAGAGTGATACGCTGAACATCACTTCAAATGAGGGATACCTAAATCTGTGCATTCCTCTATCATCTACTGGGATTTTGTGAAGACTATCAGAAGATTGTGATCAATGTTAAACAAGAATTGATACTCGTTAGAAGCAGACAAGATGGAAACGCTTACAAATTCAACCGACAGAGAGCTGAAGATGCGGTGAAACCGTGAAATAGAATTGGTGAAACTATGATGGAAGCTACCCTACGTCACCGTCAACGAACATCAGAGATTAGTTCTTAGGCGTCATCTCAAATCTGAAAAGGTATTTTCACTAAGTTTTAGAAACTGGGAACTGTATGATTATCTACTATTGCCGGCAACTCTAAATATATATATGAAGGTATATAAAATATACCTTTAATTAGGATTAAGTATTACAAAACATTATGCAATAACTAACCTGTTGTAGTGGAAGCAGCAGTGTTTTTTTTTTTAAGGAAATCGATATTAATCAATATGTATAATCGATATATTGCGATGATATTGTCAATAAGGCCAAGTGGCGAATTAGAACACTGATGGGTGTGACGTCATAGCAGTGGGAATTACCTACAAAGCAGTGGTTTTGTTATATATATATAAAATTAAATATTTAATACCTTTTAAGCATTAAGGCAATGGCAATGTGAAGTCATAGGAGTGGGGATAATGTTACTACTAGTAAGTTGTACTGTCTGAAACTGTCAGTTCTAAGTGCTCGTTCGGTATGTGAACTTGGTTACAGCAACTACAGTCCTGGAGAGGGGGTAAGTAAATATTTCTTTATTATTATTATGTGTGACAGTTGAATACCCCTCTGCCATATTTCTTTTTCTTTTTATAATTTTTTTATTTTTTTTGTGAGTGGGGCGAGGGGAATAAAATTATGATAGTGCGTTAAAATAGAAGTGTACGTTGAAAGTATAGCTAGTGAGAGGATCATTGTGGCCGACTGGTTATAGTGATGGACTTCCAACCTAAAGAATGTAGGATCAAATCGCAGGTAAGACAAGTTTTTTCTTATAAAATAAAAAATAATTCCCAGAGTATGGTGATGAAAGGGGTTGGTGTGAGAGTTGTTCGGTTAAGTTCCGCCATCTTGTTGTGTAAGGTGGAGCTTTCTGTTAGCATGAGTGAGAGGGGGGTAGAATGAATTGGAATCACCGAGTAGGATGATAGATTAAGGAATGGGGGTGAATAGAAAATGGAGTCATGGGTTTGGATGATAGATTAAGGAGTGGGAGTGGGGAAAAAATGGAGTCATCGGTTTGGATGTTAGGGCAGAAGTGGGGGTATCAAGAAAAATGGAGTCAACGGTTTGGATGTTAGGTCAAGTGGTGGGGGTAATGGAGAGAAAATAGAGTAATCGGATTGGATGCTAAGTTAAGGGGTGGGGGTAGAAAGCAAATAGAGTCATCGGTTGATGAGATAGCTAAGAAGTGGGGGTAAGTCAGGATGGATTTTTTAGGGGGTTGTCGAAATCGATGATTGGCCGCTGGTAGGGGTAAGTAGGCGTGACAGAGAGTGGTGGGGGATAAGGGGCATGCCTTAAGTGCTTGTCGAGTTCGATGATTGGTCGGTGGGCGGGGCTTGGGAGTGGAGGTGATGGCCGCCATTTTGTATTTTAGGTGCGCCAGAACCGCCACATCTTATCTACTTATACTTACAAGCCCTTTTACACACCGCTCGGGCTACTACAAACATACAACACAACATCACCAATTGCATTTCAATACCTAGTCATCATCAGCGAACTGTGGAGCAGAATATAAATTACAATTTTTTCATATATATATATAATTTTTTATATACTTGGTTATTATTTGTTTATAGTTATTGACATCTAATTTTTTTTATATCGTACACTGCTTAGATATGAATACAAAAAGTCTTAGCTTTGCAGAATTATTAGTAAACAAAGTAATAAATGAAATTTAACTTTAATAGTATTAATTAGAATTAATTAAGAACAGAACAAATTATTGAACAAATCAGGAATTATTAAAAAAGAACAAATTTTTTTTTTTATCTGTTTGGAATTTACATCTGTATATAAATACAATAGTAAATGTGCGGAAAGATAAAAATTACCAGAGTCACTTGTATGGAGAACTCACCCAGTGATGAGACTCCATAAAAAAAAAACATATGGCTTTACTTAGTTAATAACTTAGTTATTCATTAGAGAGTCTCGAGGCCAGCGGCGTTTCAATCGTCTGGGAGGATTATCTGGAGGGGTAGAGGAATTTATAGCTGGCGTACTAAAGGATTAAGGTGAGCGAGAGGGATGGATGGAACTTTTTGTATTTGGTTTCAGCAATTTCGTTTATGCAAAGAATATTGAGGTCTTGATAGTGGCTGAGATTTGATACATAGAAGGGGGCACTGACAATTTTTCTGAGGATTTTGGATTGGAATGACTGGATTCGGCGGAAATTGGAATTTTTGGTTGAACCCATAGTTCAATACCGTATGTCCACATAGTTTTGAATAATACCAGCTAAATCAGTCTTTTATATTGCAGAGATAGTTTAGATCGTGCCGAGTAGTAGTGATAATAGTTTAAATCGTCTGTCGAGGTCTTGTCTTTTTAGTCGTGTATGGGGGTTGCAGGTGAGCCGTTTGTCGATGTATAACCCTAAGTAGCGTACATATTCAGCACTTGGAAGAGAAATACCATTAAAATATAGAGGGGGCAATGTAGTCCGTCTTAATGTAAAAGTAGTGTACTGGATTTTGTCTCGTTAATATTTATTCGCCATTTCTTGCACCAGGTTTCCAGTGAGTATAAATGGCTTTGAAGATTTCTAAATGCGAACACGGGATCGTTATGCGGGGAGAGGCAGGCAGTGTCATCTGCAAAAGTAGAGAGCAGTGGGTGAGGGGAAGTAGAGATGTCAGCAGTGTATATAGTGTAGAGAAGAGGACCGAGAATGCTTCCTTGCGGGACGCCAGCTTGGATAGGATATATAGGAAAAATAGCCGAACCATGGTTGACCCAGAAATGTCGGCCAGACAAATAGGAATTTAAGATTAGGAAAAAGGTACTCGATAGGACGCCCTTGAGCTTCCACAGCAAGCCCCAATACCAAACTCTATCAAACGCTTGTGCGACATCAAGAAAGGCACCCGGGCAATACTGCTTCTGCTCAAGTGAGGATGCAATGGTGTCTACAACACGATGGCACTGTTGAATGGCGGAGTGAAGGGCTCGAAAGCCAAATTGATGGTTAGGATAATTTCATGTGATTGAAGAAGAGGATACAGGCGTTTAAGTAAGAGCTTCTCCAAAATTTTACCCATTGGCAACAAACTAATGGGACGATAGGATGAAGGAAGGTTAACTGGTTTGTTGGGCTTTGGGACCAATTTTATTGCTGAAAATTTCCAAAGGGCAGGGAAAGTAGGTAGTTCTTAGGACAGAGTTATAAATATAAGTTAGGAAAACGTATGAATTATTAGGAAAATTTCGGAGGATTTGGGAGGTTATCAGGTCATAGCCTGGGGCTTTTTTAGAGGAAGGTGGTTACTTAAATGTTTTATCTCTCTGGGAGAGAATGGTTTAGGTTGCTCTTACTTAGGATGTCATGATGAGGTGTAAATATCTCAGAGAGGGGTTGGGCAAAGAAGCAGGATTTTTCTTCGTTAGTTTTGGCCCAAGAGCCATCTGTACGAAGTATGGGATGGGAGGGAGTTTTATAAGATAGTATACGTTTAGTAGCTGTCCATAAAGAGTTGTCGGCTGTTGTCAGTAATAATGTGTAATTTTCACATCTTTCGTTTTTAATTTTCTGAAGTTCGTGCTTTAAATGTCTGGTAAGTCTGTTAACATTCTATTTGTCTGAAATACGGTATCTAGTACGCTGCCATATGACTCGAGCACGCCGTTTTTCTGTGAATAACATTCTAATTGAGGTCGGTAAGTAATATGGTAAGTAATACGGTTTGATTTTGTTTGTTTAGTAGCGTCCCAGGTACTGTTTTGTACGCTTGTTGTCAGTAAGTTGACTGCTTCATCTATCTGTACAGGAGTCTTTAGTGCTATGTCGAGGTCCAGTGACTGGTCAAGAAAAGTCTGAAATAATTTCCAGTCAGTAGGTCCCGTTATTAATCTGTCTCTAGGAGCAGTTGGGGTCGGTATAGTATCTAAAGTAAGTAATATGGGTGAATGATCACAGGAAGGTACATGAAAGGTTGAGAATTTTTGAATGAATGGAGGATACATTATTGGAACAAATGAAGTAGTCGAGGATGTCTGGTCGTTTTTGAGGAGAGGATGACCAATAAGTGGGTTCAGAAGAGAAAGGATGGAAAGGTTGACTTAGGATATAGCCCAGCCACGAGGATTAGATGTTCTACAACCCCAGTGAGGGTGCTTCGCGTTGAAGTCACCACCTGCTATAAAACGATGACCCAAGGACTGAAAAAAGAATAGGAAGTTGTGTGAGGTGAAGCTACGATTTAGACGAAGTACACAGCTGTTATTGAATATTGGAAGGGATTGGAGGTTAAGAAGATAATAGTAGACTGAAGAGAGTCTGAGGATTGAGAAGGAATGAGGTGATGGGATATAGAATTTCTTATAATTATAGCCGTGCCTCCGTGAGCCGCATCATCTGGGTGGTCTCCGTTCTGTAAGTCTTATAGCCAGTAACGTTAAAGTGTGATCGACTAGTGAAGTGAGTCTCAGTGATTAGTGCAACGTCTAGTAGTGCGTCTAGTGCAAGTGCATGAGATTCTAAACCACTGGCATTCCGAAGGAAGATGTTTAGGGAATTTTGTGTTGGGGAACTTATATAGTTAGGTGGGGGAAGAGGCTGGATATGACAGTTGACAGGAGGTTGATGAGCGGAGTGATTGGATTTTTGAGATCAGTTATGAAGGAGTTGATGATGGGGTTATGTCCGCAGTAGGAGAAGCAGATGGAGCTGATTGAAACGCCGCTCCGTCTCTGGCTGCTTGGGCGTAAGAAACATGTTGAGATGGTGGTGGAGTTGGAGGTTGATGACGGCCTAAGGCAGGGAATGTGTCCGGTCTTGGCACTGATTGATAGTCACGTCTCACAGCGGAAGGATGTTCGTATACTGGTGGCGGTCTTCTTCGCCGTTGAAGTTCTTTATGTACTTGGCATCCCTTATAGTTGGCAAAGTGAGGTCCTTGAGAGAGTTCTCATTTGGCTGGAATGGATCGTTGTTTTGCACACTGTTCAGTAAGATGAGGGTCTGCGCATTTTACCAGTTTGGACTATGTTGACAACAGGCCTTGGTATGCCCGTACTGTTGACATCTTTTACATTGCACAATAGTGCTCCTTTTGTGGGGTTCTTCCACCTTGATCCTTGTGTTCAGCATAGCTTGAACGTTGAAAAGCTCTGGATTATTATTTTGGGGTTCTAAATCGACGAAGAATAAGGGAAGTGGAGCTTTAGTAACCAAATGTAGCAAATTTGTTACATTTCTGGCCTGAAATCTGGCCTGGTCCATTTCTGGACAATTTGGAAAGCTTATCCTATATCATGTCAGGTGGTGTTGACTGATGTAAAAATCTGATGACCACTCTGTAAGCCTTGTCCTGTTTTAGCTGGTAACTATGGTAGTCAGCGCTGCTACCCTGGAGGTAATGTATTGTCAGTCTATATGATTCAATAGGGTCACAGTTTATTATCACGTCGTTTAATCTGGACTTGCAAGTGAAATTTTCAGAGCTAATTTTCTCACAGAGATCTCTGCATAGTTGTAGGTAATTGAATACATTATTTACATAAATTGGCGGAGGTTTAGGAGTGTGTTGAGGAAGTAAAACATGCATCTCTTCTTCTTAATTTGGAGCTATTGGAGCAAAAGGAGCAGTACACGTTGGTTCCTGACTTGTATTATGTATAGTAGTTTTTTGAGAGCAGCTTGTTAATATTTCGGAGGAGCCTGGGAAATCCCTTGAGTTGTGTTTGGAGCCGTTGGGATTATACTACTATTTGTAGTCTGGCGTTGTAAGGGGTTTGAACGCGGGTTAGGACCCTTACTGTACCATCCTTTTTAGACTTAGTCATTTTTTGTTTCCGTTTTGGCGGTGAAACACCAGCTGAGACTGGTCGCTTAGTGCTTTGGTTAATAACAGCAGAAGCTGCTTCGTCTGAACTGCCTGACGAATGAGTGTAAATTGAAGTGTCGCCCATAAAGGGCAGTTAACAATTAATCCTCACTTAGTAGTCAAAGAAAATAACGAACAGATTGATGAAACTAAAGTGAAATAATCTGCACTATATGCTTTTCATTAACTAATTAAATGTCAAAATATTATTTACACTTTTAGGTTAGTAAATTCATTAATTGTCACTTTATAAAAAATAAAAAATGTCGATGTTTCACTAACACTCAATTAATAATTATTAAAAGTACTTACAGTTTATAATGATAGCAACTACTTTTCAGTTTCTAAAACTTCCAAATTTTCAATAAGAAAACAGGCCAAATTTTAGCAATTTGCATTTGGGCTACCAGCTGGGAACTCTAGAATAAATACAAATAATTTTATTGAATAATATCTAAAAAGAAACAAAATTGGAACAGATGATACTTCCTTCGTATTCTAATTTAAATTAAAAAATTTCAAAACTATGATTAGTAATAAATAAAAAGAAAAATTAAATACACTCCTTAAATGAAAATTAAAAGCATAAAAATAAGAATTAAAATGTAAGAGAGGGGAACCAAATTCAAAAAGATATAAAATAAAAAAACAAAATATAGTAATCTATAGAAATACGTAGTTAATATTGTAACTGATAGGCCGTGTACAAGAGAAAATAAATATTTATAATTTATAATATTGGTTTACTCTGATTTTAAAGCATTCATTTATGTATGGACATTGGCTTTTAATAGTGGTCTTGTCAGATGTTCCTAGAAGATGTTCAATGTATAAGGTAGTCTTTTAGAAACCTGTTTCTATAATGTTTATAGGCAGGGCATGAAATTAATATATGTTTTAGGTCTTCATTTTCATTGAGATTAAAGGTGCGACAGACAGTTGTAGGCAGTATTGTGTATTGGCTGTCAGCTATCAGTGTAGAGAAATTTGGTGATGTCCAGAGAGGTGTGGTAATTACAAATTTTTCACATGTCTATGTTACGCTCAAAGACCGAAAATGCTCATTGAGCGAAAAAAACAGCTCACAACGCGTTGTGGTCACTGTAAAACATCCACATCGCGAAATTCGTGTTATTGGCTCTTATGAAAACGCTCACGACGTGTTGTGGCAATCCAATCGTTGTGGCAAACAGAAAGACCACATAACGAAATTCGTGTCATGGCTATCATGCTATACGACCACAACGCATTGTGGCAATGAAGAAAAGCCATGACGCGTTCTGAGCACTAGTTGGTGTAATCATATCACGACGGACAGGTTGAAACTTGTCGGTTTGAGTATAACGATCATTAATCCATCAGTAGAGTTGTTTATTCATTTTTGTCTGTTTCTGAGGGTGAACGTATATCATGACCAATAAAAAAGAAGTGTTTTTATGATAAATTACGTGAGTTTGTGGAAAGAAGCACTTATCCCAGTTTTATCATGAGTACAGAAAAATATGAAATGTTACTTAATGAAACAAAACTTAATGATTTTTAACCTAATGATTTTTTTTTTAAATATAAAGTAATCCCAATAAATAAGAAATGTCCTTTTATTTTAATGACACGATTTCTTTATATTGTATTTAACTTAATATTGGTAATACGTCATGCACCGGTTTTCAATTTTTAGCAGCAGGAAGCGCATTAAGGACAATGTCTGTTTGGTACTTATTACAAGACAAAAAATATTTCCTAAGGATATCTACCAAAAAGTTTCGAGATTAGTAGGACCCATATCGCAAATCACTGCGCGTCGTATTCTAATATGGTTCAATAAGCGTCATGGCTTTTCTTCATTGCCAAATTGCGTTGTGGTCGTATAGCATGATAGCCACGACACGAATTTTGCTATGTGGTCTTTCTGTGATTGCCACAATGTGTCATGAGCGCTTTCATAAGAGCCATAACATGAATTTCGCGATGTAGATGTTTTACAGTGACCACAACGCGTTGTGAGCTGTTTTTTCGCTCAATGAGCATTTTCGGTCTTTGAGCGTAACATATTATATATACCATTAGCGGCACGTGAGGTTTGCAATTGGGTGTTTACTGCATGAGTAAAACGGAACATGTCTTAAATTCAATTCAATTTAATTAAAAATAAATTCATATGAATATTTTTAAGATATTTTCTGTTATATTCTCAAATATTATTATGGGGGGGGGGGAGAGAGACCAAACTCCCCCCATTGGGCCCCTATAGGTACCCCAAGCAAAAACAACAACAAACCGGGAATTTCTGAAATAAATACAAAAAAAAAAATTAAAATATTTAAATATAAAGGTTCACAAATTATTTTTTTAAATTAAAATTATTTATTTAAGAAATCATGCTACAAACTGCTATTTGCTGAATCATAATGTTAGAAAAGGAACGACTTTTGTCTTTTATTTCAATTTTTTTCGGCTAATGTCAATTGAGATTTTTTTTTTTTTTAAATATTCAACACTAACACCTATCTTGATAAACCTACGAAATAATATTGTTTATTTTATTGTATATTTGGAATTTAAAAAAAAATAATATTATTGAATAAAAACAAAAAATATTTTAACGTTTAACGAACACAATAAAAATATTTGGTTTTATTTGTAATATAACCTATAATATTGCACACGATTACAATCAACGCTGCCTGGGGAGCAGCTAAAATAGCACTGGCTAGGTCACATTATTGGGGCAAACGAAGCTTTACGGAAATAACCGAAAATTACCATTTTTTTTTTGAGAATGGCAAATTGGGCAGCGTCAACATGGTGCAACACTTGATGAAATATATATATATATATTTTTTTTTTAACGGATTTATTAATGGTATTTAAATGAAAATTATGCAAAGATTGTTATGTTATTATTATTTATTATTATAAATTTAAAAATTAATTTTTTCTAAATATTTCCTGGTGGTGCTGCAGTGTCGTAATGCTTATGCACCAGCCGCCACAGATATATATATATATATATATAATTAATAAATAAATAAATAAATAAACTTCATTTTGTATTTTTTGTGTTACTACATGATATTGCACTTTTTATATGATGGTAGGTTACATTTTTTTGTTTTACTGTTATCTAACACTATATATATATATATATATTTTTATATATATAAAATTATATATTTATTTATATGTACACTTCTGAATTAGGTGGATTTATTGTGTTGCACTATATAGACATATTTCAAAGCCATATTTATTACAGTATTTTTTATTACTTGATTTATAAAATGACTGTACTCTTATATTAAATTTAAATTGTTTGTGTATTTTTCTTTTGTTCACTAATATTTTGTCTGTGTTTATGTATAATCATTTCTAAAAAATATACAGTAAATTACACAAAAATATAGAATTTTATTTTTAAATAATTTTTTGTTATTAAACATACAATATTGCAATTATATTGTAAAATCAGGCACATATTTTACTTAATAATATTGCAATAATGGTATACATATGAAATAAAAACTTATACTTTATGAGTTACATTATGTTTCATAATTCCCTGGTGATGATGATTCCAAGTCGAATGTTAAGAGAAAAAAAACAACATAAAACAAAAGGATTAAGAATTTTTGTACTAATTTCCATAATTCAAAACAAAATAATATTCATCTCGTTCAAGACATCTATCCAAAAATATAAGTAAAGTTTATTCCATCGATTCTTATTTTTTGAAGCAATGCTAAGCTTCTAAATTAGGTCTTTGGAAGTACCGCGTGATTCTTGGATAACATTCCAAGGAAGCTTTCCTTCTTAGCTTGGATTTCTCAATGGGAATCTTACTAACTATAACTTCTTCTGAACATCTATTTGACAGATTTTATATGAGCACCTCGCGTTTAAAATCCCCATATGCATTTACAAAATATTCCGTTCGAAAATTTTCAAAAAACAAAAAATTCACTACCAACAAAATAATGTTCAAAAAAATGTATTCTGAAAGATAGATTGTAGTTATTAGATGCCATTGTTAATTACTTCAAAAACGATTTTTCTTTGATTTTCCTTCAGAATCTAGACAGAATGAATAATATAGAAAGCTGGACTTCTCCGATTGTACTTTTTGGGCAAGATGTCCAAGCTTACTGAAGAAAACTGGAGATCTTTTCTCTAGAAATGGTATAATTACAAATTCTGGTGTATGTAATACTGAAACGAAAACGCAAATTATTAACACTTTTTATTTGGGTCTGTAACAGAATAAACTGTCTTTTGTTGAGGAAATCCACCACAACAGCACTGATAACTTCACTGTCGTCACCTAGCGCTCCAGCGCTACGGTTGTCTCACAGCAACGGTTGTTACGTCCTTTGGAACGAACGAATAAGTTAAACCATTATAAGCACCAATCTCTCATCAAAGCTCCAACAATCGTACTTATTTTAATTTATTTGAGTCTAGGATAGATATCGTGCGACTAGAGCGATGTGACGAAGGGTGAGGTGGAGATCCATAGCTGAAGGTGATTCTACCTGACGTGATGCGAAAATTTTGAAAGATCGTTAATTAAATTATTGAGAATTAAGTCTAAACCCCAAAATCAAAATCTCTTTAAATTGATTATACGATTATCATTGCTATAATAAACGTCTATATAAATTGTATAAATATATATATATTTTTTTTCTAAGGTGCGTCAACATCTACGTTCATTAGAGGCCGGAGTCTTTTCAGTGCACTGCTGGCATCCGGACAGTATTCCTTCGTTACATACAACACTGTCCATAACCGGACACTTAGAAAGCAAAACAATCTAAGGATAGTATTGGACTCGAACCTATGACCTCCGCAGGAGAGTCCGGCGCACTAATACTGAGCTAATCCCTTTCTTAACATAGTATATTAAATAAGCTATCATAATTTTAATTATTATCGCATTTGCAATATTTAATCCCGTGATGATACGTTATGTTTGCGTTAATAAATAAATATAAAAGATACACTGTTTTGTTTTTTTTATCATCTTAATTTTGTGTATCATGGAAGTTTGGAGTTTAATTGGTTCAAGAATACCATGAGATCAAAAAGGTTGGAAAACACTGTCCTAAGGGGTCTGATGCTTGAACTTATTGTCAGGCTTCCAGATTGGGTCTGTACAAATGATTCAGAGGAAAACAAATAATTCATGTATATTTGTTGTGGTGGTTGGTTCCGCAGAGCTGGAAAGCAACAAAGACATTTTCCGTGGTAGCCTGCTTCATTTAGTGGTCATCGACCGGTTTCGGGCGTTCGCCCATCTTCAGGATGCGTTTTGAGTGTGAAACTAAGTTTGCTCTGTGCGAGTCTGTGTTGTCACACTGTCTAAAAAACGCATCCTGAAGATGGGCGAACGCCCGAAACCGGTCGATGACCACAAAATGAAGCAGGCTACCACGGAAAATGTCTCTAATTCATGTATAATATTCAGTCGTAAAATTTCTAAGGAAGTTTGGCGGCACTTTCATGGACAAATTATTTATTCATTTTTTTCATATTGGTAATACGATTATTTTTTAACTTTAATTTGTTACAACTGAATCAGCATTTCTTTAACTGAGTGTTTTGTAAGAAGAAAATGCAATCCACAGTATTTCTTAAATTTATATTCAGCAAATTTTTATATTCAATATTATTATTATTATTTTACTTTAACAAAAACGCAAATTTTGTTTAGATTTCAATGAGTTTTACTTTGTATACTTTTAAAATAAGTATATAAATACATAATTTTTCTTTATGATATGGACATGCGATATGAAAATGTGAGTACTGTCGTTGAACATAACTTGTTGAATGTTAATCAGTGCGAGTGTAGTTGTTGATCTTGTTGTTAGACTAGAACAGTGTCGGCAAATCGCGGCTCGCGAGTCGCATGCGGCTCTTTGACTCCTTAGCTGCAGCTCTTTCACGAAATGTTTAGCGCAGGAACGGAATATTATTTATTAACTTGCCTTGTAAGAGACGAGTAAACATTTTTGAAACGCAAGCCTACGGCAAAGAGGCACATTTTTAGAAACCAACAATAACAGTCGCTCGCAGTCATGTGTATCATTATCTCCGTCGAATTTCAACTATTTGTACTTATCATAGTAATTTTATTCGAAAACAAATTAGCGCTTTTTGTCGAAGATTTAAAAAGAGAAACTCTGATTTACTTTCCTTGCCTATTGAAATATTGTCGAGAAAATAAGTCTAATATTGACATTTGCTATTTCAGAACAACACTGTTAAATGTTGTTGCGAAGCAGCAAAGCGACATTAGAAAAAACCTCTGAATGCTACGGTAACAGAAATAAATTTTTCGCCCTTTAATATTGATATTAGCCGCTTTGAAATGCAGTTGCTGGATTTAAAAAATAAAGAATTGTGGAGGCTCAAAATTCGAGCGTCTTTTTGCCGATGGAGAAAAATAAATGTGAATTAAGTTTACGCACAAGCGGTCTGCTTTGAAAGATCTGGAGAGGGATGTTGATTTTTTAACACCTGGAATAGTATTCCTGACTCACATGATCAACTGAAGAAACTAGCGTTTGCTGTTCTTTCCTTATTTTTGGTCAACATATTTATGCGAACAATCATTTTCAAGCTTGAACTTTATCTAGAGTAAATTAAGAAATCGGCTTATCGATGAGAACTTGAAATCGTGCCTAAAATTAAAAACGACAACATACAAATCTGACTTACCCTTACTTTCCAAGGAAATGCAACGCTATTGTTCACATTAGTGGAGTATTTATAGTTTTCTTTAAGGATAACCTTTTACATTATTTAACTTGTTATATTTTTAAATAAATATCATCTTTATATAAGTATGATACAAGTTTTATTTAATTTACCGTTAGTTAAACTAAGACATATTTAGCAAAGGCAAGCTCGAGAGTGTACTTTTAATCCTAATTATTTCCATAAAAATGACTCTACTAAAGCAAAGCTTAAGTTTAAAATAAAATGGCTCTTTGAATCAACTTCAATTTTGTATTGTTTATATTTGGCTCTTTTGGATGACGAGTTTGCCGACCAATGGACTAGAATAACAGCATGGAACTTCAAGATCTCTGAAGAAACGGCTAAATCCACTTACCAAAAATGTTATTCATTTGGAAATTATATTTTAATTGAGATAAATCTCCCAGATCGTAACTCATGAAATAAATTACTAATATTCTTTTTATAACCCCATAAATATGGCAATTCAATTATAAGAGTTTTAAAATTATTTCATATATGGACAAAACTAATTATTTTTCTATCAGATAGAATTGAATTTATAAAATATTAATTACAATAAATATATGTTTTCATTGAAACTATATTAATGTCCCACTTAATTTTAAGTATAAAAAAAAATTCTTTAAACTATTTAAATTAAAGATTTAAAACTTTCTAAATTATTTTAAATTTTATTAAAATATAAATATATAATATAATTTTTAGAAATGATTATTTCAGATTAAATTTGAAAATAATTTCAGAATTTCTCTTTAATAATATTCAAGATTTCATGTTATTAATAGTCATTAAATGTCGATTTGATACGTTGAAGCTGAGGTCTAAAATATTCGTAGGCCCCACAAAAGCTCTAAACTTGTTACTGCAATTTATTTACACCAAACAATCCTACCTAGCACCTACTACCTTATCCTACGATCCTATCAGATCGCTCCTTCCAAGTTATCCAAGGTTCTTCTTCCTCTTCAATTCATCCCATCCGCGCTCCTCCTCAAGGGAGCATACTTGCTCCCCTTCTCTATACGGTATATACGGCAGACATTCCTCTCAATCCTAACACAACTATTTATTCCTTCGCCGATGATACGGCAATCCTCTCCCAAAATATGGACCCTATAATTGCCACCCGATCCCTTCAATCCCATCTTGAAATCCTCGTACCCTGGTTCCGCAAATGGAGAATAAAGATCAACGAGAGCAAATCCAGATACATACCATTCACTCTAAATCGCAAAATACTCTCTCCAATATACCTGAACCGTATTCCTATTCCTTCGGCAGACGTAGTGCGATATCTCGGCCTGTACCTTGATAAACGCCTTACCTGGAACCCACATATTCGACTTAAGCGACAAGAACTTAACTACCGATACCGAATGATCAAAAGACTTTTTGACAGACGATCAAAACTCTCTCGAACAAAAAAACACTCTACATAGCTCTGCTCGCACCTATCTGGATATACAGACTCGAACTATATGGATCAGCAGAGCGCTCCAATCTTCATCGTACCCAATCCTTCCAATCAAAAATCCTCCGCACAATAGTCGATGCTCCTTTTTACGTCAGCAACCACACTATCCACACTGACCTAAAAATCCCATTTGCCCTAGATCTCGCCAAAGTCTCGGATATACTAAATTCAATTCCAAGCTTTCCCATCATTACAACCCATTGGTCCGCAACCTGTCACAGATAACACTTCCTGCTAATCCTTCCCGAAGACTGAAGCGCCGATGGCCTCGCGATCACCTGATCACTTGATAAAAAAAAGGGCATCCTTCGAATTCGCTTCATCGGTGTCTATACTAACCGACTTATGATGATCATTGTTGGATGGCCCTCATTCAATTCTGTCACGTCAAGTTATTAGTTATTTTTTTTCTTTCTTTTTCAGTTTTGTTTTTTATTTATTTTATTATTTGTTATATTATCATTGTCATCTCATTTGCTTGTTGTGTATGATGATTCGCAGTTGCAAATAAAAGAATTAAAGTAAAAAAAAAAAATTTACACCTATTTGGTTCCCCAAAAGCTCAATTTAAAACGAAATTATTTTAGAAACTTCATTGTATGTTGCCTTCCAATATCTTCTCCATTTATTTTTTTTATTTCATATTTATTATCATTTTTCAAGATTGATTGTTTAAAATTATTTTTTTTTTATCGGTCATTAATTAAAATAACTTTTATCTAAACTTCCCAATTGGGTAATAATTTATTTTTGCATTCTTTTCATTATTGGATGGGTTAAAAAAAAAAAGGATCATTAGTTACCAGTTTTGAGGGAGGGGGAAGGTTATGCTTCCCTCTCCCCCCCAAAAAAGTCGTTTTATAAAGTTTAGAGACTCCCATTCATCTTAACTGAATAAGTAACTAAATATCTAGTACGAATTATATGTAAAGCGAATTAGTCAGTTGAAAAATAGGTACATTGTAGTGACCGTACATTGCACGTTACGTCACAGCTAACGGAATTACAGTACCTTGGTCCAAAAGCATCAGATACTTAGGCATATTACTCGACTCCAAACTTAACTTTACAGCACACATAACTAACAGAGTAAATACAGGTAAAAAAGCAATTAGACTCCTTTTTCCACTTCTGTCCCGAAATTCAAACATGTCCACCAGAAATAAACTGATCCTCTATAAAGTCGTCATCCGTCCAATGCTAACATATGCCAGTGCAGCCTGGAGTTCCACCTGCAAATCTAGCCTCTCCAAACTCCAAATTACCCAAAACAAATTCCTTCGTTTTGCCACAAACTTACCTCGCTATACCCGTATTTCCCATCTTCATGACATCACGGACACCTCTACTATAAACGACTTTATTAAAGCAAGACTGAAAAAACTACTCGCCAGAGTCAGGACACACCCTAACCCTCTCTGCCAATCCATTGCTGGTTACGATTCTTCACAGACCTACCGCCATAAAAGAATAAAACATATACTGAACTCATAAAATTTAATCTCTCCAATATTCTATTTTCTTTATAAACTTTATTTGTCAAATGTCATGGGGTTTTTAAACAACTTTTTCCCCAACTAGTAGTTATATAGTAAATGTATGTATTATATCTAATGTTAGCTATAGGAAGGGTGTAATATATTTATATATTTGAACTTCCAAATAATCTGTATATATATTTGGTAAATAAATGTTGTACAAATAAAAAAAAATAAAAATAAAAAGGTACACTGTAGTGAAGAATGGGATGTGAGTGTTTCTGAAGAAATAGCTAAATGTATCAATGCTAAAACTCTTTTCAAAGGCTTATGCTTTTTAAACAAATAATCTGATTTGATTTGATTCATAATCGACTGAGATCTTTTCTTAAAGATATATATAATCCTAATATAAAAATTTTTTTAAAAAAATTTGGGTTAATAACACAATATTTGATTTTTGGACATAACAACCATAACTTTCAAAAGGTGTTATGTTTTCCTAATTTATCTCTAAGCTGTGAATATATATTAAAAGTTAGATGATGTTTTTCTAGCTAACACGTTAAAATTAACACCACCAAAAAAAAAAGCAAAAATGTGTTTGCTTTCATCACAAATGAAAGGCTTAGGCTAAGAGAACAGTTAATATAAGGCCATTCTACAGACATTAAACCCTTCATTTCTATTCTTCTGTGTGCATTAGTGTCTATGTGAATTCCTAATGACTTCATATAATTTAAGTAGTATGGAAAACAGAGTAGCTTCTCTATTTCCTACTTCATCATAATGCTAGTCATCTAAATGCAGAGCAACTTTGAAGTTAAAATGTAAAAATCTTTGCAATTACACCAAAATAGCGTGCTAAAAGAAATGAAAAATAAGTGATTATTTATTGCATAAAAAGGTAATAATATATATTTTTGAAGTTCTCTGGAGAAAGCACAAAAAATTAGATTTAAAAAAAATATCAATTCCTTCTCAAGGTATTAGTAACTTAGACTCTCAGATAACTGCTGAGAAAGTTGAAAGCTTAGCCTCAATTGTTTTGAGAATTAACACATCACTCACTTAGTTCTACAGCAAAAGAAAAATTTGACAAAATTTAATTTAAACGCGAGGTTTATTGACCCTCAGAATCATCAGAGATATTTTCCGTGTTAGCCTGCTTCTCTTCAGTCTTGGTCAGACTGGTTTCGGGCATTCGCCCATTACCAGGATGTTTTGGTCAAAACAATGTGATAACATAGACTTGCAAAGAGCAAAATTTAGTTGACTGGTTTTTTTTAAGCGTTTTGTAATATAGTTGGTGTGATGAGTGTTTGTAGTAGCGTGTAGCACGAGCGGTTTTGTGAAGGGCTTGCGAGTATGTATGTTTAAGATAGATATAGAAGCATTAGATATGGATAATAAGAATCATTTTTAAATAAATAATTTAACTATAAATTAAATTAGCAAAAATCTACAAGAGCATTATAAATTTTGAATCTAGAATTATCTTATGAATGCAAGGAAACTGAAATGTTATTGGTGTGTTGAGTTGTAGTGTACTTGTAGTAGTAGTAGCTTGTAGTTTGTGGGATGAGCGGTTTTGTAAAGGCCTTGTGTGTATATACGTATGTTTAAGAGAGAAGTATTAGAAATAATCAAGAAATCACCACTGTTTTTGAAATAAATATATTCTCTAAGTGAAATTAAGTTACTTTACAATATTACAATTATATATTAATAAATCAATGGTTAATCTAGAATAAATGTTAATCTCTATCACTGGCACTGAGTTTGAGAGAGCGATTCCTGATGCAAGTGTTCTGGTAGAATGTCTGTTTCAAACTGTTCTTGTTTCAAAGCAGAATGCAGACTAATTGTTCGTACAAATCTTCCCCTGTGAGAAGAAGGGGTAGAAAATGCTGACAAGGTTTATGAACTCTTCCTGTAACTGTACTCTTCTACCTGGGTTACCCTTTTTGCAAACGAGCTTGCATTTTTCTCATAATTTTCTTCAAATAAAATAGATATAATTGCTTGCGTCCATCACAAAACTAATAACTAGTAGCTAGATTGTTTGAAACTCAAATGTTAACACTTAAACTGGCACTGATGTTCTCTCTATGAATAATACTGGTAGAATGTCTAATTCAGACTGTCCTGTTTTAAAGCAGAATTTAGAGTATCTATATCCTTTCAAATAATGCTTGTACGTCTGTCTGGAGGGAGTGTATTGTCTTACCCTAACTGTTTCTTGTCCCTTTGTCTCTTCAATAGCACTAACCTTAAATTATAATACCTGACTCCAAAATATACTATTTTTGAAGGTAAATTCACTATTTATTTTCCAAAATTATTTTTTCCAATTGCTTCTTCCACTACAAGACTCAACTAGGATAAGTGAAGGGGCGGGGGGTTCTTCCATATCCGGGTATTGCCACATGTTGTTTTTCGTTTTTAAAAGGTTCGTAAACACTGTTCCATTTAAAAAATTGAAACATCATTTGCCATTCCATTTTTTGTGCGTTCAATACCGCATCTGACACGAGTTTTCGGACAAAAATCCATCAACTAAAAATGCGACTTTACTGAATGTTTTTTTTTTAGTTTTTCACGATTTCCTGAAAAATATTCCGATTTCTTTTAACATTTATCACTTTTATTGTAAAATTTAACAGGGAAAATTGATTTTTTTCGGGAGTTCTGGGAAGGTCGAAGGTCGGTATTTATCCGAATTTAAATTTGCCGCCATCAGAATATAATAATTCATTAATCTATAGGCTGTGTCCTAAACTTAGAGAGGGGGTAGTCAGTCCCTTTTATTGCCCTCTCCAGTCAGTCACTCGTAAGCACACAGACAAGCCAGACGTATGTTGCAGCACATGTTACTTTCTGCCCATAAGCTTTAGACCGCTTCCGCTACCCTTTAACGTGAAAACCCAAGTCTGCCACTTCCGGTTTTCCTTGAGGTTAGTGTTAATAAGTTGGTCTCTTGTCGAGTGAGTGTTTCCGGCTTCTCCCGGCCTGCAGGGTTTATTGAACAAGCACATGATCTACTTCCGGTTGCTTCTCTGGCCCGCAGATTCTGGGAGCCCGTCCGATTAATTGTTTATCACGATTCATCAGCCAAGCAGCAGTGTATGGATCAAGACTCTGGAGTTACAGGCACAAAAGGTCTTATTTCCTTTTCCTCTTTCCTTGTCCCCGATTTGGGCTAAGGACACAAGAGTCTACCTGCACTGGTGTTAAGATTTCTGCGTTTAAGGTAAATGCCATTCCTTTTGGCTTGTTGAAGATAATAAATATTATTGCTACTAATTTTTAAATTTATTTAATATTCATTTTTGTTCATATTATATGACCCCATTTGCTCTCTCTTTATTCAATACATATATACAGTCCACTTAATATTCTTACCCCTTTTCTTTTATTTTTATTCCCTTTTTTTTTTTATAAACAGCCTACTAGAGAGACTGGAGAGCCTTCAGAGGCGCCCCCCCTACCTTTTAATTTTCTTTTATTTTTATTTATTTCCTGTTTTTTACTAAACAGTCAGTAACACTTTGTTTTTCTATAATGTACGAGTAGCACTTCATTATAGTATAGGCCAGAAGACAGCTTCTAGATCCAAATAAAACTGAAAACTAAGATCACAGAACCCCACTAAAATCAATATTTCCAGAACAATGTTTGAAAGGAAGTGATAGATTTATATCTGGGTATTTAGTACTTCACGTTATAATAATAGATACTAATAGATTTTTTTGAGAGAAAGAGAGAGGTTGGAAAACATGTATCTCGATTTGAATTAATGAAGAGTAAATTGAACATTTTAAAACTTTTGCCTATTTAAGCTTTCTTTTTTCCTCTCGTAAGCACTTGTTAATAAATTGCAGATTACTTTTACAAGGCTACGTTAACTTTCTTAAATATGAAAGAAAACCTAACCAAAAATGGATGGATGTCTGATTCTTGGCAATCTGTGTATAATTTTATGTTTCAAAGATTCGATACTTCTCTACTGTGCGAAACATGTTTGCCCACACCGACGCGGCAGCGAATATTGGATCTTTCCGTATTGAATTTCCTTAGTGATTGTTTTGACATTCTACCAAAAATTATTTTTTAATAATATTTATCGTTAACGTGTTACAAAGTATTCGTCTGATTCTTATGAAGAAGAAGCTCTGTTATTATTGGCACTTGCTGAAAATGAAAATTCGGTCAAGTGGGTATATAAGCATTTTTGTAATAATAATAGTATTATTGCCACTTTTTTATTTCAGAAGAAAAAAAGAAAAGGAAATGGATTCATGAAATTAGTGAACTTCGTAATAGATGTGGCGAGTATCAAACTTTAATGCCTAAAGAGAGAAAAACGGTAAGAGCGGTGATGTAAACTGGTAATGTCGGCTCGTTACGTTTAGATGAGAAGAGATTTTACATTTATTTTAGAATTTTGTCCTTTTTCTTTTCTAACATTTTTGGTATTCTTCATGCGAAAGATCATAAATTATAGGATACTTTTTCACTGTTTCGATTAGCTTCTCCGTGGAAAACACCATTTTTTCAACAATTCCAAACCGGTGAAACAATAGCGGCAGCGGAAAAAACTCTGCATGCAGCGTTGGAGCGAAACGACGCTGTATTACCGCAGTCGTTGCGGAATCCGCATCCCCCAGTGTGAATACATGCATAGATCGCCATGTCTATTGTTCAGCTGCGGTTCCGTGTCCGCGGCGGCAGGGAATGTTTCGCGTCGGTGTGAGGGATCCTTAAGGCTTACCTATGTTGTAAAAAGGTAGAATGTGTACCAATTATATTTTTCTAGTCTTTTTGTATGATTACGTTCATATGGAAAGTAGTTTTGGATGTGATGCAATGAAAGTGTAATCAAGATACTTTAAATGGTACGATAATCTAATGAAGATGACAGTGGAAATACTATCTAAAGTTTGCATGAAGTGGTTAATGAATTTAGATCAGTGTAAGGGAAATAAATTGCAATTCAACTGATACTCTCAGTTGAAAGAGAACTTAATATCTGTTAGATCTATCTATAACATGGACCCTTTACAGATATAAAGCTAACGTTAGACAAAATCTCTATAACCATCATCTATCTCCTGATATCCAGTGAATAGAAAATTCAAAGTATAATAGACATTTCACATTAATAATCAAATTACTTGTGTACTCACAAAATATTAATTTACTATCAGAAATATTTTCCATGATAGCCTGCTTCTTTTTGTGGTCATCGACCGGTTTTGGGCGTTCTGCCCAACATCAGGATGTTTTTTTTTGTCAAACAATGTAATAACATAGGCTTGCACATAGCAAATTTAGTTGATACACTGAACTTAAAATCAAATAAATTTTCTTTATACTTAATAAAGAAAGAAAATACTTTCAGTCATTCGATTTTCTACAAATTCGGGATTTTGACAACATATTTAATTCATAACGAATATTAAATGAATATTTAAATGATAGAATTACGTAATAAACTGAAATAGCACTTTAGAGGGAATCATAACCCCAAAAGTGACCCTTAAATGAATTTTCCCCCCGGGAGAAATGTTTCAAATTAAAGTTGTAGCTCTTTGTATGTATAGTTGATATAATATCAAGTTTAAAGAAAACTGTTGAGAAAAATAAAAAATAAAAAAATGAAAAAACCATTGATTGAAGTGGCACTTCCGGTTGGTGGATTTTGTCCGAAAGCTTCGTGTCTGATGTGATAGTAGTGATAATATATTAACAAAATTAGATTTTTCAAACTATAAAATATTCTAAACTATTTTTCAAAACTATTATTTTTCTATTTCGTTCTTCCATTACACTACTATCACATCAGACACGAAGCTTTCGGACAAAATCCACCAACCGGAAGTGCCACTTCAATCAATGGTTTTTTCATTTTTTTATTTTTTATTTTTCTCAACAGTTTTCTTTAAACTTGATATTATATCAACTATACATACAAAGAGCTACAACTTTAATTTGAAACATTTCTCCCGGGGGGAAAATTCATTTAAGGGTCACTTTTGGGGTTATGATTCCCTCTAAAGTGCTATTTCAGTTTATTACGTAATTCTATCATTTAAATATTCATTTAATATTCATTATGAATCAAATATGTTGTCAAAATCCCGAATTTGTGGAAAATCGAATGACTGAAAGTATTTTCTTTCTTTATTAAGTATAAAGAAAATTTATTTGATTTTAAGTTCAGTGTATCAACTAAATTTACTCTGTGCAAGCCTATGCTATTACATTGTTTGACAAAAAAAACATCCTGATGTTGGGCAGAACGCCCAAAACCGGTCGATGGCCATTCACCATTGTGAATTTACCTTCAAAAAGAGTGTATTTAGAGTTAGGTACTGTAAATTGGGGTCATTGCTATTAGGAAAAAAGACACAAAAACCCGTTAGGCCAACTCTTTTGTAAAAGAAAATCCCCCTCCTCCCGCTAGAGAGAGCATTCCTTCAAACAGTCGGCACTCTTGCTTCTAACAAGAAGAGTCTGCCCTTCTGCCTTCAAACAAGACAGTCTGCCTTCTGCTTTCAAAGAATACAGTCTGCACTCTGCCTTCTAACAAGAAGAGTCTGCATTGCTGCTTCCAGAGCGAGAACACTTCAGGAATCGCCCTCTTCTTCAAATCAGTGCCAGATATAAGTTAAAACATAAGAGCTTTGCATTTATTCTAGGTATACATCTGACTTATTAAGATATAATTGTGCATATTGTAAACCATTTAAATTCACTAAGAGAATATATTTATTTCAAAAAACCAGGGTTTGAAATCGATAATTAAAAATTAACAAATAAAAATCAAATCTGATCAAAATTTTTATCTGGCAATTTTAAAAATCATTTTATGATTTTTATCAAGAGTGATTTTTATTTGTGATCAACAGCTTAAAAAATCATAACTTGATCAATATTTCTGAGCAAAATCTTTTCGTTCAATAATAATGATCATTTGTGAGCAATATTTTTTAAAATCAGAAATAGAAATTTTGGTTGACAAAATTTACTTTTTTTTTCAATAGAAATGTTGGAAATCATTAACGACTGCTTATAGAAAGATAATTTATTTTGGAAATATACAATGTAAAGAAACAAAATAAAAAACAGATAGAATTAAAATATCTAATAATAGTAAATAAAAATGAAACCTTTTAGCTTTTATTATAAAAAAAAAAAAGGTTCTGATAAAAACCTCAATCAAAAATAAATGTTGATGCACACTACTTTGAACAGGAAGAGTTTATCAATAAAATTAGTATCTTTTGCATGTGATCTGCTGTCAGCCTGGAGCGCAAATCATTGAGGATGTACTTCAGAGCTGAAAAGGCTCTTTCAACAGTAACCTGTGTTCCAGGAACGGCATGCACAATCAAAGCTAATTCACTAAGAATATTCCATTATTTACATTTCCTTGAACAACATAGCAAATAGTGAGAAACAAGCATATTTTATTTTAATTCAGTCTGATATTTATTTTTTTTGTGTGAAATTTTTTCGATCAAGAATTAATCATTATTTTTAATTGAAGAAAGTATCGCTCAGAGGGTGATCATTATTTTTAATGGAATAAAAAAAAACTCAAAAATTGATTTTATTTTTATTAATAAATCAGGCATGATTTTTAAATTTATTGATCAAAAATAATTATTATTTGATGATTTGTTGGAAAAAAATAATTATCGATTTCAAACCCTGCAAAAAACTGTGGTGCTCTCTTGATTATTTCTTAATACTTCTATCTCAAACATACATACAAGCCCTTTTACAAAACCGCTCTTGCTACTATAAACATCTCCCAAATACATTTCAGTAGTATCTAAACTTTGAGCTTCTTGCAACTTTTCGTTTTTGAGATATTCTTTCCACAAACATCCACACATACACACACAGAACATTTTCTAAAAACCACTTTTTTGGACTCAGGGGACCTCAAAACGTATATTTCCAGTGAAAACTCAATTTCGAAAATCCGGCACGATCGCAATACTTCCCCTCTAACAGCAGTTTAGAGAAAGTAATAAATAAAATTAAATAAATTCATCCATAAATTATACATCAACTTCTTTCAATACATATTAAAATAAAATAGAACACTTATAACGGTTTTTTTTTTCCACAATAATTTTTTATATCCCCACAGTACCTAAGGCAATATATTATTATTTTAACTTAATCGTTATGCGCAAAGCCTTTAGGCTGTATTTCCATATAGATTATACTTTTTAATGTGGTAAAAGATCATTACGACAAAAAAAAGAAAAAAGTGAACGTTTCCCTGTAGAGAGTGAAGCGGTATGGCATGATATCATTCTCATATCTATATTTATGGTTTTTTTTACTCCTCATTTCTCTCTTAAAATTATAGAAATAAATATTTAAACATTCCGTTTTTTTTTTTTTTTATACTTAATTTTAAAATCCTAGCGCAAAAGATTTAAAAAAAATCTTATTGCTAATATAAATAAAAAAGATATAAGAAATAAGTTTCTCAGGACATTGGTATATTTTCTCATAAATTTTACTTGGAAATCAACACGAAATTTTGCGTTCGTCATAAACTGAATTCTCATTAGAAAAGAAATATAATCAGCTCATGTGAGAAAGAAAATGATGTTTTTTTTTTACAAAAAAAAAATAATCAGCTCAAGAAGAGAACAAGTAAAAAACTAAAAATTATGGGATCCCAAATTTGGATATATGTATAGACGCTGCATAGCAAAGTGGTCAGAAGTGTGGGCTGCACTGAGATATTGCAATTTTATTGGAGGGTTCGATTGCAAATCTTGGTATTATACTTTAAAATAATAACTTTACATATTAATTTGAGTAACCTAAACAAAAAATTAAAAAAAAGTTTAGAAGAATCGAGGATTAGTCTCGAAATTGGTGGCCTCTTAGTGAGTGGACCACTCACTTTTCCAGGCTGAGGTATATGCAATTCTTTGTTGTATCTTGAATGAGAGGTTACTTAACACTAACTTAAAAGGTGTTTATATCTGCTGAAGGCGCTCAGTTTATGTGTCTTCATTTCCAAATTGGTGTTAGAATGTTCTAAAAGCCTGGAAGACCTTCTCTAAAGGATGTGCTTCTAGTATTGGTACTGTTAGGGTGTTGTGAGGAGATGTTGGTTGTTGATGATGAAAGATAAACACCTTAAGATTTGGTTTAAGATATATAATTGAAGTATACATATAACTGACTGCCAACGACTTTACAATTTAGAACTGAACTGAACTGACAGACTGACGTGGCTAAATGATATGTACGGAGTGTGAATCAACAGAATGATGTCTGATGTGTAAGACTAAATTGAACAGAATTCTCCTTGACTGTCTCTCTCTCTCTCATATATATATCCACTGGCCGAACTCGCCTCTCTGTGCGAGAGGGGCTGTTTCTCTCTCCGCTAGAGTGGATGAGTGGTGGGGGTTCACTACTCCTACAGTACCAGGAGTCATGTAGGAATTTTTGGGAGTGAGGAGATGGATAGGATTGCCAAATTAAGAGCCTCTTTCCCTTTCACTGGTCCCAAGCATGCAGTTAGTGTGTCTCTTGGCACATGTCTGTCGATGTTCCAGTCATAGACGGCCTCACAGCACTCATCCTTATGGATGAGTACAATAAACTGACGGCAGTCTAAAATGCTCATTGGGAGGGGGGGGGGGTCGGGGCAGGGATTTTAGTGAGAGGATCCTGGGTCTTTATAGACCTCCCTCAGGTATCTGGTTGGCTTCCTCACTGGACATTGTGGTCTAAGGAGACATCTCTATACAATGGAGCTCATGCCTGACTCCTTTTGTACAGTCTGTGAGACGGACGAGGCAACACCCATACATCTCATGATGGATTGTTTAGGCTGTGAGGAGATTAGGTTCCAGGACCATTGGCCGGAATAGGATATCGGTAGAAGAGCTTAAGCTATGTCCTTTTAAGGTTCTGGTCCGATTTGTTCGGACTGTGGTAAAACTTAGATGGGTAAAACCCGGGGTGCCTGGACTTTTGTACCAGACCCAATAGTTGTTATTCTTTTGGGGTAGCTATATGGGGGGCCCAGGGAGGCTTTGAATAGCGTAGGATTTTGCCCTCTCCTTCTTTGGATAGTAATAATGGTCTCGAAAAACACTACAGTCAATTTATTTAAACAAATTTAAGTATAACGCCCAACTCTTAGTTTTTTTTTTTGGTTATTTGTGTTATATTTCATCAATAATATTTTCCAGTTACTTCTTTTATTTTCTCTTATTCCTGGGGTAAAAGAAAGTACTGGGATCTTGTCAAATTTTCCGAAAATTGATTTTTTACCGGAAATAATGTTTTTAGGTCTCCTGAATCGAAAAAAAAAAATCTGGTGTGTAACAATCACACAACTTTCTCTCACTCCTGTTAATACTATTATATAGAATATGAGCGTTTTTTTTTAAACCTCAAATATGTATTTATTTGTCCAAATGTAAATATAGTGGTGGTGGAGAAAGAAGTACGGAGACGGCAGATAGAGAAGTGGTTACACTGTAACCCTGAAGAGCGCACTAATTACATTGAAAATCTAATAAAAATTTGAAATTCAACGTAACAAGTACCGTAAAACTATGAAAATTAATTTAATAATGATAAAAAAAGTTTCAAAAATAGACGTGAAGGAAAGAAGGGGTTATTTCTTCCTCTAAAGTGCTATTACAATTCTGTCGCCTAAATAATATTAATCAGAATTAATACGTTGTCAAAATTCTGAGTTTGAAGAAATCTGTTGACCGGAAGTTTGTTTTTTTTTTGGCCCCTTTATCCATCTTTCTGCTTTTTTGTTTTGTTTATACCTAAGGACTTAATATAGAGATAGAGTATTTAGAAAAAGAGAGAAAAACGGTAAGAGCGGTGATGTAAACTGGTAATGTCGACTCGTTGACTGGTGATAGAAAAATATCAACTGTATAATTTTTCTTGAACCCCTGAGATGAAAAAAGTTTGTTCCTCAAACTCACTACCCAGCCCAGCGGTGTAACTAAGGCGTGCGGGATAACGATTGTAACGTAAGCGCAGAAAAGACCATCACATCAGCCGATATAATGGAATCAAGCCAGTAAATTCGCCACACAAAAAAGCTAGACTCAAAAGTTTTATTACCAACCGCAGCAAACTTTGCCATCGTGTCTCCAAGCGTATTTCATTCAACTACCCTTACTTCCTCCATCATGCACACTACAATGTAGTGACGAATGAGCTACAATCTTTCCAGTAGAAGCTGTTTCTGGTCCTCACATGAGGTACGAGAAACAGGGATAACAATCCAGACGTCTGCGGGCTTAATGGAAGTAGCCTAATAAATTTGAAAGAATTAACAAGTTTCATGATCAACCTTGTAAAGATTTCACTAAGTTTATCATGCTCTAATTCACCCCGTTAGTATAAGCATAAGCAAGAGCTATATCACCAGCCATATCGCTCTTCTAACTCACATTAGCCAACGCCATCATTCATGTCATTACTAACAATCATAACTCTTTACTCGGTCACTCTATCCTTAATATAATCTTTTCTTCTGGCAAAAGTATATCATCATCATCATTCGTGGCGCAACAACCCACGTGGGATCAATGCCTCCTGCAACAAAGTCCGACAAACATCTCTGTCTGAAGCTGCCGCCATGCTCGTACACCTAGCAGAGATCGCGCATCCGCCTCCACAATTTCGCAATTTCCGGCGTCCCCGATGCATTGAAGAGGGAATAATTTTTTCTAGGAGGTTTCTTGGGATGGAGTTAACGCTCATCCTAGATACATGTCCCGCCCATCTCAGTCTTCCAAACTTTATAAATCGGACGATGTCCAGTCTCCGTATAAATCTATTATCTCCGCATTAGTTCTTATGCGGCAGGACGAGTTTAACTGAAAATCCGCCTTAATATTTTTCTTTATACGGAGTAATTGGGATTCTTGGATTTTGGATAACGTCCAGCATTCAGAGCCGTAGGTAAGTACTGGTCTGATCAGTGTCTTGTAGAGAGGCAGTTTGGTGGTGCGAGATAGAATGTGACTTTTCAGGTGCCTAACCAAACCGAAGTAACAATTATTGGTGGCTATTATTCTTCGCTGGATTTCCGTATTTACATCATTATCATTAGTCACCAGTGAGCCAATATAGACAAAGCTATTCTCACGCTCTTGAAGGTGTAGCGATCCACTTGAAGTTGGTCCGGTGGATTACCTTGAGGATTAGTGACCATATATTTTGTCTTGGACTCATTCACGGCCAGTCACATTCGCGCAGCCGCATCCTGCAGTTTGGAAAAGGCCTCACTCATAGCACTAAAGCTCCTCCCGATGATATCGATATCATCCGCGTAACCCAATATTTGCACTTTCCGGTTAATGATAGTTCCACCAACTTGAACACTTGATTCCCTCACTACACCCTCCAGGGCAACGTTAAAGAATAGACAAGCTAGGCTTTCCCCTTGTCTTAGGCCTTTAAGATTGGAGAACTCATTTAAAAGATCGCCATCGAAGCGGACGTGGCATCGTACCGAGCTCATTATCATCTTGTGGCAAAAGTATAGGTAAACATAAATTGTGAAAAAAAGTTTGTGTTTATTTACACCATTCACCACGCCCCCCCCCCTACATCCTCCAATTACTCCAAGTGACTTTGCACAATGCTACTTAATAATTCTGACTGTTTAATCAAGAAATCCTAAAGTTAGGCAACGTTTTATATGGCTCCAACAGTTTACATTCAAATAATTTTATATTGTCATCAATTATACTAAACTATTCAGGTAATTAAATAGATTAGAAATGTAAACAATAGCCCCATATTTAGGACAACTTAAATTCTTTCAGCAGTGTCTAAAATTTTGTTTGAATCTTCATCTTCAAAGACTATTTCCAGCTATTAAATACTGTACGATATTTAATCATAAATGCTTAAATATACACACGAACAATTTGTTTTGCTGAAAATCTGAATATTCTAGATAAAAGTATAAGTTGAATTTAAAAATGACAACAATAGATCAAATGTTATATGAATCTAAACACTGTAATGAATAATGCAAAAATTAAATTGCCAAATAAAAATTGATAGGTCTAGGTCTCTAATATAAAAAAAAAATTAATAGGTAACAATGTAGAATTTTGTAATAACAGTGGTGGTAAATAGAACTAATTCACCTAGAGTACATCGTAAGGTCATTTTGATTGAAGTAATCATTTCTTCTTTTTTTGCACATATAAATTCCTACAAGGACAAGATCCCGTTAGAACTAACTATTTGATTGTAATAAATAGCCGTATGTATATTAAGTTCGAGATTACTATCTAACTTTTATTAAATTACACCTTCTATATATACAAATGACTTACATGGGCCACTAATACTATTTTCTAGATTATTTGCAAAGAGTAATAAATGAAACCAAACAAAAGAATTTCCAATTCAAATGCAGTAAAGTTGCTAAACTACTTTCTAAAGTCAAATCATTTTTACTTTCTCTAACTCCTGGTAAGAGAAAATACTGCGACCGTTTCAAATTTTCGAAGTTGAATTTTCTGAGAATACATGTTTCGAGAACCCCAGAGTAAGAAAAATTTTTTTTCAGCAAATGGTCTGGTATAATATAAAGGGTGCCCCAAAGGTAGATGGATAACGATTTTTTATCGGAAACTAAGATAGCTAAAAAAAAAACTAAAAAATACGTGCCCCCATAGTTTTTTTGTTAGAAATCCAAATTTAATTTGCAAATTTGTTTTGGTGCTTCCAGAAGCGAGATACAGGCACCAACTTCATTTTTTCAAATGGGGAGGTGTGGTTTTTATTTAAGAAATAGATTCCTCTATTTTTTTTGTAAGAAAAATTTACTTGAACGTTTTTTTTTCTTTGAGCGATATTTTACAAGTTATGAATGAAAACATGATTCTATAAGAAATTTCAAAATGATATTATAACGGTTTTTTGATTGAATAAGAAGAAAAGTACTATTTTATTATAAATTTTACTCCTCATTAATTACAGATCTTGCTCGAACTGGCCTCCACCATTAGAGATGCATACACATGCTTTTTCCTGCCAATTGTACCTTAAGAACAAAGAAATACATCTCTAATGGTGGGGGCCAGTTCGAGCAAGATCTGTAATTAATGAGGAGTAAAATTTATAATAAAATAGTACTTTTCTTCTTATTCAATCGAAAAAACCGTTATAATATCATTTTGAAATTTCCAATAAGAATCATGTTTTCATTCATAACTTGTAAAATATCGCTCACAGAAAAAAAACTGTTCAAGTAAATTTTTCTTACAAAAAATAGAGGAATCTATTTCTTTAATAAAAACCACACTTCCCCAATTGAAAAAATGAAGTTGGTGCCTTGCATCACAATTCTGGAAACACCAAAACAAATTTACAAATTAAATATGGATTTTTAACCAAAAACTACGGGGACACGTATTTTTTTAGTTTTTTTCTAGCTATCTTAGTTTCCGATAAAAAGTCGTTATCCATATATAACTTTGGGACACTCTGTATATATCGACCAGTTGATTACTTTATACTGCTCCCACTTCTCCAAATATCTGGGCTGAAGGAACTTAGGCTAAATCACCATTGTTCTGAAAGTATCTAGGGAATCTCCCGAGGGCGGCTAGAAATACATGTCACACAGAAAACAAGAGATTACAAAAATATCAAGGCACCGCGACTACATGCCAACGGGATTGGTCCTTGGTTGGTCCCCTACCCAAGAACTAATCGCTGCCCTATGTTTTGATATTATATTGTAATTTATTTGTAGAGATGATTAAACGTCTTGGACCTGTGCACCACGATATTCTTTCCACATCACAATCTTCATATTTAGAAAATATTGACTAGTAAATAGATATTCAGTAAGAAGTTTAAAAAACAGAAAACATTACTTAATAACAATTTATTATATATCACAGATTATCGGACAATTTTTTGTCCTAACTTAAATACAGAAATGGTGGCGAGATAAGTACCTACCTACTAATTGTTGTGGTTGGTTCCGCAGAGCTGGAAAGCATGAGAGATATTTTCCATGGTAGCCTGCTTCTTTTTGTGGTCATCGACCGGTTTCGGGAGTTCGGCCATCATGAGGATGTTTTTTGTCAAACAGTGTGATAACATAGATTTGCTCTATGTTATCACATTGTTTGACTAAAAGCATCCTAATAATGGGCGAATGCCCGAAACCGTCTATGACCACAAAAAGAAGCAGGCTATCACGGAAAATATCTCTGATACCTACCTACTAAGCTTGGCAGATAAAGAAGTGATTAAATTTTGGCCAAATAGAGCGCATCAAAAACACTCAATTATAAATGTCGTCAACTTCATATAACATTTGAAATTTAACACACACCTCCCCAAATACTGTACAACTAGTCAAAGTCAATGTTTTCGAAAATGTTAAAAAAAAAAAAGTGTACCTTTATATCTGTGCAATTAGCATACTATGTATACAGGAAATCGTTAAAGAAATTTTCGAAAAAATTCCCCCTCCCAAGCACAAAACCTACTTCCGGTTAACCGACTTTCAACAAGTTTGGAATTTTAGTTAATGTTCCTGAGGTATATTAATATTATGTAGGTGGCAGAACTACTTGGAACTATATACTACTTGTTAGGGGTACTGTTTAAGAAAGTTTGACGTTTCTGCTCCCCCAGAAATCCCCCCCAAAAAATCCATTTTTCCGGGAAAATGTTTAAAAATAAAAGTGATAGGTATTTATTTATATGTGTACATAGTATATGAAGTTTGAAGAAAATCTTCGAGCCGTTACCGAGAAATCGCAAAAATTGAAAGAAACCTTAGGATTTTCCCCCCTTATTTGTTTCCAAATCTTATTTCAAAATAGTTTTCAGCTTTTATTTCGTTATTATTTTTCTTTTTCGAATATAGAGATTTAATATTTGCTATAGATTTTTCGTTCGGATTCAAATCCAGGCCCTAAGGAGGGGGTTCCGAGTGTTGAGGTACGCAGATTAGTTGTTCGCGCGTTATGTTTTGGATCATTCTCTTGCTGGAAAATAAAGCAAGACTATAATCCCAAATTAGTTGCACTCTTTTATAAATATTGGCACAAAATATTTATAGTTTCAGAGATATTTTCTGTGAAAATCTGTTTCATTTCGTGATCATCGACCGGTTTCGGATGTTTGCTGTAATGTAATGGTGTGGATGTGTGTATAGGTAGCTTGGGGCGTGAGCGTTTTAGTGAAAAGGGCTTGCAAGTATGTTTGAGGAAAATATAGAAGTATAAGAATAATTAAGAAGTCACCACTGTTAACAATTAAATATAATCTTTCAAATAATAACTACAAGTTATTTGATATTATAAACTAATTCAATATATTGTAAAACTGGCACTAATACTAAAAAAGCGATTCCTGAAGTAGTGCTCTGGCTTTGTGAAGTGTTCTGGCTTTGGAAGCAGAATTACGACTGTATGGTTTGAAGGCTGAGTTAAGACTGTGTACTCTTTGAAAGCTAATGTTAGACTCTCTTCTTTGTAATTGCTCTCTCTCTCGCGGGGGAATTCTCTTATAAAAAAGAGTTACCCTAACGGGATTTTGTGCCTTTGTTTAATGATCCGAATTTACAGTACCTGACAGTAAAATACACTCTTTTTGAAGTTAAATTCACAGCACTAAGATAATTATAAAATATTAACAAAAATACAATTTTGGATACTATAAAATATTCTAAACTCTAAACTATTATTTTTCGATTTCGTTCTTCCACTACATTGCCCATCATCAGAATGTGATAATACAGACTTGCACAGAGCAAAAAATTAGTTTACACACTCCTTTTGCTCCGTGCAAGTCTGTGTTATCCCACTGTTTATCAAGACATCCGATGGGCGAACGCCCCAAACCGGGCGATTATCAC
This sequence comes from Triatoma infestans, assembly GCA_011037195.1. Taxonomy (NCBI): domain Eukaryota; kingdom Metazoa; phylum Arthropoda; class Insecta; order Hemiptera; family Reduviidae; genus Triatoma; species Triatoma infestans. The sequence continues at coordinate 68,307 of JAAEAF010014302.1, forward strand.
AAAATGAGGTAGGCTATCACGGAAAATATTCCTAATGCTTTCTAGTTGTGCGTATCACCCATAACCATCACAACAATACAAAGTATGTTATATCGTCAATGAAATGCCAATTTCCGGTTCCATTTGAAACCATAACATGGCTTTCATCATCTTTCATCGTGGGAATTATATTTTTAGAATGGGACTTTATTTTTTTCCGCTCCCAAACATACTGCCTTCCATCGGAGCCATAAATATTGAACTTAAAACCCATCCGAATATAACTTTATCCCAAAAGGTTTCTGATTTATCGATATATTCCCCTGTAAGTGTCCAGTGATGGACAGTATTGTCTGTAGCGAGAAAACTCTGTTCAGAGGCCGGCACTGAACTGAGACTTAAATTAAAAAAAAAAAAAGAAAGAAAGAAAAGAAAACTAAAATAATTTATCTTACACAATGAAATTTTAATTAAACAAATATGGAAAAAGGAAAAACAAAAATATATTATGTGGTGCCAGTGGTTTACCACAATGTTTTATATAAATTTGTGTATTAAATTTCATTGTATTATATTCTATTAATTTCTTTTTACTAACTAATATTGAATAATTTATCATCAACAACAAGTTACTGGAAATATCACTCGTTCATGGAATATTTTATTTCAAAAATTTCCAAATCTCTATGATTTGAAGTTTTTGAGTACGCAAAAAAAAATCAAACATTTTTACCGTTTGTTTTTTGTGTGTTCGTCTGGTTATAAATTACCTTAAAAAAATCGCAAAATTTCAGATGCATCAACTTCATAATTAGGTATAATCAGGGAATGCATGAAAGTCTTAGTCCAAATCCGGCAACCAGAACTGCAACCATACATAATGTTTTTTTTCCAATTTTGCGTAATGTTCTCGAAGAAGATTCCAATGATTTAAAAAAAAAAAAAAAAAACTAACCAACTATAAAATATAATGGACAATTAAATTGTTGAATATGTAGTTGGGTCCATAATGCTGGACAACATGATTTTAAGCCGTCGTAGTATGCTTCATTTTTGTAATTCTTACCGGTTTCGGATTCTCATCCATCGTACAGAATAAGGCTATCAATCAATTAGAGAGATGATTTGAATTTAATGTTTCTATCATGCACCATATTTTTTTTCAGACTTTAAGATCTATCCCCTGTGCTGTAATTACAGCAATTTATGTTAATGTCTATGATTTAAAATAATAATAATAATAATAATAATATCATAATACAACGGGTCAAAAAAGACTGGCAAAATAAGTTTTTTGTGTGATTATCTTACCTTATTAAAACCTTATTATCTTATCTTATTAAATACATATTTATTTCCAAGTTAAAATGGTAAACTAAATTGTTTTAACATTTTTTATTTTTGAAATCAACTGTAAGTTAAAAAAATACAAATATCAATATTATTAAAATAAAGGTCAATAAAAGTATTAACAATATTTCATATATTGATTAATTTATTCTGGGCAAACCAAAATTTAAACAATAGTAGCAATTTAAACAATTCATTTCTTCTAATAAGTTAGTAGTTTTAATTCAAATCTTCACTTTACCGGTTCATATTAAAAAAATTCGACCTTATCTTCAAATATCGTACTTACATTTATTTTTGGGAGATAATCATTAGCCATGGAAACGAAAAACTAACATATCATGAGATCGGGATAAAAGTTTAAATTAAGTTGTATTTAAAAAAAAAAAAAAATCAGAAAATAGGTTGTACGATTAATTTATAAGATCTGGACATCCTGGGGTGATTTCAGATAGAGAGAAGAAAGACATAATTAGAAAGTGAAAAAAAGATCCAAAAATAAATGGTCGAATGTTGCCACAGAAATCACTTCACCTAGTGATAATGTCGTACATTCCCAAACACTTGGATTTCAAAGAATATTTATTCTTCATGAGAATGATCTTGTTAGGAGAATTGATAGAAAAAAAAAAAAAGCATTTGATATCCGAAAAGAATCACACAACTTTGCCAAGGAATATATTGATAAATCAGAAACTTTTTGGGAATAAAGTTCTATTCGGATGAGTCTTAAGTTCAATATTTATGGCTGCGATAGAAGGCAATATGTTTGGAAGCGGAAAAAATAATGCTCCATCCCAATAAAGTCTAAAAATATAATTCTTACGATGAAAGATGATGAAGGTTATGTTATGGTTTGGGGATGCATGCCTCAAATGGTACAGGAAATTTGCGTTTTATTGAGGATACAACGTACTCTGAATTGTTGTGGTGGTTGTGGTTGGATTCACAGAGCTAGAAAGCATTAGTGATATTTTCCGTGGTGATAGCCTACTTTCATTTTGTGATAATTGCCCCGTTTGAAGCGTTCGCCCATCGAATGTCTTGCTATATAGCAGTTAATACACAGAGAACAAAAGGAATGTGTAATCTAATTTTGCTCTGTGCAAGTCTGTGATCACACTGTTTATTAAGACATACTGACGATGGGCAAACATCCGAAACCGGTCGACGATCACGAAATGAAGGAGGTTATCACAGAAAATATCTCTGAAATTCTAAATATTTTGAGCCAAGATTTATAAAAGAGTGCAACTAATTTGGGATTAGAGTTTTGCTTTATTTTCCAGGAAGAGAATGAACCAAAACATACTGCGCGAACAACCAAAAAAATAGTCCATCTTCAGCGTACCTCACCAACTCCCGCCCACCACCTCCTCCTTAGGGTTTGGATTTGAATCCGAACGAAAATCTATATGACAGATATTAGATCTCTATATTCGAAAATGAAAAATAATTACGAAATAAAAGCTGAAAACTATTTTGAAATAAGATCTGGGAACAATTTTACCTATGATCACAAAAACTAGTTAGGACTAAAGGCTGTTTATTGAAGCAAAATTTAAAGTTAAGTAACTAATAACCAGGGACCTAATAAATACTTTTTAAACTGATTACTGCGTTGCGAATACTTAACATGTTTTATTTGACTATATTTGAACTGTATATTGTTGAACTTATTCTCAAAAAAATTAGAAATGGTTAAAATGGTGTTCATTTCTATTTTCTGTTTGAAATAAATACAACTTTAATATATAAATACACCTTTTATAAGAGTTGACAACCAATTAACGATCTCTCCAATTCTCTAATTAACATAATTTTCTCTCCTTCTCACATCCAATTCGGTTAAATAAACTAGAATAAATGCTGAACACTGTATAATGAAATGAACTCACAAACTGTAAGGATTTATTTTATATTCGAAGTTAGGTAGCGAGAGATATAGACTGAGTGATGGGAAGGTTAATTAGAAGGTTGCTAACTCGTTGTTAACTGGTCGTGAACTGTTGCAAAAACTGTCCCCCCTGTATATTTACAGAATCTTCCAACATAGCCTGGCCTAGGTAATGAGTAACTAGATTGTCAATTTTTTTGTTTCTCTCTGCTCCTTCGGATCCTATTACAAAGAGATTTTTCTCAAGAATAGCTCAACCTGTTCCTAAATATTCACTATTATTACAAAGATATTTCAATTTTTTTTTTTATTCCTTTTTCGAAAATAGTTTCTAAGTAGTTTTCACGAAAACTTTAACCTTCCATTATCAGTTTACAAACAGAGAGACTATTTCACAAAGATCTTTAGTCTAACTATAAAGCCAGGCATGTTTGAACATTGCATTTGTGAAAAAAATTAATACAGAACTTCTAAATAAAAATTAAAGAAAGTAAGTAAACGACTTTACTTTTACCTAGTGCTGATTTACATATAGATAATATATTAAGTTATATATAATTCGTAGTCGTATGATACATTTCATTTTTAAAATATCTTAAAAATAATCTATAAGATATAAAAGATATATTTTATATATAAGATAAAAGTGATAAATGGCTAATATATTTCTTTCAACACTATTAAATTTAATCCAGATAATATCAAGAGACCAGATGTTCTATCAGAAAGAAAGGCAGGCATGTTAAATCTGAATGACGTTAATAGTTAATTGGTTGTATTTATACAATGGGTAACTTTATAAATGTTGAAAAGTTTCAAATGGCCAAAATCAGCAACAGTTGTTGTAGCGTGTCCCTACACAATTGTAATTCAAGCCTATAAATCAGTTGTTAAGTTCCTTTCAGGTTTGTAATGTCTTAGGCTATCTTTAAATACAATTAAGGAATTCTCTTTCCCAGTTAGCCATATTTCACTCACTCACTTTTTGACCTAGTGTTAAGAGATTTATGGATCCACATAGTTTCTGTAATTTAAATAAGTTGCACATGCATAATTACATAGAATTTCACTAATATACTGTAACAAAATTTTGATTAATCAACAGAAACAGAAAAACTTACCTCAAGCGGAAATAGTTATTTCATATGAAACTCTTTATAATTAAGCGTAAAGTAAACCCGAAATCCTTTTAAAGTTCATCTCAATGTTGTTTACCCGTTTTTAACCAGTGAATAATTCAAGAAAGTCTATAAAAATATCGTTTTCGGTGCTAGCGAAATATTCCTTTTTCACATGGTGCAGTCGAGGCAATATTTTACATTAAAATAGAATGTCTATTAATAAAAAATAAAATGAATAATTTATAATTTCTTTTACTCCTAGTAAGAGGAAGTATTTTAATCGTGTCAAATTTTCGATATCGAGTTTTCACCGGAAATACCCATTTTGAGGTCCCCTGAGTCCAAAAAAGTGTTTTTTAGCAAATGGCCTCTATGTGTGTATGTGAACAGCATAGCTCAAAAACGAAAAACCATACAAAGTTAAAACTTGATATTCCGTTTAGGCATCACCATGGGATCTGACAGTACGTTATCTGTCAAAATTCCTCAACCGGAAGTACCACTTTACTAGTTCGTTTTTTTTTTTACTTTTTTGCGTTTTTCTAAAAAATGGCCCCGACGATTTTGTTCAAACTTCACATATAAACTAAACATACAAAGAACTATAATTTTTATTTAAAACATTTTTCTTAGAAAATTCATTTAAGGGCACTTTTAGGGGAGGGGTAGGGTTACAGTTTCCTCTAAAGTGCTATCATAGTTGATTATACAATTCTATCATCCAAACAAAATTAATTAGAAATAAATAGATGGCCAAAATTCCGAGTTTCAAGGAAATTAGTTAACCAGAAGTGCGCTTTTACTGAACAGTTTTTTTTTCAGTTTTCGATGAATTTCATTAAATTTAGTACACAAACTATAAAATTTGTCAATTATAATTTTGAGAACTGGAGTAAGAGAAAGTTGTGTGAGTGTTTCACACTAGATTTTTTTTTGTTGAACTCTAAGTTGAAAAATGAATAGTAAAAAAAAAAACCTGAAGTAAAAGTCTCAGAAAATTGTTCAAACACATATATATATTCAGAGATATTTTCCATTCGTTCATCATCAAGATGTTTTGATAAATTGAGCGTTAACCGGACTTACATAGAGTAAAATCAATATATACACTGAAGTGTATTAACTGATTTTACAAACGAGTGTATAAACGGATTTTGCTCTGTGCATGTCTGAGTCATCCCACTGTTTTATCAAAACATACTAATGATAGGCGAACGCCCGAAACCGATCGATGACCACAAAATCAAGCAGGCTATCACGGAAAATATATCTTTGATGCTTTCCAGCATTGCAGACCTAACCGCAACAGCGTATGTACATTGTGTATTACAAGCGAAGTTTAATTGAAAGTAAATATTCTTAATATTTAGTTGGGCCCCTTGTTTGTTGTTGTTAATGTTTCTGAGCATTGTTGGCTGAGAGAAAATTATGTTTTTCTTGTAACTGCCAAAAAATCGATTCAAATTGTTATGTTCATTTCTCTATATATGACAATTTTTAATTTTTCTCCCCAGATGTTCCCATAAATGTACAATCGTATTCAAATCAGGTGACTGGTGGGGGTACGAGGATTTTTGGACACTTGTAAAGCAGCCATTTTATTCATTCATTCATGCACTTTATGCTCCTTTAACTTTAGGTCGCTATCATAATAAAATTTCTATAATATCAATTTTTGGAAGCATAAACCTTACAAATTTTTGCGCAAAATGTCCAATGTAACTACGCTAATCCATAACCCTATCTATAAACTGTAATAATACTATAAAATGTAAGCTTCCTGGACCATAGGACCATCTACAGACCGAAACCACCGATGATGATTGCTCTAAAATTCTTCTTTTCAAAATTCCTTACTGGCTTTTCCCCACAGCAGAGTCCTATTCTATCTGGTTGAGACAGAAGGTGCTGCCATCTACTTGCACCCAGGTATTATATATATATATAAAACCCCTATCACCATTTTTAAAGCAAGCTTATTTAAACGTTTCTGAACATTATAATTTTAATGAAAATTTATCACTTAAATTGTACTAATTGTACGTATGAAGGTTTCACGCCAGATTTTTTTTTTTTTTTTAGGCAGGAAGTGAACAAAATAATGGAATTATATTGTTATATAACGAACAGCCAATGATTTCAGCCAGATTTTCACATTGGGGTGATATGGAAAAATAAAGGATTAAAATATGATTTTTGTCCGGAAGTACGATTCCAATTCTATTATATATATATATAAAAATAAAATATAAGTTTTTTACTTTAAAATATATATATATATATATATATATATATATAATTTTGGGTCACTTCCTGCTTATATATATATATTAGTCCATAAAAGCTGAAGCCGGATTTAGTTTTTACAATTAAAACGTAATACCCGCATATCCTCTGTAAATGGCATGTTTATATATTTCACAAATCAATAGGCACTTTATTCTAAACAGGTGGATGAGAATTATTCAAGGTCTGACCTATTTTGAATTCAAAATACCAAATATATAAATCAAATATAAATATTAATTTTTTTTACTGCTGATAAGAGAAAGTATGAGGGGGGATCGTTTTATAAATACTTCTAAAACGAAAAGTCATAGAAATTTAAAATTGCATATTGATTTGTTCCTGACCGGTTTGGAGTGTAATAGAAACATTACGTTGAAGTGAACTCTCTACACGAACTTTGGTGAATTTGCTCTGACAATGAAAATTCGAAACCAATCAGAAACAAAATCAATATGCATGCATGCTACGACGGATAAAATATCAGATGTTATCCAGCATTGCGCGAATCCACCCAGATTTTCAACAGAAAATTAAAACTTGGAATTCCGTTTTGAGGAAAGCTTAACATCATCGCAACTGACAGACCAAAATTCATTAAACGGAAATGCAATCTTATTTGATGCATTTTTTTCTACCCAGTTTTTTTGGATGTTCTCAAAAATGTCTGCAATGACTTTTATTTATTTCAGGACAAATCAGTGAAGTTAGAAGTTTAAAGAAAATTTGTTTTGTTATATATAATTATTGTATAAAACAGAAGGAGTATGAGAAATCGTGTGAAATGTTATAAACCAGATTTTTGTTTTTTTTTAATACATAAAACTTATATTAAAAATGATTCACAGTAACAATGAGCGAAGTAAAATAACAAGTAACAATATTTAGCGATTGCATTGTCAAAAGACCATTGTTTAGTGGTTTATAATCTATAGCCTTATCAGTAATGAAGGCAAAAAAGTAATAAAATGATAATAAAGTCGAGGCAATAAAATACAAAAAAAAAGAACAAATTAACTTTTTACTGCCTAGCCATGTGTTTCTTTAATTAGGCTCAAAGAGCCCACCAGAATTGTCTCCTTGAGATGGGCAGATTTTCGAATCAATGCCTCCACCTTTCTGAAATTACTGAAAAACGTTTTTGGAATAGTGCCCCTCGAGCCGTACTACAAACCTCAAACTCTATATTCCCTTTCTCCGAATTGCTCCCGAATTTTTGCTGAGAATGAAACACATGTTACAGTTTTTCTTTGTCTATTCTCTCCCGCTTAATATTCATCGTTACTTACGGGGCGGATTGTAGGTAGGATCCAATATTCATGCAGAACTCGAATTCTTTTTAAATACTATGTTGTAGAATTATGTCTGCTTATGTAACTGAGCCGCCAATGGCGTAAATCTCGTCTAGGATTCATAATCTTACTCCGCCAACAACTGGAGAAATGGGTTAAGAGGATTATTCAAAATTTATCAAGCACATAAAATAAATAGTTGTGGTGGTTGGTTCCGCAGAGTTGGAAAGCATCAGAGATATTTTCCATGGTAGCCTGCTTCATTTTGTGGTCATCGACCGGTTTCGGGCGTTCGCCCATTTTCGGGATGCGTTTTTCAGACAGTGTGACGACACAGACTTGTACAGAGCAAATTCAGTTTACACACTCAACACAGCATCACAAACAGTTTACACACTAACGCCCGAAACCGGTCGATGACCACAAAATGAAGCAGGCTACCACGGAAAATGTCTCCGATGATATGATACATAAAATAAAGTTACCTTTAGGGAATTTCGTTTTTGTCTACATTCAGCGACCCAACTTAGTAATAAATAAAATTAAAAAAAATCTGGTGTGAAACAGTATAAAGGAATTTCAGTTACAGAAATTTTTAATTATTTTGTTTATTTGTATGACGTATCAACTTGTAGGACTTTGATGCCTGAAGCCTTCTTAGATTTTTTACGTTCATGTTATGTATCAAATTTAAATAATCGTGTTAATATTATACAGACAATACAGTCGTCTACATCTGAATTGTAGAGGCTCTTAAGGAAGAAAAAATGTAAGCGTAGTACCGGATACGAACCCAAGACCTTCTCGTTGGGAATCCAGCACGCTACCACTGAGCTAATCTATTACCTCCAATCGCTTATAGTAATTTCTGTAGCAAATATTACAATTGTAACAAACATTTTTCTATAAACATGCAAAGTTTACTAGACGTTTTGTTAGTAAACAACATGGCATACATTTGTAGGTAGTGGAGGAGTTGGATTATATTTAGTCATCAGCGATATGACTGAGTTCAAGTTTAGCCTAACTCAAAGATTGCCCAGCATAGCCTAAAATAAATTTTCAGGAAAAATATTCTAAGCAATAGCGAATATCCATCTCTTTCTGGTTTTTAAGGGGGTGGAGATCCAGGGCATGAGATGTAGCAGGATTTGTGAGGATGCTGTGACGGCATCTCTGTTAACAGAAAGGTTTATTATATCGTCTACAATGTTTCAGTTGATTTAAAATGATCATTGCACTCTACATTGTAAAGTAGAGCAATGATATGATTCCTACATTATCTTTTATGGGGATCACTGTAAAAGTCATCACTTGGGCGCCGAAGAATCTTTCTGCGAAATGATTTTACAGAATTTGACAATGCCGAATTTGCTTAAGTTTGAATATTGGACTATATGCATACTTTGTTGAAAAGCCTATGTGATGGCTTTATCACATGTTACTAGCGATTCCATCCCGTGCATGACATCTGGCACCTTGCACCTGGCATGACATGGATAAAGTCACCCAAGATTAAGTAACATAATAGAGAAAAAAAAAATATATTTCGTCAACCAGTCAGTGACTGTTATCCTGACTATCTGTGATAGCTTGATTTCCCCAAGCGCAACTGATACATATGAATAATAATTATTAGTTGATTTAATTAAAAAAAAAAAAAAAATCAATGACAGAAATAATACTAAGTAATAGAAATTGAAATTAAGAAATAAAAACAAAACATTAAACAGGTAGCCCAATGTTACTTTCTCAAACTTTCGCTAAGACTAATTACAGAAAAAAAAAAAACATTAATAAAAACAAAATCATGGAACAGATGAAGATTTGTTTAATGAAGTTATCAATAATTAGAAAATATTGAATATATCTTTAATTAAATTCGTAAAAATGTAAAAAACATTTATGAAAATAGGACTTGTGAAAGTTAGCCTTAATAATGGATATAGATAAATTATAATATTTTTAAAAAGGAAAAAATATTACCGAGGCCATTTAAAATATAAAGGACTGACTGACTGGTATTTACTCGTAATTATGAGGATAATAACACGTTGCCCCGTAGGGGGAAGTGGAGTAGCCACTTCTTCAGGGATCTAGGCGTCCCTGCGGGTTTCCCAGCCTAACAACACTACAATATACACACATACTGACACCCTTAACACTACACACTACACATAGGACCTGCAGAGGTAGTTGATGTGTGCAGCTACTTGGGTTCAGCGCACCCACAGGTAAACTTGAGCTCCCCACCACACACACTTACTTACACCTGAACACTCGACACTTTACAGACGACCACACACACTGCATGAACAAGGACACGCACTCGTTGAGAGCTCGGAGTATAAATATCTCTCCCTCGTGCTTGCCGGCACGAGGCTTTGGGGCTAGGGTGGAAAAGGGGATCCTGGGCATTGAGGGAGACGACGACCTGCGGGCGTCCGATCCCAACACATGTCTTCGGCCTCGGCTTCACCCGAGAGCTCTACCTGGGGGATAGCCCGACTCCAGGAAGGCTAGGGAATTCCGCCTCAGGCGGGTTCCTAGGGTTAGGAGGGGGGCCGCGGGGGCACGGGTCGATACTTCGGTGTCGGAACGCTGTCTTCCGTGGCACCTGACTATGTCGAGGTGCGATGGTCCACCCGGATAGTAACCGGGTGCATTTGATCGTCCGAGGAGGCGGGACCACGTACCTTGATGAAATTTTTATGATTAACATGGAAAATCATAATAACATTTCTGGGCCTAGCCCACCAACTCACCAGCTCCTAAACCCCAACCCTTTCCCTACTACAATTCCTATCCCTAATCCAACTCAAACCTTATATCCCATCCTTCCAACTCCCCATCCAACTAATCCCCAATTGACCGTTTCAATGGAAGAACGACCTGGCATGGACAAGGATAATACTATAGGAAAATCGTCTGCGGTGCAGTTTACACTGCAACCATATAGCCCCTCTTCCCCGCCAAGGAAGAAAGCCAGGGGCGGCAACAGGAAGGAAAATGAATCAGTTTTTAAATTTATTGACCTAGAAGAGGACAACTGGGGTAGGTTTTTTGTGGTAAAAAAGAAGGAAGGTTCATTCACAAATGAATGTTCCTTCAAACTCTATAATTTTATTAAAAGTACATTGGGCAAAACCAAGAGCATTAGGAAACTCAATGACGGCTCTATTTGCATTGAAGCGGAAAACCGCACTCAAATAAGAGCCATCTTAAACCTGCAAAAATACATGGATACTGATCTAGAAGCAAGTCCCCACAAGCGCTTGAACACCTCACAAGGGGTGATCACTTGTCGCGACTTCTTAAACAGTAGTCTAGATGATATTAAAGAGGGTCTGGCCGATCAGGGAGTGGTGGAGGTGAGGAGGATTAAGCGGCGGCAGGAAGGATCCTTAGTGGATACTGCCTCGCTCGTTCTCACCTTCGACCGTCCAAGGCCGCCACAGATGGTAGAAGCCGCTTTCTACAAATTGAAAGTACGCCCGTATATACCTTCACCTATGAGGTGCTTTAATTGCCAAAGGTTCGGGCACACTTCCATGAAGTGCAAGGCTCCAGAAGCGGTGTGCGTGTGTGGCAAGCCCAAACATGAGGGCGACTGCACCCCGCCAATAACTTGTATAAACTGTGGCGGAGAACATAATGCCAGATCCTCGGGGTGTCCAATTTTGTCTAAGGAGAAAGAAATTCAAAAAGTAAAAACTCTTCAACAATTGCCTTATCATGAAGCAAAGGCAATTGTCGAAAGCAAATCTTATGTTATCAAAGAAGCTTCATATGCGGAAAAAATGAGGACACCCTTGTCAGTGGCACACTTTCTTCCAGCCCCTGCAAATAACCAGGGGCAATCTATAAACGGCCCTTCCCCGGCCTTAAGGGGAGCTATTTTAAAGGTGGGAGAAATCCCACCACCTAAACAAAATGCCCCTCAAGGGGCACCGGTAGCCGTAAGGCTACCTATAATCGCTCCCACTGTTAGTGGGAGTGATACAAAGGTGGGATTAATCCCACCAAAACAAGCAAACGTTTCCGAAGGGGAATGGAAGGTGGTTACTCCACCAAAACGCTCCCCTAGAAGAAAAGTAAGTAGTGGATTGATGCTGCCACCCCCGAACACAGTAAGTGTGAGGGGGAGAAGCATCAAATCTATCCGAGGACAAACGTCCTCCGGCCATGATGTCCGCTCTCCGAAGCAGCAATGGCAGCTGCTGGGGACGGATATTGAGGCCTCTGAGTCGGAGGGTGGGAGCACTTCAGACCATCCTCCTAGAAGAAGGAAAAAAGGCTGGCCAAAAGGCAAGCCTAGGAAGCAGTGTGCCACTGACTGAATAGGTATTAACAATGATTATATCAGTATCCATGTATCTAATCCATTATATATATATTCGTAGTAACACAATAAGCAAAAATCTGCCATGTGTGGTCGCATCAAACTGTTTAAATGTGTGAGTCCATTCTTCAATGGAATATGCGGGGCTATACTAGTAATATGGAAGGGTTACGCCGAATGGTGGCGCAACACCGTCCATTTGGGTTGTGCCTCCAGGAAACGAAAATTCGCCCGGGGCAAATCATTCGAATCCCTGGGTATGCCATATACAGTAAAGAGGTACAGCCTGCCCCAGGTGGGAGGGCGCACGGTGGTGTGGCCGTCTGTGTACGGGATAACATCCCCAGTAGACGGCTACCCCTCCAAACTAATTTACAAGCCGTTGCCGTGCGCCTGGCTACACCACTGCAGGTCACAATAGCTAGTCTTTACCTGCCAGATATATTCTGGCGGAGAAGTGATCTGGAGAATCTGCTTTCGCAGCTCCCTGCCCCGGTGTTGCTGATGGGGGACTTTAACTGTCACAACACCTGGTGGGGGTCAGCTAGATCTGATGCTCGAGGCAGAGCTCTTGAGGAGATTATAGATAATGCTAATTTGATGCTCCTCAACAGTGGTGAAGCAACACACTTCAATGCACACTCAGGAGGCTTCAGTGCAATCGACCTGAGTGTCGCAACACCCACTATTGCTGCTCGTTTGGAATGGACCACACTAGATGAACTGTACCATAGTGACCACTTCCCTATCTTAGTATCGAGCTCCATCTCCAGGTCAGATTATGTTATACCTTGGAGATACGACATCAAAAGGGCAAACTGGACTGCTTATGCCGCCAGAGTGGTGACACCACCTCTGACAGGGGATGTCACTCTCGACACCAGCAGGTTTACAGAAGCGTTGGTGCATGCTGCCGGTGGTACTATACCGAGGGTTGGCGGGAGAATCGCAAGATCTCCCGTCCCCTGGTGGACTCCGGAATGTAAGGCAGCCAACGCGGCAAAAAAGCAAGCCCTAAATAGATTTAAACGGTATCCGACGGAGGAAAATTTAATAAACTTTAAAAGATTAAGAGCCAGGGAGAAGTGTTTAATCAAACAAACCAAAAAGGAAACCCTCACCTCCTATATTTCAAAGATTTCCTCATCTTCAACTTTAAAGGAGGTGTGGAATAAGATAAAAGCTCTCTCAGGCAGTCGCAGAACCCCGTCGATACCGATACTAAAAATCAATGATGTCGTCGTCACCGAGTCGGGAGATGTAGCTGGGGCCTTGGCTGGACACTTTTCTCAGGTGTCTAGCTCACAGGGTTACTCGGTGGAATTTCTCCGGCGAAAAGGTGACGTGGAGCAACAGCCACTTGACTTTGAATCTGCCATCTTTGAAACATATAATGAACCGCTGACCATACAAGAATTAGAGAACGCTTTAAAGAAATGCAAAGATACTGCTCCAGGTTTGGATGGAATCCCGTATGCTATGATCAAAAACTTGAACGCAGCTGTGAAGCAAAGCCTTCTCCAGCTGTACAATAGCATATGGGAGACAGGCCAATACCCTGATGGTTGGCGGGAAGCACTTATTATACCGATCCCTAAAGAAGGAAAAGACCCCAGTGATCCCTCTAGTTATAGACCTATTTCGTTGACCACCTGCTTGAGTAAGGTCCTCGAATCCATAATTAATTATAGACTAGTTTATGTGCTAGAAACGAGAGGACTTTACAGCCAGCATCAAGCGGGATTTCGCAGGTATCGTTCCACGTTGGATCAAATGAGCCGCCTTGAGGTCTACGTGCAAAACGCATTCATGCGTAGGGAGCATGTGCTGGCCGTGTTCTTTGACCTCGAGAAGGCTTATGATACAACTTGGAGATATGCGATCCTGCGGAAGTGTCACGAATGGGGGTTGAGAGGGAAATTGCCAAGGTTCCTTTGTGGGTTTTTGGAATCACGAAGGTTCCGAGTGCGTCTGGGGTCTGTACTTTCGGACCCACACATATTAGAAAATGGAATACCACAGGGGTCGGTATTAAGTGTAACATTATTCACGATGGCAGTAAATAGTCTAGCCGAAGTTGTAGGAGATCCAATTCAAATATCTTTGTACGTCGACGACCTCGCCATTTACCTATCAGGAAGTGATCTAGGTGAGGTCGGAGAAACCCTACAACAGGCAGTAGACAAAGTGGCTGTGGAGGCTGAAAGGAACGGTTTCAAATTTTCCAGTACTAAAACGGTGTGCTTACACTTCTGCAGATTACGTCATGAGCACACTCCCCCCACATTATATTTAAAAGACAGATCAATCCAGTACAAAGAAAGCGTCCGTTTCCTAGGCCTCATCTTCGATACTAAGCTAACCTGGCAGGATCACATAGATTATACTTACAAAAAAGCAAGGAGAACCCTCGATATATTGAAATTTCTTGGCAGCTATAAATGGGGTACCGAGCGGGAAATCCTAAAGCGCATCTTCATTGCACTTACCCGCTCCAAATTGGAATATGGAGCGCCAATTTATAGCTCTGCACGCAAGTCACGCCTGAAATTACTAGACCGAATTTATAATGAAGGGATCAGATTATTCACAGGCGCCTTCCGGACCAGTCCATTACAGAGTCTCTATGTAGAGTCGGGGATGCTGCCTCCTCAGTTTAGAAGGGAACAGCTCACTCTGACCTACATCGCCGGAATATGGGGAAGCGATTTCATCCCTTATTTCATACCATATTCGAGAGCCCACATGATGAAGAGTACCGTCAGCAACGTTCGCGGACGCGACCCCTCGGGGTCCGAGCTAAGGAGTTATTAGATGCGGAGGGAATACAATTTAGCCAAGTGTTGAGTTGGGGCTTTGCGCCTCTACCTCCTTGGTCTATACCCTCTGCAAGCGTCCGCATGGACCTGGCAATACATAAAAAAGAGGAAACACCACCCGTCGTCTATAGACAAAAATTATTGGAACTACTAAATTCTTATCATGACTCCCGGCCTGTCTTTACAGACGGGTCGAAGATAGGCGACGGCGTAGGCAGTGCTGTGTACACGCAGGGAGTTACCCTTAGTTGGACACTTTCTCAATATGCATCAGTGTACACGGCTGAAATGTATGCCATTTGCCAGGCCATAAAGCTAATCGAAGATGAAAATTATAATAAATCATTAATATTGACGGACTCATTGAGTGCAATAATGGCTCTCCGGGATAAATTCTCGACGGACCCATTGGTAATAAATATTTTTAAATCATTGTACTATCTAAGCGCACGTGGTCAAGGGGTGACGTTCGCCTGGGTGCCGGGCCACATAGGAGTGTCCGGTAATGAAAAGGCGGACGAGGCGGCAAAACGAGCAGCCTCTAGAAATACAATAGATGTCATCCCTGTACGTCCCACTGACATACAAATTTATATGAAGTATATTATAACCAGAAAATGGCAAGCCCAGTGGGACAACACAAATGAAAAGTTAAGAGATATCAGACCAAGTGTGCGAAGTACTACAGTCGAGAATTTCCCGCGGCATGAATCAGTAATACTGACGAGACTAAGGATTGGTCACACACGTGTGACACATGGGTACCTCCTTAATGGCGAAAGAAGGCCGAGGTGCCCTCGATGCCGAGAAAGGTTAACGGTGGCGCACGTACTGGAAGGGTGTCAGGCACTGCACAGCCAGAGGGTAAGAGCAGGTCTGCCACATGACAAGCGCGCTATTCTGCAAGAGGGTTCTCCTTACATAAGGAGGCTATTTACATATCTGAAAGATATGAATGTATATAGTAGTATTTAGACTAAAAGATAAGTTAGATTAAGTAAAATGGGTGAAGGAATATCGAGTACTTCACCCAATTAGGTTAGTTATTTTAAAGGGGAAAGGAATATCAAGTACTCTCCCCTTGAGTGAACGTTTAGTATGGATGTATTTATTAGTGTGAATGTATTTATTAGTGTGAATGTATTTATTAGCGTGAATGTATTTATTAGCATGAATGCATTTATTAGTGTGAATGTATTTATTAGTGTGAATGTATTTATTAGCGTGAATGTATTTATTAGAGTGAATGTATTTATTAGCATGAATGCATTTATTAGTGTGAATGTATTTATTAGCGTGAATGTATTTATTAGAGTGAATGTATTAATTGGCGAGAATCTTAGAGTGAATGATTAGAATAGGTTGCATCGCGGGGTTGAAAGAAAATTTATAAAAGTATTTCAACCCCATTAGGTTTAGTTTATTGAAAGTAAGTCCATTAAGGGTGTGCAGGAATATTTGTTAAAAGTACTGCACACCAAATAACTTATACATTAAATAGCCTCCTTAGGTTTAGTTGTTACTTATATATTACTTAATAAGCTGATATAATATGTGTCAATAAATAAATAAATAAAAATAAAATGCTTTTGGTTTTGCATAAATAACGGATTTAGTAGGATAAGGGATGACACAAACAGGGTTCCACACTCCCCCTCGTCGATTAGTTTGATGGTATAAGAGGGGATGTGTGGAAAGAATTGCCTTAATCAAGTGCTCCACCCTACCTTGCTGTGCAAAGTACTGTGGTGGATGCCAAATGAGATTAACATGTGCCATCCCAGCTCGTGTGGCCACAGATAGAGAGAGAAATAATGTTCAAGGGGCGCTAATGGCCAAGGCAGTCGATGCGCCCAAAAAAAAAAAAAAAAAAAAAAAAAAAAAAAAAAAAAAAAAAAAAAAAAAAAAAATAACACGTTCATGTAATGTATCAAATTTAAATAATCGTGTTAATATTATACAGAAGCAGAATAAATTATTATCTGATGCAGGTAAAATATTTGTTGCAAGAAAGTTATTCTTTAAATACATTATAATGAAAAATTCACTTTTAGGACTCTGTTTTAAGTAAACGGAAGTATAAAATACAAAACAGATCCTTTGAATATAAACTGACACAGCTACGTGACTCCACAAGTCTTCACCATGTAATTGAACAGAAGTTATCCTATTAATTACGCTATGAACAGACTACATTGTTCAAATATAAATTCGCCTGTTCAGTCTACACGACGTATTACACAAAAAATATATATATTTTTTTTAATAAGTATAATTAACAATAATTTATAAGTTTTTTAAAATTTTGGATTTCTATTTACGTTTTTTTTTTTTTCCACAATATTTACTGTACCGGGGAGAAAAAATACTGACCCATTTCTACGTATCTGATGAATTTAACCGAAACTTTTCTCAAATTGGAATTTTAAATTTAAAAAGTTCAATTAAGTTTAAAAAAAAAAAATCTTGCTGAAACCCACTATGATATCTAAATGGGATAAATATCAAGTTTGATCTTTTTGTGGTATAATGGCGTGCGAGAGGTTGATTAATGATGAAGATGAGAACACAAACTGATAATACTGTATTCACAATTTATATTTCAACGATACCAGAGCGGAGAAAGAGTAAATAAAGGACAGAATGAGGAGTGATGATTTTTGGTGTTGAACGTAGAATCGTAGCATTGAATGATGTGAGTCTCTAGTTGGAAACCCCTGCTTATTCTAACAGTAGATTAGCTAGTATGGCTAGCTTGGTGAAGAATCTCCAGCCCAGTAAAAAGAACTTTGGTAGTAAGCGACGAGTTGAGACAATTGGATAGCTTTTTAAAAGTAAATTTCTTGAACAATTTTTTGGGAGTTATGTTGTCGATTCACAAGAGCTTGAATTCTATTTGGTAGCTTGTTTAGACTTGTTCAAATTTTGGTTAAGCTTATCGAATGCTAACCCTTCAAGTTTGATATTGCGACCTGTTAGAGCCCTCAGATTGACGTTTTTTTTTTTATCCAATTTCTTCTAGTTCTTGGTAGGAGCAAGAGATAGCTTCTAGGGAGAAGCTAGGTTCTCAAAGATCTAGCTCTTTTGACCATATAGGATAGTGAGCGTGGCAGAGTGGGTAATGCTATAATTCAAGGACGTCTCCTCTCGGAATGCTTGCAAGGTTTGTGAAGAGCACCCGCTCTAGCGGTCACGTTGCCCTGTCAAAAAGACAAAATGCCGCTCTTTAAGAGTATATATATATTTTTTAATACAAGCTGAAACAGCGCTCTGCTCGCGAGGTAATGCTATTCTGTTCAGAGAAGTATATATAGATTCATGTTCAAACAAGTTCAAGCATCGTACTTTGAACAAATTCTGCGTTAATTTTTCACTAATGTAAATATTTTTTAGCTTATAGACATAATATAAATACGTTACGCACTGTAAATTTTTAGCAAGCAAAAAAAAAAAAATCGATCAGAGATATTTTCCGTGATAGCCTGTTTCTGTTTTTTTGGTCACCAAGCAGGCTATCACGGAAAAGGACTTTGATGCTTTCCAGCTATGCGGAACCAACACCACAACGAAAAAATCGATATGTGAAATTTGCCATTAATTGAATATTTAACACATCAATATTTTTCTCAAACTTACAGCTAAAATGGCGCCCCAGACAAACGTTCGGGTTGCTCGTCCCTAGAGCGGGCGCTGTTGTGAGACAATTTTCTCAACAGAGGGATTGATTCCATCAGAACTTTCTCCAGCACCTCAAACGCTAAAACCTCTGGACCTGGTCAGTCGACTGCTCGAGTGACACTTTTAAAAATTAAAATTCAGCCTTCAGTGGTATGTTTTTATTAAGAATTAAATTATGCCAAATCATACTATTAATCCTTGTTTTGCCAGTTAGATCTTTTTTCTTCAAGGTGGAAACACGCTCAACATTAGAAACAGCTCGAACAACTTTGTTCTCTGTTAAACCCATTAACGACAGAAGCTATAACTAAGAAAAAAATCAGAATGAATCACTCACACGACATTTTCTCATTAAAAAAAAAAAAAATTTGGTTTTCTTTAAAATTCCAAAATACTCAAGAATTTATCATATGTAAAGTCGCATTTCCGGTTAACCATTTTCTTCAAATTTGGAATTTTATCAAATACATTTAATTATATTACGCTGGTCAACAAAATTTTTGCATATTTCAAGTTTTTGTATTTCTGAACCAAATATAATACAACGTTGTTTATCTTATAATAGTGTACAGTACAGACAAACAAAAAAACACTTTACCTTAGAGATAGCACATGAGCCAATGTGAAAAAAAAAGAAAATTTGCTCATACAGAAATGTAAACAAAAAACACACGTAATCCTTAAACCACAAAAGTAAATTTTCTGTGTAATCAGTAATGTGTGTGGTCTCCATGAGCCATGCCACAGGCTTGGAGACGGTGTGGCATGCTCAATACCAGGGTATTCAGTACCCTTGCAGCAAGGATAAGGTCTTGCACAGCTCATTATGGTTGGGGACGTTTGAAAATTGCTGTTTTCAGTAACCGCCATAAATGTTACACGCAATTCAAATCAGGAGACGATGGTAGCTAGATCATCCTTTGAATACCACGGCTTACCAAGAACCTATTCAGAGACTGTGCGCGGTGGGCCCGAGCACTGTCGTCCATTAAAGTGAAATCTGCTCTAATGTTAGCTCTAAATCCACAAACAAAAAGGTACAAGGACGTTGTTCTCATATTTTGTGACGTCATACTGCCCTGGATATGGACTAGTGGTGTGCGGCGTCGTATCATTATTCCTCCCTAGAAGAGTGCTGAACCACCACCACCTTGCTGATAGCGTTCAACCATGAAAGCTTCATTTAAACGTTGACCATTTGCGCCCTCGAGACATGAATACTTTTGTCATCTGGATGAAACGAAGTCGTATTTCATCTGTAAATAAACGTTTGGGCCCATTGTTCCCGGGTCCAATTTTCATTATCTTCTTATCCATTGTACATGCTGAAGTCTGTGGCGATATTCGAGGCGTGGTGCCCTGAATGGCCTTCAAGAACGTAGTCTTACATTGTGGAGCCGATTTCTATAGCCGCTCGAAGCTCCCTCCATAATGTGTTGCTATGCGCTAGGTTGCCTCCTGGCGGAAATACAGATGCATCGATCTTGAGCAGCGGTTATTTTGCTTGGTCGACCTATCCTAGACTTATCAGGTATGGTTTTGTGTCTGTTGGAATTTGTCGCATACCCCTCAGGAATATGGAGCACTGAGGGGCGTAAGAGTGTGTATGGTTGAATGAGCGATCTTAGAGTGAAAGGGTGTAAATAAATTTTAACTGTATTGGATGAATGGAAGATAGGTTGGATAGGGTTAGGTTAGGTTCTTTGTCCCCCCAGGAATATCGTGTACTGGGGGAACCTGTAGGTTGGGATTAGCTTGGTTAAGTTCATTTCCATTGTTTCAGGGCGTGACGCTCAGCGTTAGGAGCATCATTTAGGTTAGGTGCTTCTATACGGGCGGGTATGCGCGAGAGCCAGGGACCGTCCACCCAGTATGCCTTAAATAAAAAAAAAAAAAAATCATTTGACCATATTGCATTAAATTCACTATTCGAACTCTATCTGCTGGTGAAATCGTGTGCCATGGCATTGCTGTTTAAATTCACGGTAAAATTACTTACACGCAATCAACAGAAAAAAATTTTCAACTGCACGCAATCAGCACAACTGATCAAAATCTCCAACAAGTTGTGAATAAATGAGCACATTGTCAGAAACAAATGTAACGCGTTTCAAAGGTCATACGAAAAACAAAGAAATGCAATATAATTTACCGGACAAAGTTCAGGAATACAAAAATCTTGCAATATGAAAACATTTTTTTTGACTAGTGTAATATTTTTTAAAAAAGATGGTAGAACCATACACTGAACAGAAGTAGTACTTTAAAGGAAAGCTTTGTGCTACTATCCCCCCCACCCTCACAAAACCCAAAAAAACAATTTTTCAGGGAAAAATGTTTCCAATAGAAGTTACAGGCATTTATGTGGTATGTGCGTAGATAATATGTGCAAACTTTAAAGAAAATCGTCAGTGCCGTTTTTAAGGAAAATCTCATAAAACTGAAAAAAAAAAAGAAATCAATAAAATCGTACTTTTCTGGTTGGTTGGATTTTGCTGGAAACTTTAATGCCAAATAGAATTTGTCAATAGTACCTAAACGGAATATCAAGTTCAAAACGGAATATCAAAACGCGATTTTTCGTTTTTGAGATAATCTATGAACATACACACAGACAATGCCTAAAAAAAATATTTCCTGACTCAGGGGATGTGAAAAATACGATTGCAATACTTCCTCTTACTAGAATAAAGAGAAAAAAAAAACTTTTGAAATAAATAAATAAATCTAGCAAGAGAAAAAGAAAAAAGAAAAGTTAGAAAAAAATAAATAGAATAAAAGGTGATGATTGTAAATATGTCCTTAGGATAAATGGAAACACCTAGCTTTCTTTCTATAGAAAGTGAAATTTAAGATGAACAGAAGTTCAGATAGACGTGTTCACACACCTTGTATAGCAAGCATCACAATAACCCCTCCCTTATGACAAATCAATATCACCGAGCTCCAACAGTTATAACCTATCCTGATACATCTCACACTTTAAGTTTGTATTTATTTTATTCACTTTTAACGTAAAATATCAATTTTCTTTTTAATCTTCTTGAGTTATTTTTTTTTTAATGGCCAAATGTTAATTTATACATAAAAGGTGTCTTTAGAAAATTTTGCCACTGGACTAAGCTGAGATTTCTATTAAGGTTACCAAATTTAAACTAATTTTATTTGAACTAACTTTCAAGTAACTTTTATTTATTTCCTATACTTTCATTGTTAATTATTGTTATACATTATAATTTCTTATCTCCAATGCCTCTCTGATTAGTTGCAATTCCAGCATCTATAAGACAAGATACCCACCCATTAATTGTTCTCATTAAGTTATTACATAATTATTAATCCTTATCTTGTTTAAAAGGAGTTTGTCAGCAGTTTTGTAACACATCTAGTCTGCTTGCATATAGCAAATAGTCTGGATTTATACCTTCATTTCTGTTGCAGCAGTGTGAAGATCAGTTTCCGAAGCTAATTCTATTCAAATAAATTACGGTTGGTAAGTCACTAATATAGCAGGAGAAGATGGAATCCCGGCCGAGTTAATCAAACACGCTGGAGAGGAATTATAGAAAAGAATTTACAATCTGATTTTTGATATTTGGACTGAGCAAGAAGATGCCCGATGGTTGGAGCACCTCAATAATCATTTGCCGTATCTACAAAAAAGGGAATAAGCTTGATTGCCAAAATTACCGGGGGAATATCCCTCTTAGATACGACCAATAAAGTCTTCGGCCCACCTGATGAATAGATTAGAAAAATTGGCGGAAAACGTAATTAGTGATTACCAGAGTGGGTTTACAAAAGGTAGGTCTACCACGGATCACTTTTCCTCCTTGAAGATCATACTGGAAAAACGTATGAATATGATGTTACCCTCCATCACTTGTTTGCCGCCGATTTCCAGCAGGCGTATGATAGCCTGGATCGTAATGAGCTGCTTCATTGTATGAATACCAGCAAAACTGTCACTGGTCGGGCTCATAAAAATGTCACTGACGGAATCAAAGGGACGCGTGAAAGTACAGGGTACTATCTCGGAACCTTTTTTCCTAAATAAAGATTTGCGGCAAGGATCCTATCTCCCTTGTAATTTTCAATCTAGCCCTGGAGAAAGCCATTAGAAGCAACAGAACCGCCCCCAATGGCACAATCTATAATAGATTAAGGCAGCACCTGGCGTACGCTGATGTTGTCGTCCTGACGGGAAGGACAAAATCAGCATTATCAGGCTCATTTGAGAAATTTGAAGTCGCAACGAAGAAGCTAGGCTAAAGATCAATGAGCAGAAGACAAAATATATGGTTAATACTCAAAAAATCTGACAATGAAGAAACAAACATGTGCACATCCTACAAATTCGAAAGGGTTAAATCTTTAAAATATTTGGGAACCGTTGTCACTGAAAAAAATGAGGTGGGTATAGAAATAAAAGGAAGAATAACGGCGGCCAATAGAGTTTTCTGGGCGCTGAAAAATGTGTTCAGATTTAGAGAACTATCGAGAGTGGCTAAGTTGATAGTATACAGAACCATATTGAGGCCAACTGTAACGTACGCCAGTGAGACATGGGTGCTCACAGAAGATGATGAACGATTGCTGAACATTTGGGAGAGAAAGATCCTCCGAAAAATCTTTGGCCCAATAAGAGAGCGAGATCGGAACAGGATAAGGAAAAATGACGAATTAAGGGGACTGTACCAAGAGCAGGATTTGGTGGGTTGTAAAGAAGAGGGAGGTTGAGATGGTTTGGGGCCCATTGTGGGAATGGAAGAAACTAGAGTCCCTAAGAAATTGCTAGATGGGCACCCGGGAGGGGCAAGAAAAAAAGGAAGACCGAGGTAAAGATGGCTACATGACGTCGAAAAAGATTTTAGGAGTCTGGGCGTAAGAAGATGGAGAAGAGGCGCTTTGGTGAGAAAGGAGTGGGAGAGAGTGGTTGAAGAGGCCAAGGTCCTTCGGGGACCATAGTGCCACGAAAGAAGAAGAAGAAGAAGTCAATAATATTTCACAGTGTATTTATGAAGTCAATTATTAATTGACCCTGACTCACTGAGTTCTGGTTCTCAATTCTAATGTTAACTATTGAAGAATAAACTTATGATTTGCAAATCCATGTAATATCTACTTTAGTTTATTCTAACACGACCTACCACTTTAACCGATCTTTGCTCTCTTATAGTGCGTAAACTTCTTTAGATACATATTTCAGTCCTTTTGATACAGGTAATTAGCTTTTAATAGTTACTCAAGTTTATTCTTCTTATTCCAGCGATTCTACATGCTACTTTGCTAATAGAATTTAGGCCTAGCTTCTTCGTTGCGACTTCAAATTTCTCAAATGAGCCTGATAATGCTGATTTTGTCCAGCCATTCCTCACTACGAGTCTATATTCCTCTACCCATCCAATCGAGGACAAATAATTAGATGTCAGTATAGTAATGTCGGATACTGGTAGGCTTTTGTCAAATTCCTGCTCCCTACACCTCCAGTTAAGACGGCGTATGGGAATCATTAATATGAAAGAGGTAATAAATGGGATAGATTCTTCTTTGGAAATTGTGTCTTTATTTATACCTTTCAGATTCTAATACACTCAGCTGTATACATTTATATAAATACCTAACAATTAGTAACAATTTAATGTATGGCAAAAAACTCTCCCGAGTTAGAAGAAAATGGGTTTACCGAAATAATGACTTTCATATTATACGTATTGCGGGTGCATATATATAATATATATTTACTGTTATATGTGAAATCTGTATAAGGTAATACCCTAAATAAATAATAAACCATAAATAAATAAATCAAAAACTGTGTAAACTGCATAGTAAGAGAAAGTCGCGTGAGTGTTTCATACCATGTTTTTTTTGTCCTAAATTAATAAAATCACCACTGGGCATTGATTGCAGTTGGTCCTTATTTACTATATAGTTAATGGTTGGTGAATGACTGGATCTTCAGTTTAGAAATCGAACATTTTAGAACACCCTTGGTGGGCTTCTTTAATGTAAACTTCTTTCACGATTAAAATGTTATAGGGTGCAAAACATCTGAGCAGAATTGTCTAACTGTGAAGTATAAGGTAGGAAATAATTGCAGAACAAGTCTGAACTGTGGATTGCATATGGAAAAGATATCCAAATGCCTTCAATTTTGGATCCATGTTCATTAATGAATATTATTTTTTGTTTCTTTGAAATCGTTAAATTCGAAGTTCTCGAATTACTATGATAGAATACTGTTCTATATTCTGATCTACTCTAAATGTTTGGCGTTAAAATCATTGGCCCGTTTTTTATTTATTTTACAATAATATATATGATTTTATCGGAGACATATTGCTAGAATTATTAGAAAATTTGGGCTTAACTGCATCAAAAAAATAGTATCAAAAAGATAAGTTGCCATCATACACTTGTGAAAAGAAGAGAATTTAAATTCAGTATTCCGGAATACGTGAAGGTTGCCTCCACCATGTCCAAACTGTATTTTACGTCTCTTACTCCTAGTAATTTTACTTTCTAATAATGCCAAAAAAGAAAGTATTGCGATCGTTCAAATTTTGAATTAGATTTTACATTTTCAGAAATTTCATTTATATCTTTTGAGGTTCCTCAAATAGGATAAAGCTCGAACTTGAGATTTTGCATGTAACAATAAGATTTTGGTAAAGATCTTCAGAATTGGAAGACCGATTTTACTGATTCTTGAACCCTAGTTTTTCACGATTTTACATAATAACGGCTCCAACTATTGTTACTAATCTTCCTAAATTAAATATACAATAAATGCCGTATCATTTTTATTTGAAATATTACTTCAGGAAAATAGCAATTTTTAGGGGGCAGTTCTGGGGGAGCAGCAAAGTCCTCTAAGCAAAATCTCTTTAAGTTCCATTTAACCCTATGCCGCAACAGACCATGTCAGGTGACAATTTTAATAGGGGGGCGCGTGGTAAGGAAGCCGCAGTTCCTACGCCGTTTAGTTCCGGCTTTCGCTACCTTGGGCACTACAAACTGTAGCTTCCCACTTCCCCCTGTAGGTCCCAGGGTAGAATAGGCATACGGTATGCCCTGCCTGTCGTAAGAGGCGACTAAAAGGGAGACCCAGCACTGGACAAGTTGTATCTTCTAATAAGATATGTATGAGTCCTTGTGTGGAAAGGAAAATCTAGTTGTGTCACTCTTATTTCAACAACTAGAGACATTTTGGCGTAGGCTTGTGGCGAAATTGATCCACCTACCTAATACTGGAAGGAGAAGTTAACGAGTAGTAGGAGGGAGGTTAAATAAGCTTATAAAATGGCTCGCTACTCTCAACTCGCATTCATTCCAAGTACTTCATTCAATCTACACCAAGAAATCATCATTCACTGTCCCTCTACCAGCTCAGTATGTGACTCTCTTTCACGCTACTACCATACTCTTTGCTAGTTCTGTGTAAAGTCCTTGCAGTAACACAGGAATACATTTGCAATACACACTGTCCAGTCAGTGTATAGAATAATCTTATATCACTTTCTCAATTCAACCTTACAAAAATTCTCACTACCACTGGAATAAACGTCCATTAATCTATTCTTATTATTGCAAAATGCTATTAATGGATATAAAAATCTCAGAAAGGGCTTGATTTTTTTAACATGTTATTCATTCATAAGGATTCCTCCTTTTTTTTATTGTTTTAATCATTGAATTAAATAGGAGGGTTCAATAAAAAACCTCGTAATGAAAACTTGGTTTGGGAAATGAAAAGTCAAGTTTCAATAAATGTAAATAACCTATAAAAATTGGATTCAAAAATACTGTAAGCAAAAAGATTGCGCCATTAGTCGTCTCTAAAGCAGAACAGAGTTTCAAGCACCAATTTTCTAACAATAAGGTGGACTTCTTTGTATAACTTCAATCTTATTTCCTAAATATATCT